>OX637564.1:12041564-12641564 GCA_951800025.1 Oligia strigilis | reverse complement strand
ATGATCATTATGTACAGTCACGAGCAAAAGTATGTATACACTTGGCTTTATTCAAAGGCGATTTTTTTTGCAAATTTTTAAATAAGTAGAAGAGAGGAAGAGCGCTTTTATGGTTTTCCTTATTATTAAATATTTATTATATGTCCTATATAACTGTTTTTAATAATAGTATTTGTTTTTATATTATTATTTATTACTCATTTGTTTATTCTCTGATATAAGCAAGCCTCAAGTTATGTATGGAACCTGCCCCAATAGTCAAATGTAATGTTTTGTACAGAAAAAAATGTCTACTGGGTCTTACCTTAGTAGGTACTACTACTTGGTAGGTACTTTTATTAATCTATTCATCATATAATAATAAATATATAATAAGAGACGAATTGAGAATACCCTTCTTTTTGAAGACGGTAAAAACTAAAAATGGGATACTGATTCGAACTTCAGTATAAATTAGACTATCAGTACTTGTATAAAGTTATATTTCTGTTGCTTTGATATACAAGATTTATTTACAAGTAGTGCCACTTATTAGACTGACAGAGGTTGATCGGTTGATGTTGTGGTACAAAAATTGGTCAGTCAGGAAGGTTGGGCTGTCACAAATTTCGTCGGTCCTGGAGGCTCTTTTAACGCACCCATAAGCATGTTTATGTCGTGTAATGTAATAGCTTCTTTGTGATTTTTAAATCAATGACCTTTTCAATAAACGCTTTTACGAATCGTCGTCAAAGGATCTTATATGAAACGTGATTCGAGTCAGAATGACGACATAAAAAGGATTACGAGGTTCCTATTTTAACAATCACGTTTTATTTCCCCTTTTTTGAGCTGTATTGTCAAAGAGTAATGGAATATTAGGTTTTGTTCTCAATTGAACCAGTCTTTTAAAGTTTAATAGTGATAGAGGTGAAGGATAGAATACAGAATAATTATTCGACTTGCGAAAATACTCCAAACTAGTGAACAAGCATTGCTTTTAAAAAACAACATAAGGTTTCAGCTAGGTGAACATTGTCAATGCTTATAGACTATGATATCTTACTCTTCTTTCATTACAGAGAAACTACTTATGGAATGACATACTTTGCTTATTTCTCTATGGGACTGACTGTCCAGGGTGCGCCGGAGTTACTATTAAATATCGTGGAGGGTATAACTTTAATGACAGTGCATTAAAGTGTCTTGTCATGTGATCATATCTATTATGAATTTGTCTCTCTTCAACATACCTTTGTTTATCCTCTATAAGAATACTAGCTTATGCCCGCGACTTCGTTCGCGTGAAATTTCACCCTCTTTGGGGTGGAATTTCGAAAAACCCTTTCCTTTTTCTAACTCTTCACAAAGAACACACCCTCCAAATTTCATGTCTCTAGGACCAGCGGTTTAAGCTGTGCGTTGATATATCATTCAGTCAGTCAGCACTTTGAATTTTATATATTTAGATTCATGCTTGCACTAACAAAATCTAAGTAATAAAAAACTAAGTAAAATAACGCAATCACCATGGTAGTTAGGTTCCCAATAGTCTAGACACCTGAGATTGAGCTAAGCCGTGTGGACTTTGGCAAAGTGCCAACAGAACGCCGGAATATGCTAATCTTGAGCCAATACTCCCACAACAGTTCCAAATTGTTGCGTTTCTAAGCTTTTATGAAATCAGTTTTGATCTGGGAGTATTAAGTGACCTTGAAATTATTACAGATATATTAGAAATTGATTTTGCGTAGAGTTTGACCTCCAAATTCTGGGTGTATCGCTTTTAGCATCATGTTATTAGTTTCCGCGATTACTTCTTTCACTCTTCAGGGGGTCTACTCCGAAGCGGTTAACCACTGTATCGGCTGAATGTTCGGTCATTTTCTACTACCATTAATTTCCTATATTGACTATTGGTCCCGACCAAACTGTGCCAATCCGAACCTTTTTAGAACCCTTAGCCCTTTTTTTACCTTTTTTTTTTTTAAATTCGTTGTAGGACAACAATATTCGAATCAGAAAATGACCGAACATTCGGCCGATACAGTGGTTAACCGCTTTGGAGTAGACCCCCAGGCAATAAGTATTAGATAGATAAGTACGAAACCCTTTACTTCACTCTTTGTCTATAGACGACTGGTTAACTTTCGAAGGTAATTCGAGACCTTATTACCCTTCTCTGAAAGCGAAACGTAACGTAACAGAATCTTAACACAATAATAAATGAGATATATCTTTTGACCTGAAGTTTTAAAAGCAAAGTTTACATAAAATAAAACGACCGGAACCGGATTTCTCATTCCCACAATCGTGCGACACTTAGTAAGGGCTACGTTCATTATAATTCCATGGCACATTTGAATTGGAGATTTTACAGGCCTTAATCTAAAACCGACGCTGGATCTCCCGAACGGTAGCCGTTGCCGTGCTAATTAAGATCTTCATCTAGTTAGATGGTTCCCTTATCGAATGAGGTTTTAGGCAGGTTTGTGTGATGGTGTTTCGTTATTTCGTATCGGATTTTGTCAAGGGATTTTGTGAAGGCTTCAGACGGTGTTGTGATTGGATCCACTTTTGAGCATCACATTGAGGGTTTAAAATCTGGTGTCTTTTTAGATTTCCAATTTCAGGCAGTAAGTACGTCTAGCGACCCGCCCCTGCTTCACACGTATGACATTTACTGATATAATGAAATGTTGCCTAAACATCGAGTTTTTAGTGCTTAATCAAGTTTTTTTTTATTCTTTATTAATAAGGGGTTTTTATCCACACGGATACGTCAACCTCATTGTACCTTATAATCAATTTACACACAACTAAAATAAACAAAAAAAAAGCAAGTTTAATCAAGTTATTAATCAAGTTAAATATGAATGTAATAAACACAGAAACTTTCCGGATTAAATGTTCTAAATGATAGTGAAAATCGCATCAAAAGTTATTTATTCAGTTTTGAAGAACTAAGCACACATTTCACACATACACGAAACGCGACTTTGTATTTCTAGATAAATTACGGCAAAGAACAGCACTTGAGGAGAACAAACTTTACATTGTAAACACACATTATACAAGCTCGTTCTTCTTTGCATAGGAAGGGTCCTTTGGCTTTTGAATGGAAAATAACAGGTAAGTTTAATTTATCATCATCATCATTTCAGCCGAAAGACGTCCACTGCTGGACATAGGCCTCCCCCAAGCACTTCCACTTCGACCGGTTCTGTGCTTCTCGCATCCAACGGGTTCCTGCGGCCTTCACAAGGTCGTCGGTCCACCTTGTGGGAGGCCTTCCAACGCTACGTCTTCCGGTACGCGGTCGCCACTCCAGAACCTTTCGGCCCCATCGGCCATCTGTTCTGCGAGCAATGTGCCCTGCCCACTGCCACTTAAGTTTGGCAATTCTTCGGGCTATGTCGGTAATTTATATCTAACGAAAATTAGGTTCGTGTCACAGGATCCATTGCTCAAAGACGTTGAGCTGAACCAAAGTTAGAAAGTTTTGTAATAAGCCGGAAGCTTTTTAGCAAGTTCAAGTCCACACCACACGGAATTAGTTCCTCGCGGACAACTTGCTTCACGGTAATACGCTGATATTCCAACATTCCTCAGACTCTTGCCTACTACTCAACGCGAATTTATTCCAATATCTCTTCATTTGAATTCCACTGCAGGATTTGAATTGTAGATTTTACAGGCTTTAATCTGAAACCGGCGTTGGATGTCGTATTGAGTCCCTTATTCTGCTAATTAAGGACTTCATCTATGCAAATGAGTCTCGATCGTTCTCTTATCAACTTAAGTAGTTTTAGATTTTGGGTGGGGAAGCAATGTATTTTGGTGACAAATTACTTCCCCACTCGGAGTGGTTCATGGGATTTTAAGCTTTATACGAGGGTGAATCAAAAAATTCTTGGAATCAATATTAAAAAATGCCAAGATTTAAACAAAAATATTTTATTTTTCTACATAATCTCCCTCCAATGCAATGCATTTAGAATAACGCGTTTCTAACTTCCTTATTCCTTGTGAAAAAAAATGTTTTTCTTGACTCTCGAAAAACTCCTCTACGGCAGCCATGACCGCGTCATTATCGTGAAATTTTGTTCCACGAATTTCCTCTTTTAATTTTGGGAATAAGTGGAAATCACTTGGGGCTAAGTCCGGTGAATATTATGGGTGGTTAAGGAGGTTGAAGCCAGCACAGCGGATTGCATTGAGCGCAACTTCTGATCGGTGAGCAGGAGCGTTATCTTGAAGAAACAGCACGCCCAATGACAGTTTTCCACGACGTTTTTCTTTAATCGCTTCACGCACTTTCGGGATTAAATTTGCATAATAGGGTCCAGTAATCGTCTGGCCTTTTGGCATGTAATCAATAAAAAGGATTCCTTCACTATCCCAGAATACTGAGGCCATAACTTTTCCAGCGGTAGGAGCAACTCGAAATTTCTTAATGGATGGAGAGGATGGTCGTTTCCAAGACATGCTTTGTCTCTTTGTTTCAGGATCGAAATGGTGGACCCACGTTTCATCCATAGTAACAAGGCGACGGCAAAAATTATCCGAATCACACTGGAACACTTCGAGATTACGCTTACAAATTTCCAAACGTCGCTTTTTGTTTTCGTCGGTTAACATTCGTGGCACCCATCTTGCCGACACTTTTTTAAACCCCAGTGAATCAATTAAAATGGATTGAGCGCTACCAAATGATATCTTTAGGATCTCAGCTATATGTTTTATAGTTATTCTTCTGTCTTCCAAAACCAGACTCTCAGCCTTTTTGACATTTTCTTCCGTAACGGAGGTTGAAGGTCGCCCAGAACGCGGGTCATCTTTACAGCTTGATCTACCTCTTTTAAATTCAGCCACCCAGTACGCAACCGTAGAATAGGGTACAGCATCATCCCCTAATGTCTGCTGAATGTCCGAAAAAATTTCCTTCGTAGACATTTTTTTCAAACTGAGATATTTTATCACCGCACGTAACTCACTTTTATCCATAATTTCGGGTTTTTATCAACTCGTTGCACAAAACAATTTATTACATGCGAACGAACTGACAAAAACAAGTGACAGTTTGCATAAATATTGTGTAATAGACACTCTTAAATTTGAATATCGAACTTCTCCCAAAAAGGTTTTATATATATGCATTTCTAAGAACTTTTTGATTCACCCTCGTAATAAGACAGTAGGTACGTTGACGGACGTTGTTCGTTTCTACGTATAATCGTATATTCTGCCACGCTGAGATCCCTAAAGGAATGAAAGGATATACCGTCATGTGAAATCATTACTTGAAACAACTAACAAACGGGTTTAATATGAAAAGAAATAGTCCGTCTGTCTGTCAGCATAAAATTCAAAATGCGAACGGTTGTGTCGAAATGTGTATCCGTGATGATACTATAAAAACTGGTCAAGTGCGAGTTGGACTCGCACACGAAGGATTCCGTACCACACAAGGCACAAACGCCGAAAAAACACGTTTGTTGTATGGGAGCCCCCCTTAAATATTAGAACAGAGAATCAAATCCTGAACGAGATACTTAACAAATAGCATAAAGACACTACTATTTTGATTCGAAATAATTTAAGATAAGCTACATAGACAGAAAGCGGCAAGCGATAGCCGGGAGACGATCGTAATGATGTAGTTATTTAATAGTTAGGCACACAAATGTACAGAGGCGGGCATAATGCCTTAAGCATTTTTTTACCAGGTTATTATTGTGGAAAATTAGTACCTAAGTGTTATGGTATCATTTGTCATGTAACGCGCTAGGGGTTTGGTCGGGCCGGCGCGGGCTGGTTGCGAATACTTGGGGATGTGGCTCCGGACACAGACATCTCCAGACGGACTCGTAATCAGTTTAGAATTTGTAAGTGCCCGGTGTTCGCGGATCGTACGCAATCTGTCCGTGCCGGTGCGACCGATCCCTGAGTGAAATAGTGCATAGTTTGGTAGTTTTTAAGGTTAGTTTTTACGATATTATGTGTATCTAACGGGCGCTTCTCGCCATCAAACTCGAAAGTTTGGCGAGTAAAATTGTAAAAACAACAAAAAAATTATAATAAATAAATAAATATAAAAAAAAAAAAAAGTATAGATTACCGTAACTTTTTCAAGTGTTAGGTACGTTACGAGTGAATAGGTTGTTTCTAGGTAAGAGTGGATCATCGTCGACCGCATGTACAGACGCCAGCATATCAAGCTACCCGAAACTGTCAAATTTTCCCAATCAACTTTGAACCTAATGCTGTAGCGATAAAGTTGAAAATCCATTAAAGAAATTTGACAGATTGTAGTAGCTTGATGTGCTGGCGTCTGTACAAACTAAAAAGCAAAAAGCATTTGAAAACTTTCCAACAGCTTTTTTCACTAATTCCGGTCCAATATTCAGTGTTACAATTATAATAATTTCAATTCTTAATCAATATGTTAGTGCACTACAGAGCGATATTTCACGTTTTCATTTAGTAATATTGAAAAATTAATCAATACAACGGAATATTTGACAGCTGCGACGTTGCCACAGACGTCGCCATCTTTCTGAATGCCGCCTTTTAACGTGTAGTGGTAATAAATGATAATTAAGTTATTAAAAGTGACAAAATAGGCTAGGATTTCAGAAAAAAACTACGTTGATAATGTATGGTAGCACGCGTAAGCTTTGGCACAATTATAATTGATAATAATAAAATTATTGTCACGCGTCCTTCGGAAAAATTGGCGCCCAAAAGGGCCTTGAATTTTTTTTTTCAGCGTAATGTTGGCTGGTAATTTTCTACTGATACAAAATCCCATTTCATTTAAGTAAAGTGAAAATACGAAATTAATAAACAATTTAGCTAATATGAACTGTCTGATCTCCATGGACAACTCCTATGGACCGGGATTAAAGACACAACGTTCATTCGTTCCATTTTTAAATATCGGAATTACAAAAAACACGGTCAAGGTAGCAAATATTTAGTAATAAATCCTAATTAAAATTTAACAATCATTGTTCCGTGAACATGTGATTATCCAACAAATCCCAAAAACCTCTTACAAAAAGACCTTACCTGTAAAATCCACAATAGGCTGAATCACATGTTCCACATTTCCAAAATAAAAAAGAGCAACTAGTCAACGTCTGTCAACACGATAGTTTCACGAAAAATCCAGCATGTCCGACATCGCGAGTAAAACTTTTTAATTTCCGAACTGTATATCGCGGGGACCGCCAAAAAACGACACGCGTCCGAACAGCACAGCGTCCAACAGCGTACTGAAACTACTGGAGTCTGAACCGAAACATCCCTGTCAAGCTTCAAGTATCTCGTATCCCAAGTTTACTGTTGGTAAATTCAATTTTGATTTGATTGCGTTCTTATTTCAAGCGGGTAAGGGTTGTTTTGGAACTGATGTTAACGTTTCAGCTGTAAAAGTATTTATGAAAGAATTTTGGCGGTATCTTCCTAAAGACATACAGTAATTTGTGTACGAATGGGATTCTGGAAGAAAACACATGTAATTTTAATGTTGGCAGTTTTGTGTTTTAGACGTTAAATGTACTGAGGGCGTTCAGAAGTTTGTTCGAAACATTGTTTGTAATGTTGTGATAATATCAGAGATTTGAATGTTGCCAAAGAAGTTGTTTTTATGCAAGTACTTTACATTTTGTTTCATAGAATATGTGTAACTACCTACGAAGACGAGAAATCTCCTCTGCTTAAAATTTCGTCCAAGTTTTAACCCGGGTACAAAAATGTATGTAAATGCTCAGGATGAAACGCATTTAATGCGCATTTTAACTACTTTTACCATTTGCTGAGGGGCTTGTGGCTAAGTAATAACAGCTGCACGGGTCGATCAATTAGGTTAAGCTACGCTTGCCGCTGTTGGTCCGCAGATGGGTGACCATCTTCACATACCTAGAACCGTCCGTGTCTCGGAAAGCACGTTAAGCCGTTGGTCCCGGCTGTCATTCGTAGATCTTTGACAGTCGTTACGGGTCGTCAGTAGCCCGAATGTCTGACAACCAGTCTAACCAAGGGGTTTCGTATTACCCAGTTACTGGGTTGTGGAGGTCAGATAGGCAGCTGCTCCATGTAAAATACTGCTATTCAGCTGTATTCGGTTAGACTGGAAGCCGATCCCAACATAGTTGGGAAAAGGCTAGGCAGATGATGGCCATTGGTGATGTGACCAGATTTTTTGTGAACACCAAAATAACTTTGGATCACGTGACCATACGTGATATTTTTATTTTATTTTATTGTCGAGACTTTGCTGGCTTGATTACTAAATAACAAACATTTGTACGCCCTCTAGCATAACATAGCGCACTCTTTATTATCTTATTAATAATAATACCATTTATTGCGGATCACACATAAAAATACACACAATCCATATAGTGTTAGTAACAATGACTTAAAAACTATGTTAGTAAAACTTACAAACTAACTTATCAACAAACTAATACCTAAGTACGTGGCTCAACACATGTTGGCACGTGCCTCAGCACCCAGTGCCTAATAAAGGGGCTGTCCACCTTGGCAAACCAATGTCTTTAGGATGTTGTTGGAGCTTCCACGCAACCTACTCATTATGGACGCCGCTCTCTTTTTCATTATGGCATGAAAATCATCAACACGGGTTTCTGCGAACATCTGCGAAGCGCTACAGAAGCGCGGAAGCCCCAGCAACATCCTAAATCCATTATTAACAACATTAGCTACGCGGACGACATGGTGCTGCTGGCTCCCTCGATCGGTGCTCTCCGTAAGCTACTCAATGTGTGCGAGTCGTACGCTGCGACTCATGGGTTAGTTTATAATAGCAGTAAGACAGAATTTATAGTCTTCAGGCCTGGCACCAGGTGTCCCACTACGGTTCCTCCTCTCCTAATGAAAGGTCACCCGATTAACAGGGTGTATAAATTTAAATACCTGGGCCATCTGGTTACTGATGACCTGAAAGATGATATGGATCTAGAGAGGGAGCGCAGAGCATTGTCAGTTAGGGCAAATATGCTGGCCCGCAGGTTTTCTCGAAGTACAGACGCAATTAAAATAATCCTTTTTATGGCATACCGTACAGCACTGTACTCGGGAGCCCTGTGGTTCACATATACCCAAAAGGCTTACAATGCTCTGCGTATCCAATATAATAACGCATTCAGGGTATTGTTGCGATTGCCGCGCTTTTGTAGTGCCTCGGCAATGTTTGCAGACGCACGCACTGACGGATTTGATGCACTGTGGCGTAAGAAATCCGCCTCGCTACTCCGCAGGTGGCAGTCCCAACACTAGCCCGCTAGTGTGACAACATAGGCTAAGCTATTTTTTGTTACTAACACTATAGACCATTGTAGTCTGATTTAATAAAGATTAATAATAAATTATTATACTGAACACGTAGGACCGCCAACGCCCTACGCTCCCTCCCTATCGAAATCTGCATTATCAAATATCTCCTCCGTGATGTCCACATGTCCTAGGTACTTCACCTGAGCAACAAGCTGCAATGGTTCCGCTTATAGTCACTGGAGGAACCTTTTCCAACGATGCATGTTTGGTATGGAAAACCACCATTTGCGATTTCTTGATGTTGTATATAAGCCCATGCGTTACCGCATAGAATTCACATACAGCTAGCAATTTCCGAAGTGCACTGACTTATCCATTTCTCTTCTAAGCCTAAGTGCAAGAAAACAAAATAAAAAATTGCTTCTTCAAAACTTTCCAATCACATTAACTAAAGTAAACACCAAAATGGTGCCAAGCATCAGATCACAGTCACTTCTTGTCCAAACTTATTCAATTTGCGTTTCACTCGCCAGAAGTAATCGATTCGATTCCGATAACACGATTAATACGATTTTGAATCGAGTGCGACTCGACACTTCTGGGAATCGTTACAAATTGATTTTGTATTACAACTTAGCGGGTAATTTACCCTAGTGAATAGCTATGTCGTGGTTTGGTGCAAATGATGACGTCTTTGATTTAATTCCAGGTAGCTACAAAGTGCAGAGCAGTGGTGGCCAAGTGGTAACGGCCGCGACTTACGAGTTGTAGGTCGTAAGTTCGAACCCAGACAGGCGCTTTACTTTGTATAAATTATTTCATCACATCATTCTGCTCTCAAAACGGTGGAGGAAAACATCGTGAGGAAACCGGCATGTCCTAGAACCAAAAATTCGAAGACATGTGACATCTGCCAACCCGCACTGGGCCCGCGTGGTGGATTACGGCCCACTCCCTCTCACTGAGAGGAGGCCAGTGTCCCAGCAGTGGGAACATTATAGGCTGATTATGGTTATGGTAGGGACAAAGTGCTGTAAGTTTTAATTTCTGGAAATTCTCAGTTGCATCCCTGAGATAACAAACTTTAACTCTTTATAATATTAGTATAGATTGTATCGTAAAAGGCAACCAAAAAATATTCGTTAGAGCACTATACCTAATATCTCACCAAAATCGATCAAAACTAAAACTAGATCTACTTCAAACTTAAGGTAACTAAACCACTTATGAATGAGATTGAACCTGTTAAACTATAACTAAATTACAACTACTTAAATGATCGCGCGATCTCAGTTAAGTAACGTAAACTACTAAGGACTCTCAGGTTACGGTCTTGACATGAGCTACAGTTTTTATAGATCGTCCCGATACGAGAGAAGAAGTAAGAACCTGTGGAATTAGCAATGTATGCGTGTTTTATTCTCAAGCACAACTTTACTGACTGCTAAGTAAACGATGACATTGAAAGGTCAAAAGTAGGGTCAACATAAGAATGGTAATTTGGAAAAGATATAAAGAAAATCTGAGAGAAACGAGAAATTAAATAATGTAGCGTGGAGAAAAGAAGAAGGAAAATGTTTTATTTAACTTATTCGTAGATATACATTTCACACGTTCCGTAAACAAATTTTCCAGGATTTTGATACATGACCCTGTCTTTTATTAGTTACTATGTCAAATGGATGAGAAATAAAACTTCTTTAAACCTAAGTTGATGAGGAGGGTTTCACGAAAGTAGAAAGGAAGAAGAAGAAACCCTGTTGTTGTAACCTGTGTGGCATGAGGAAGTCATGCAGTATTTAAAGGTGAAGACCAACTGGACTTTGAGGGTCGAAAGGTTGGAATCGCGCCACAACATTAACTTTAAGTCATTCGTGGTACAAGTTCCAACCCAACATTTACAGACCTGCCTGAAAGAGGACTTTTGGCCGAAAGGTGTCGTGTATCGACGTTTCCGGCCAGTGAAACACGACGTCGACAACGTCACGTGTATATTCATAGTTTTAAGGTTTTTAATATATATTAGTTTAGTATTGTATAACATTATTTTGTGTATTTTATCTGTGGGCCTTAATTGCCTGATAATAAAATTCTTATTTATTATTATAACAGTAAATAACAGTGTTGTGTAATAATAACAATAAATTGTAATTACCGATCCTTTAGTCAAACGTTATACCTAACTGTAATTTACCTAATGACCGGCATCTAATTAGTCATCGATGGTTTTAATGTACGATTATTTATGTCTGTATTTAGCTGTATCGATCTGTAAGAGTAGTTCAAATTACTACTAAAATCGTTATAAAAAATGTTTACAAAAATTTTTATTCTTGCATCAAAACTTAAAAATCATCAAACGGCTTTAGTTCTTGCGCTAAAATTTATTTGAAATCCCTTATTAAGTGTCACATTACTTAATTTGGAATTCTACACCTCCACCTTAATTACAAAGGGTTAAAATAAACAAGAATTGAAGACAAATTTAATTTGCAGCTCCCAAAGTGGATACCACAAATATTTGTCGGAAGAAACCGGGTTTTTGAACCGCATGTCAAATTGGTGGAAGCTAGGAGATTTTATAATACCTTTCGTTAATAATTTATTAAGCATCTAGGTGTTCGTAGTAATTGAATATTTTTGTAGGCTTAAAAATAGCCATCCTCATGTTTGTGGGAGGAAATAACCGACCCGCTAGAAAAAAGAAAACAATATGACGATGGCAGTTGTTTACTTTTAAAGGTACGCATATCAACTCGGAAAGGTATCGTCACCGTATCGCCAAGGAACTAATTTTAAAATTGACGAAAGATGTGATTTGATTTGTGATATAAAGAATAATTTGATCTGGAATTTAAACAAACTTATTACTTTTTTTCTGTACTTCGGAAAGACTCCCAAAATATCGAGTAACTACGATTAGACAATGGAATTGGAATGCTCTATGATTCTTTGTTTTAATTGACTAAACCCGAAATCGAGGCCAAAACATGATTACTTATTTGATATTTCTTCAACTATGATTCGGTCTGTCTTTTGGTTTCCTAAGGATTAAAAATAAAAACTGGCCAAGTGCGAGTCGGACTCGCACACGAAGGGTTCCGTACCACAAGGCAAAAACGCGTTTGTTGTATGGGAGCCCCCCTTAAATTTTTATTTTATTTTGTTTTTAGTATTTTTTGTTATAGCGGCAACAGAAATACATAATTTGTGAAAATTTCAACTGTCTAGCTATCGCGGTTCTTGAGATACAGCCTGGTGACAGACAGACGGACGGACAGAGAACGAAGTCTTAGTAATAGGGTCCCGTTTTTACCTTTTGGGTACGGAACCCTAAAAATCGTTGACATATCGTGATACAAGTATGACTTACCTTTTATTCATAACTATTAATGTACCTACAACAGAACTATACGATAGTCACTTCATCGTGATCACCAATGGCTGCCAAACGTGGGGTTACCCGCGGTATCACCCTAAATACTTCGTTGTTGCGGTCAGGTTGGCACTCGGTCAACATCCAATATTTTAGTGGTATCTACATAATGTGTGAATACTGAATATCGTGTTTTGTACATTTGTGTACTTAGCTGTAAAAGAGTTACAACTTTGGATATTAAAAATGTTAGACTACAAATAAAAAATCTCGACAGCATCATCGCTTTTCATCAAGTGAGATAAAAAAGTCCTCCAGACCGTATTTCGGCCACGGCGGCCAATCTCAACGGAGACAAGCACTAATTTCTCAACCAATAAACTACATTTCCAAGGAGACCGTATGTCCCATTCAGATAAATGCGCCACTTAATGCCGATACATGGAGCAATCCTATATACATGCAAATTGCGGGCAGCTGCGTTCTGCCGCCTCTGAGTCGCTATTACGGCTCGCCCTAATACGTATGTGTTGTATCGGTACGTGGAGAATGATTGAAATATATTTATTTAAAAGTGAGGTTAAAAACGTGCCTTTGAAAATAATTTATTTGTTTTATGACTGAAGAAAGCAGCAAAGCCCTAACACATCCACCAAGAATAGAATAGAATAGAATACTCTTTATTATGTACACCATATAAATTACAAACATAATTATAGAAACTGTACAGAGGGTGACACAATGGGCGGTCTTATCGCTAAAAGCGATCTTTTAAAGACAACCTTTGGATGGATTAAAAAGGAGAAGGACAAACAAATACTGTAGGTAGTCTGTCACCAAGCCGCACTGGGCCCGCGTGGTGGTTTACAGCCCACTCCCTCACATAGGCAATGTTTGTGACTCAGCAATAGGAACATTATAAGCTTATTATGCTGTTATCCTAATCTAATTTTACCCACGAAATGGTGACCTATAGCGCACCATTTTCAATCTGTCTCCAAAATATCACAACACGATCACTAATGGATCCCCCTCTTTTTCGAAAGCATTAAAATACGACGTACGAAAAAATAATGAAGAAAATTATAATCTTTTGCAAAAAAATAAAATAAAAATTAATTAGACCTCGCTAGACAGTCTCCTTGTGAGACAAAGGGGATGTTAAATAAGGCTGAGTGCCGAACCTCTACTAGTTTGAGAAAGCACTTTAACTAGAATATAAGGCTGTTTTAATAGGGGAGGAAAAGCTCATAACTTATGCTTTGTGTTTCATAATTGAAAAAAAAATAACGATGCCCCTAACGCAAACTTATCATACTAATATTATAAAGGCGAAAGTTTGTGAGTGTGTGGGGGTGTGTGTTTGTGTTTTTTACGCGGGTGAAACCGCGGGGCGCAGCTAGTAGATCAATAAAATGCAAAACCTTTTTTCAAAAACCAAAACTTATTATTGGGAAACAAAAAATTTGATAAAAAGTTCCCTTGATAAGACAGATTGATTAACAATTAGAGCCGAAAATTAAAATACGATTCCATAATAACTCTTCGCAGTTAACGCTCAGAATTTTGAACCCATTGCAAGCTGACCGAAGACTCCTGTATTATTTCACCTTCAATTTTGACCATTCGTTATAATATTATTTCTCCTCCCGAATCAGTCCTTCCATGTTGCCTCTTCACGATACTTGGGGGGCTATTACACTATCATTTATCTATGATCATGAGTTTGAGTCGTACATATAATGACAATGTAATGTACGAGTAGATAGGTATGGATCATTTTTGTGAAATTCAGTATAATATTTTTTCGTATTATTTCATATAGGATATGAGATAATTATGATCCTAATTATATGATCTTATAATGTCCCCATACAGCACATAAATAAAACGAAACACGTACTTCCACTACACGATAAAAATAGAACCAGCAAACGCTAAAATTTAGCGTCACTTAGCAAATCCAATAAAATAGAAGCTTATGTACCAATTCGTAGTAATTTGGGTTGCTATCGCACGGCGCTGCCATGCGGGCCGACCGATATTCCCAATGATATGGCTTGCGCGCAGTGCTTGTTTGAACTAGATAGTGTACTGTTTTTTTTTTTGCGGATGGGAAATCATCAAATGACCCCTCCCGCTCTGGGTGGAGCGGAAGGGAGTGTCAGACTCTTACTGACTAAAACCCACCCGTGTTCCTTCCTTAGCTCTTTATGTTCCGGGCCAGCAGTAACCCTTTCGGACAATCCCGCTGACCCGGCAGGCTTCGGCCTTATGGGGCCCCTCCTCGATGCTGACATCTCTTTGAGGCGCGCGTGGAACACGTACGCGCCATCCGGCACGGGCCTGGTCCTGATCGGACGGTGAGCTACCCATTACTCTCCGCCCGCAGGCCCGCGGAGATAGTGTACTTGGATGACGAAATATTACGCTGTGGGAGGTCTTCTAAAGCTAGATTTTGATAGGTATATTACCCATAATGCCCAAAACGAGGGTAATGTTTTGAATGAAACTGTAATTCAGGACACAACATACATTAGTAAGTCAACAGTAGTCAATAAAATACATCTTCTTGTTTTGTAAATCCTGCATGCGGTTTATAAAGAGTAGAAACTAGACCTCGCGCAAACCTCCCCATAGCCAGCAGCTGATAACGAGTCACTTAATCCCCAAAAAAATACGATAATAATGCGTAGGTATACGTAGTATATTATGAAATCACCCGTCCTAAACGCAGCTCCCGCTGTAACAACATGTTATCTAGCCGGCGCGGTCAAGCGTTCACAGCGGAATTAATTCCCGCTAGCAGCTGTAGCTTAGCTGTAGCTCTCCGCTGAATTTTTGCTCTAAAACAAATTATGAATGTGTTGGAGAATTGTAGATTAGGCTTTTGACAAATAACATAAAAGAAGTGGAAATTAGTGTTTATAATATTGAATATTTTCTCTCAAATTCTAATTGGGTCCGTTATCTTAATCTTCATGGTAGAGAATAATGTTTCTTTCATCCATATGTTTTAAAAGTGGATTTGCCAAGTTATGAGCGGCGCCATCTGCAATGATATAAAATACCTGCGTTTATTTCAGTCTTTGACAAAAGAGCAGTATATAATGCGGCTGCTGGGACACAGGCCTCCACTCGGTGAGAAGAAGTAAAAATATACCAGTATATTTCAGCCCATTTTAAGCTTCTATAATTCACGTCTAAGACAATCAACACTTCAGATTCTAATTTAATGTCCCTTCTCCATCTTGTCCCATAAACCCAGTGTAATGTATGTAGATTACGATGGTATCCTGCGTGGTGCCAACACGTCATCATCTATTCATTGCTGTAATCACAATACAAGCAGCAGGCCATCTTGGGTTACGGCTTAACATAGTAACTAGTATGTCGTTATATTCGGTATACCTGTGTCCTAAATTATAAGAGGTGCTCACTTGCTGGGTCATATATATATTTGATTCAACAGTATTTGTTTAACAACAAAGGCGACCCGAAGCAATTACTACACAAATTCGGCTTTCAATCGGGTCATACCGATTGGCAGTTCGCTCATTTACCCACCCTCATTGAATTTTGTTCGGGTCGGCTCGGCACAAGTCGTGTAGAGCCGAGCGGCTTTATCATATTTGATTTTGCCGCCCGACTGCACCAAATCTTGCCGAGCCGAACAAGTGTGAAATACTTACGCCGAATACTTTCGAAAAAGATGACAAATGGGAGAAAACTGTATCATTAAGTATTGGTAAAAAATAGGTTTTAGCATAAATATTTATAACGATCAGCATTTTTCACAAAATGTCACTTGCCCTGAAACTTAATACCTTTCCAACCATTCTATTGCGCACGCTATTTTTCACCCACTCTATTCAAGCTCCTTTAGGCACCCGGAACACAACAGGCTCATACTATTCACGAATGTAGTAGTAAGGAGACAATCGCGCAGGACACAAAGCCGCGCCACTAATTGGAAACTGCGCAACACCAAACGGATGGTCAACACGCTTGACATACAGTGTGGGACAGAAATATTTTTAATATATTCGGGGAGTGGAATTTATCTCAATTTTTGCATAGATATCAAGATCTCTAAACGCTTTCTTATACCTTAGTAGATAGGCATGGAATAACGACGCTTGCTTATACAAAACATAGCTAAAGAATAAAGTAGAAGACTACAATCTAGGCAGGAACAAAGACAGCAACTAAAATGCAATAAAAATATATAAAACAAAGAAAAAAAGATTGTAAAATCAAACGACTTTCTCATAGAACTTTATTTCTCCAAACCACGCAGATTTACCGCTAACTAACTGACAAAACTTTCCACCCCACATTATTCTCAATTACTGCATGCCAGTATGGGTGAGAAGAAGAAGCATCTCCAAGAAAATGTCTGAACAAAATCGTAAATCCTATTTTATTGCAAATAACCAACGACATGCTTGAATTCAATATTTGAATAACACACAAGCATGCGCATAGAAATGGGGAACTAATCTCATCCAGAAATATTTTAATACCGATCCGCATTTCAACGCACGGCAGTGTAATCGAGGACTAGGATGACCCACTTTTTCGGTGCACAAAAGACTCTTTTATATTGCATTGAATACTAGATTCGGTCGCCTACAAACCACAGAGCACTTTTTTTTTTAATTTCTCGGAATATTTTTGCGTCCAAATATTTTTACAAGGCTTTGTAAAGTTTATCTTATTAGGGCGAAGTTTGAGCTCAACATTTGTTATTAGATTGTAAACTCGTTTCGTGAATATTTTCCGGGATTGTTCTTTGTAATTAGCTGTGTTGATAAATTGTGATCCTATAGTTTAAATAAACACGACAGAGCGCCTGTTTTCCCTAAAGGGATAGGCTGCTAGTCTTCAATCAAGATTACTCACTGGAAAAAAACTCTCTCCAATTGAATAACTTTCAGAATTTATTACTACTTACTATACTGTGCAAACCTACGGAATTCAAGTCAACATTTCTTTAATCGATTTTATTTTAGGTTTAAAAGAAATAAACATCTAAATCAATACTGTTTCTGTAAAAAGCCAAGTTCGAGTTGAAAATAAACTAGCCATTTATACTAGTACTCAAAGTAAAATCAAGAATATCTTGTAAGCCAACTCCTTCGTTCGGAAAACAGAAGTGTTTTCACAAAATCTTTTCTGAAAACTTGGCAACTTTGCATCGATATTTGACGAGTAACTGAAAATATTAGCTTACTGGCTAAAAGTAAAATATTAGTTTTTGTTCAAAGTGATATTTTCACTTGATTTTTTTATAATAATTAGTTGTTTTGGTGGTATAAGTTTATGGTCCTTATTATTGACTTCACGTAGAGATGTCGAATAAAATGTGTTAGGTACATATATAATTTTGTATTTAATATTATAAGCTACACTCAGTAAAAAAATATTATTCTGTGATTTTTTAATAAAATATGTTATGCATTACGCTCTGACAGGAAAAGGTTTACCAATTTAGTATTTTTTATTTAAAATATAAACAAGGACGCATACATTTTGTAGACTCGCGCACTGTCAT
The DNA here is from genome assembly GCA_951800025.1 of Oligia strigilis. Taxonomy (NCBI): domain Eukaryota; kingdom Metazoa; phylum Arthropoda; class Insecta; order Lepidoptera; family Noctuidae; genus Oligia; species Oligia strigilis. The sequence goes on along the minus strand of OX637564.1, from coordinate 12,623,346 downwards.
CAAATCCAAAATATTTGATTTTGCTCCAAAATTCAAAATGAACAAATTGAATTCTCCCCAAAAATCGGGAGGCTGGAAAAATGGCAACACGTTTTCCAACGAACACACGAATGAAATATTAATGTTGCCATCAATTCACCGAGTTTCACCTGGGATGAGTTAAAAATTTAAAAACAAACGCTATTTGGCTTGCGGCCAAACGCGAAACGTTGAGGGTTGCTAGAATTTAATGTCATAGTGAATAGTTGGGACAACTGCTAGCTTCGGCCATTTTGTTAGCTTAGTAATTAGGGGAATAGAAGCACTTGTGGGTAATTAAATTTGGAATCTAAGAAATGTGTGGTTTGCGCAATGATTCTAAATGATTCATCTGATATGGCTGTAGTAGGATTTTTTGCGGAGTTCTTGAGGTTGTTTTACCGGATATGTTGCTATAAACTTTTTTTCTGAACTTCACCAGATCGTTTGTCTACCTCATGATGGAACTTCCGGTCTAAGTCAAAACTGAACACCTCACTTTTTGAAGTCGGTTTAGAAATAAAATTAATAGGTAGGTACAGTTGAAATAAATTTTAAGTGACAAACTTCTTTTATTTTAAGGTTTTTTTCAAAACCCAAACACACCAAGAACGAAAAGTCGAATTATTAAGGACCTTTCACAAAATCCTTGCAACCCCAGGGTTGCATTACATCAATGTGCAGTAATGTATGAAAATATAAATATTTATAACATACTCCAAAAATTACCTGACATAATAACTGAACTGACGGCACGGTTGGCGCAGTGGTTAAGCTATTGACTGCTGCGCTGCGTGCCGCGGGTTCGATTCCCGCACGGAACAAATATTTGTATGACCTACAAGTAGTTGTTCCGGGTCTGGCTGTTGGTGTATGTATGTGAGTTTAAATGTTTGTAAACGCACCCACAATACAGGAGAAATTCCTAGTGTGGGGCAAGGTTTAAAAAAAAAAAAAAAGCCGCAGTTGGATTGTAGAATCCGCTGTTTTACAAAACTGCTAGTAGTTTTACAAAACAGCTGAACAACGTTCAGTTGGATTGTCATTGCGCTAGGTTTTACAAAACTGCTACCGACGTTTAGACTTTCATAAAACTCTGATAACTTTTAATTACTATTGTCCTTAAAATCACTGTTTTCACTTGAGTTAATGTTACTCGTATTACTCGTTTTATTTATTTATTAAAAGAAGATTTATTTTAAATATATGTGTATTTATGATACATTTATTTATAGATTTATATAAGAGAAGAAGACCATATTTGGATACAATTTTGCAAACGGATAGACTATGGTTCTAATTAAATTATACCTATAGAACATTTTTTATCAGGGTTCATGTAGAAAGCTGGTATAAAAATATTATAGGGACGACTTTTTTCCTCAATCCCTCTCCTCGTGTTGTGTAAAAATCCGTTTCACATGTACGTTGATAGCAAATTCATGGACGAGTTAGAATACAGACAGACACTATTTTATGGTCGTACAAATTGTATCCGGTTCGTATTTTTTTTTTTTCCGAAATTGCGATAGTGTAGGTAAGTAATAAGGTAATAAGTATAGGGTATAAAACTTTAGCAACAAAACATTCCTTGAAATGTTTATACATACTCGTATATGTATACGTAGTCGCCGATATCGGGTTTCCATCGACTATTGTAAAGGATTTGTAACAAACAGGCTGCCTGCGAGCGTATTTGAAACTAAACCGGTATCTTGACAAATATCCGCGCATTTGTCAATATACTGGTGGGCTAGCGAGAAACACGTTACTGTAAAATGTAGAGCCTTAGGGTCGTGTACGGAGTACTAGCAACCAAGAACTGCTGAGATGCTGATCGGGGTAGTGTGAAGTTAGCATCTCATTCTGAATTTTTTTTTTCTCAGAAAGTTGAACAGAACTTTTGAAAAAAAATATCAGGAACTGTAGAACTATTGGGGATGCTACTGGAACTGCCTTTTTATTGTGAGATTCTAGCAATTGATATGCCTTTATTTCCTGAGATGAAAAAAAAAAAAAAAAAAAAAAATTAAGATACTCCATATACAATTTAGACGAGATTAAAAAGTTGGCTACTAAAAATACGTCAATTTACGCCAGGCGCTGACTAATTTGACAGGACTAAACTAATATTTATCTTCTGTCCTTTTCTTAATGAAATAGAAAGAAAAAGATGCCTGAACTTAAATTTAGTTTAGTTTGTGAAAAACAGAATCGGCGCCTATGTATCGTAAAAATGGGGCAGTTTTACTTCTATTCAAAGTATTATTACTTTTTCTTTGAGATTATAGTTGAGACGCACTATCTAATCTCTGGATAGCTTTCAGGTGAATTCAGGTGGAAAGGCAACAGCAAGCGCTTACTCGTCATTGTGATTGTCAATTCGCCAACCAAGCGAGTTGATTTATCGTGCTCATCCGAAATGTGTAAATGTGATGTGTATTAGATATCTGTTGACGCACATCGAGGTACGGCTGTGTCTAGACTCTAGTCTATAATTGAAAGAGTTTACATAAATGATACAAAACAAACTTAGAACTGTATTAAGACTATGTACGAATAAATAAAAATAATAAAAGGTACATCAATCACGTGTTAGTGACATATACCAATGCTTAGCACTTGCGGGCGGAGAGTAATGGGTAGCTCACCGTCCGATCAGAACCAGGCCCGTGCCGGACGGCGCGTACGTGATCCACGCGCGCCTCAAAGAGATGTCAGCATCGAGGAGGGCCCCCATAGGTCCGAAGCCTGCCGGGTCACCGGGATTACCGCTGGGGATTACCGGATTACCGGGATTACCGAAGGGTTACCGCTGGCCAGGAACATAAAGGGCTAAGGAAGGAACACGGGTGGGTTTTAGTCAGTAAGAGTCTGACACTCCCTTCCGCTCCACCCAGAGCGGGAGGGATCATTTGATGATTGCCCATCCACAAAAAAAAAAACGAAAAAAATAATAATGCTTAGCTCTTCGATAAATATTGGCGCCATGCTATGACACGTCCGCATTTTTCGGCTTCCAAGAGCGTCTTCACTATCACTTAAACCAGTACAACAGTGTGACGTGAGTGTGGCGGTGTACTCTTTTTAAAACTCGATGTGCCATGTTAACTGAATGGACGCCTTTTGTCAACAAATCGCCGTCTAGAATCTTCCACACATTACTCTCTATAAGTCACTTCAATCAACCATCGCATACATCTCACTCTACTTCAACACACACCACGTTAGAAAACTATATAATCAGCGCACTGATTACATTGCTCCCCGCGGAGGAACAGAGCTGGCTTCAATGAATTCTAAATGCTGTACACCGATTAACTGGCAACATTCATCACTGAAGAAATGGGCTGTTTTACTGCTATTCTTATTGCTATCTGCTTTATAGTAGTCCTATACGCACACCCAGCAATGCACACCCAGCCTTCGTCAATTCTACGTCCATTTTCCATGCCGCCATTTCATACAGCTGTCAAAAAATGGCAGTTGTTATTTGAAAATACGAACAATTTAAGTCGATAGACAATTTGCTTTACATTTTAATTTCCCTCTCTTTACCTACTTAATTCTCTTATTATGAAGCTGCGTACAGACCACGAATGTTCCATGAATAGTTTCCTATGCATGTCTCAGGCTGTAGACAAGGATCGTTTGTCGAATACGATTGGTGATGCGACCATTCGTTGAGCCTGACACATAATATGTGTAGCAAACCATTCGCGGTGCATGCCTTCCGATGCCTGTACAGTCGAATGCACGTCGAAAGTAATACTAAGCTGGCCTGGCGTAGTATGGAGTTTCAATAGAATAACAGGCCGGCTTATAGGTACTGATTTTTTTTATCTCTGAAATACTACGTGGCTAAATCACGGGCGGAATAGAATTGCTATAATAATTATAATTTACTGACATTAATCACATGTGTTACATACATAGGTACCTACGTATGTCATACATACATGTGTTATGTTATGAATTACATGGAATTATTCCATGTTATAATTCCATGTAATTCGCACAGAACCGGTCGAAGTCGAGGTGCTTGGGGGAGGCCTATGTCCAGCAGTCAGGACGTCTTTTGGCTGAAATGATGATTGTGATGAATGATGATTATTAGTAGGTATTGTAAACAGACAGGTACATAGGTACTATAGAATTGGATATATTTTTATTGCTGGTTACAAGTCTACTGTAGACAATACACGATTTTATTGCCATCAACCGAATATTACTCCAGACGGGCTGTTAGTCTAATGTAACATTTTGTCCAACCTCGGGTTGGAAGTCCATCCAACGAGGCCAACAAAATATCTTGAGCAAAACATCCATTACAACTCATAAAACATTCAATTTCGTATGCGTACTTCGTAATAAAACTTTTTAATAATTTCACCTTTCCCCAAAAAATCATGTCATGAAATCATAATTTTCAATAACCCCCAACATTTCAATACCAAAAACCGAAAACCACATGCAATTTTCACCTTTATTGTTAAACAAATAAATGTCATAGTCCCTCAAAAAGTAAGTTCGAAAATGCGTGAAATTTCAATTTATGCCATTTAGGTGCTTAGTGTTATAGTAATAAGGATTAGTTTAGTACTAAGCTCGATTAAAACTGAACGTTTTTGGCAAAGTGTGCCCGCAAGTGTGCTCAGGTGCATGAAATGGTTATTTTTGAGGAAACAGCTTTTGTATTAAAATTAAATGTTAGTTTATGCTTAGTTTTAGTTGAATGCTCTAAGTTTTCGTTGGTTGTTTTGTAATATGTGGAAAACTTGTCCTTGGATGGAATTATAACAATAAATAGGTTTGTAAGAACTTCAAGCAAGCGTTTTCTTAATGATAAGTACTTAGGAACTTACACAATATTTTCCTATTTAGGAAAAAAAAAAAGGTAAAACAACAAACATAAAAAAAGCCAGCCATAAGAAATATTTTCTCAACTTATTTGCATTTTTGTGGCGTCCAAAAAGCATACAATAGGTATATCATTATATTACCTATGCAATGTTTCATTTGAGTGGTAAGCTTGAGGCAAAGTCAAAAGTATTATGTGCTTATAATGTTTTTATTGTTTTTACTTTATATTTAATGCGTATGGTTCGATAGTAGGTCTTAAAGTTTTTGTTAAGGTAAATAAAAAAAAAACTAATATCCGAACACTCAACTCAACTCAACTCAAAGCATATAAAGTCAAAGTCAAAGTTTCTTTATTTGTAAAAACATAGGTGGTGTAAAAAAACAGGTGTTGATATTGAAATAGTACACTATATATTTCAATTAAACCATTTACAGGCACTTTTGAATTGTCAAGAAGTCGGTCAGTCAGAAAATATGAAGCTAGTTGCCCATGGAGTTTCTAGCCCGTTCTTCTCCATAGGTACCTATGGAGAAGAACGGGCAAGAAACTCCATGGGCACTCTTTTAAATTATATTTTTACAAAAATATTAGTTACATCATTAATGTTGAATTAAAAATTATATATGTGAGAACGATGTAAAAAAGACGTACACGTTAAAAGCGTCCAGAGTACAAGAAATAGCATGAAAACAACAATCCAAAAATAAAAATAAGCCGAGGCAGCTAAGTGATGACCAGCCCCAACTGACGGCGCCCGTTCACGAACATGACGCATAGATCAGCACCATTCAGCTCAACCACTGAAAACCAAACAGTACCTACAGCTGCTTAGTGTAAATATAGATACGGTTCTTGTATTTTCCCTAACAAATCTATTCACAAGACAATAGAAGCTATTCTACTTAGTACTCCTGACACCAAACAATCAAAGAATTAAAAAAGCAAAATCCATTTCCACACATCCCTTCCCTATTATCTGAATCCATCTACCCGTAAAATATCGGCATCGTGCTCCGAATGTAAAAGCAGTGCTCCTTATACATTACCATATCGTTTGACGTTTGAAAGCCAATTTTATTGGTTTTCGTAGCAAAGGGCGCAATGGAAATTTAAACTGTCCATTAGCTTTGGTATTCGAGTGCGTATTTGCATTGAGGAGTAATGAATACGGCAGTTTGTTTGTGTTCGGGATTGGATACTGTTCTTTCACGGGGTAATTAGGACTGGTTGGACAAATTGTGGTAGGTTTTTTATTTCTTTGCATCAATATTGAGAAATTGAGAGCAGTGGTAACGGCCCCGACTAACGAGTTGTAGGTCGTGAGTTCGAACACAGACGTGCGCTTTAATTTGTGTATTTAATTTCATCACCACTGCTTTAAAAATGGTGAAGGAAAACACCGTGAGGAAACCGGCCTGTCTTAAAACAAAAAAAAAAAAATCGAATACATGTGACATACCTACACCAACCCGCACTGGGCCTACGTGGTGGATTATGGCCCACTCCCTCTCACAGAGAGGAGGCCTGTGTCCCAGCAGTGGGAACGTTAATAAGCTGATTATGCTGCATCAATATATTGGAACACGATCTAAAATCTAAAGGGATGCGATGATACATTTTATTTTGCTTCTTGTCATGTTGGAAACCATTAATGAACCATTAACCATGTGCCTGCTTTCCTATAATTTAAATGCATGCGAGATCAATATTATGTCAACGACTCTGGGTTAAAGCTGTGTATGTGTTTAGTTGTTAAGTTGTAGTAAATAAATAAATTAGGTTTGAAATAGCCAACACGCATGAAGAAAGCTTAGTCATCAAAACGCAGTGAGCAAGCTTAGTCATCAACACGCAGTGAGTAAACTTAGTCATCAACACGCAGTGAGCAAGCTTAGTCATCCACACGCAGTGAGCAAGCTTAGTCATCAACACGCAGTGAGCAATCTTAGTCATCCACACGCAGTGAGCAAGCTTAGTCATCAACACGCAGTGAGTAAACTTAGTCATCAACACGCAGTGAGCAAGCTTAGTCATCCACACGCAGTGAGCAAGCTTAGTCATCAACACGCAGTGAGTAAACTTAGTCATCAACACGCAGTGAGCAAGCTTAGTCATCCACACGCAGTGAGCAAGCTTAGTCATCAACACGCAGTGAGTAAACTTAGTCATCAACACGCAGTGAGCAAGCTTAGTCATCCACACGCAGTGAGCAAGCTTAGTCATCAACACGCAGTGAGTAAACTTAGTCATCAACATGCAGTGAGCAAGCTTAGTCGTCAACACGCAGTGAGCAAGCTCAGTCATTAACACGCAATGAGCAAGCTTAGTCATCAGAGCTGCAAAGCAAAGCAAGATTTAATTGATGGTATACCATAAGTTGAAGCAACAATAAAAGTTGCATCATCTAGTGTTTGGACGATGCAAGTCATTTGTTGCTTCAGTTGTATTGTATGCCACACGCAAGCCACATGCATCGTGTAAAGGGTTCTAAATTTAACAGTGTATGCATGTATGATTTTATGAACCGTAACATTTGCTCATCAAAGTATACAGAAATCGCTTATTGCATAACACTGCACTGAAATTACGAGAATTACGCAATTTTGTTAAAAACGGCACCTAATTGATTGCAGAACAAAAGCATCTTTTATGAGAAGCATTTTGTAAACAAAAATTCGATCCCAATATAAAAGTCTCGCGCGTTCTCTTTAATGACCATCTACCAACGAACCAATACTCTTAAAACAGTACATTTACACATTATATAATATTTAGTAGCAATAAAAGGCGAGTCGATATCCTCGCAGATTAAAATACTGGCCAAGTGCGTGTCGGGCCACGCACACTGTAATATTCCGTAGTAGCCCGCTATCACAATGTAGTACGATTCTGTCGTTCTTTATTCTGATATAAAAAAAACATATTTTGTTTTTCAATGCAAGTCTTTACCCGTTATAAACAAGCAACTACTTCATCTTAGTCACTTTACAGGATTAATGCTAAGGATTTTGTATTTGGTACAAAATTATCCAACACCCAAGTTCAACGACTATTACTGCTAAACTAATAAAGTTATCTTAACCGCTATAATTTTCCTTTAATGTTCATGAAATGCACTGTCATCGTGAATTTTTCCTGATTTTTAGGAACAAAAATTTGCATTTGAATCTGTAATATTTCGTAAATGGAGCATTAAATCGAAAAATAATTTTAGCAATCCCCCAGTCATTTTAGAAGAACTATTCAACGATATCCCACACGATGGGGTAGACGACGAAAAAAATATTCATCCCCACTGCACATGTAGGGGAGCTACCATTAATTTTTTTTTTTTCCAAAATTTTATTTTACCACTTTGTCAGCGTAATTAATGTACACACTCCTACAAAATTACAGTCTTCTAGTACTAACGGTCTCTTAGCAAACCCTCCGACAGACAGACAGACAGACGGACAGACATGACGAAACTATAAGAGTTCCTTGTAGGTACTACGGAACCCTAAAAACGGAAGGTTCGGTAAAAACAGAGGGTAGTTGTAAGCTCGTACCGAAAAAAACCAAGCTTAGCGCAAAACTGAGCGCGGACAAAAACGCCCTAGTTTCATTGAATTGTTTCTTACATACTGCTGGAAAAGTTTGAGAATAAGGGGTGCTACACACTTATTTGGTTGGAATACCAGTCAGTCAGCACAGCCGATCGGCAAAATGTACATTCAGCCACACGGCTTTGCCCTATCATTGCGAGCCGAACGGGATCTAATTATCCTTAAATTCATTAATTTACTGACAGACAATGCACAACTCAAACTGCTGGGTCTAGAAGCCTGGAGTTTTGCAGAAAAGAAATAAATTCATCCCCTAAAGGGATTAAATAGGGGATGAACGCACCACCTATTATGTAAAATGTAACTCTACGAATATTAAAGTTGCATTATTCTTTCACAAGTTTGACAACTCTCACCGCGGTATGTATCCTTAGTACCACGTCTTCAGTTTAAATAAGTCCATCTCAATATTCTCTTTGAAGCCATTACATTACAACGCTCCAGTTCTGATCGTAACTCTGCAGTAATTGCCAGAGAAAGGAGGTTTCTATCATTCGAGTTCCCATATCGCTATAAAAAGGTGTTAAGGGGCCGGCGAACTACGCATGAAAATGCTTATTTCATACAAACGTAATACCAAAATAATTTGTAATTCAAACATATTCTTAAGGTAGTGTGTATTTATTTCGATTGGATTACAGAATATCTAGGTTCCCAAATATATATTTTGAAAGGACTCTGATTTAGAGACGAGATATGACGAATTTCAAATTTCTATAGAAAACTTATTTTTCTCATAACTCGTCTTTAAATCAGTGTCCATTCAAAATATATATTTGGGAACCTAGATATTCTGCAATCCAATCGGAATAAATACACACTACATTAAGAATATGTTTGATTTACAAATTATTTTGGAATTACGTTTGTATGAACTACGCATGCTCCGCCGGCCCCTTAAGAAAATGGAAAATGATGTTCGTGACGTGTAACACATAGGTATCATCTATTATGTATATCTTGACGCGGCAGACAGATGTTTCACACCACTAACACTAAGGTCTATTTCGTCAGTACCACATGGACTCACTTGTTCATCAGCGAAAATATCGGCGCAGTCACATTTCCATAGGTTGGCCACATCGGATTGTTGCAAAAAGCCTATTCTCATTGACCTATTTAATTATGGATATCTTTGTAATGCAAGTTTAAAAAGTGAAAAATCTTTGTAATGCAAGTGAGCAGTGGTGGCCAAGTGGTAACGGCCGCGACTTACGAGTTGTAGGTCGTAGGTTCGAACCCAGACAGGCGCTTAACTTTGTGTAAATTATTTCATCACCACTGCTCTCAAAACGGTGAAGGAAAACTTCGTGAGGAAACCGGCATGTCCTTAAACCAAAAATTCGAAGACATGTGACATCTGCCAATCCGCACTGGGCCCGCGTGGTGGATTACGGCCCACTCCCCCTCACCGAGAGGAGGCCTGTGTCCCAGCAGTGGGAACATTATAGGCTGATTATGTGCAAAAGAAACTGCTCTAGTAATTGCCATATTGTTTACAAAGGCAAGTAATAAGGAACGGAATAGGCTCCCGAAAAGTGTCATGACGTCTTTAAGAACCGACTAGAAAATATCTCCATGCTATTTGAAACACACGCATCCTTTAATTAGCTACTAGTGTGTCTTACCAAACAATAATAATAATAAGTTACCCCTGAAACCTATCTTCCTACAAATGGTGATCTAAAAAGGGTAATAACACTAAATTAAAATAAAATGGCGAAAAGATGAAACAACCTGAAATTGTCAAGTTCGTAGCTCTCGTAGGCATAACGCTACGGAATCGGAATAGCAATGCTGCTACGCCGTAGCAAACCGCGTAGACCCTCAACAACAACCAACCAACCAAGCTATGACGTACTACGGGATAGTCTCTGCCCACAAACAAGTACATGCTTGCACCCACTTAAACCCCAGAATTTATGGTAAGTACACTAAAACGTACTAAGTTCGCAGAATTCTAAGAGGCTCCTAGTTTGGAAGTCAGGTAAGCCGGGTTAGCTAAAACGTCGAGGTTGTTACTTTGTAATGTTTGGTCTATGTAAGCATATTGTTTATTTATTTGGCTACTACGAAAAAATACGAATCTTTGGTAGGCTTTCGCGACCACTATTTCATAAGAGTTTCCAGACAAGTGGCAATGGCTTTCAAAGCATTTCGTGTTTTTATTTTACAATGACTTCCAAAAGATTTTCGGTAACATAGTCAGTCTCATACAGTCATTACTTTTTCATCATCGTTGTCGCTGATATAATGCCACTTTATATGCCCACAGGTAATTGAAGGTACGTCAGCACATCAAGCTACCCGAAACTGTCAAATTTTCGCAATCAATTTTGAACCTTATGTTTTAGCGATAAAGTTGAAAATCTGTTAAAGAAGTTTCACAGATTGTAGTAGGTTTATGTGCTGGCGTCTGTACATAAAAAACTGGCTAAGTGCGAGTCGGACTCGCACACGAAGGGTTCCGTACCACAAGGAAAAAACGCCGAAAAAAACACGTTTGTTGTATGGGAGCCCCCCTTGAATATTTATTTTATTTTAATTTTATTATTTATTATTAAAGTAAAAATACAACTGAGTATTTTTTTAATATTTCGAGTGCCTACCTGTTGCCATTATTGATATTGAGCAAAAAAGGGCAAAAAAATCGCGTTTGTTGTATGGGAGCCCCCCTTAAATATTTATATTATTTTGTTTTTAGTATTTGTTGTTATAGCGGCAACAGAAATACATAATTTGTGAAAATTTCAACTGTCTAGCTACCGCGGTTCTTGAGATACAGCCTGGTGACAGACAGACGGACGGACGGATGGACGGACGGATGGACAGACAGCGAAGTCTTAGTAATAGGGTTCCGTTTTTACCCTTTGGGTACGGAACCCTAAAAATACTGGCATTCAGCTGCTCCTGGATAGATAGTGACTAAAAGCCGACCACAACATAGTTTTAGTTGAAAAATGGCTAGCTAACGGAATTAACTCGTTGCATTTTCAATGTGTTTAATTTATATACTTAATACTTTTTAAATTGGAGCAGCGCTTGTGAGGTATTGATCAATTTGATAACAGAAGATGAACATTTTATTGAGTTTTATCTATACATATAATAAAACAGTAACGAAAGAAAAACTGTACATTAAGAATTTTCGAGAAAAAATAAGTGGCTTTTGTTAGAAAAACGTAACTGATGACAAAAAGTGACTTTTTAGAATTTTTGTCTGTTTGTCTGTCTGTTTGTCTGTGTGTATGGTAAGGCTTCACGCCAAAACTACTGGATAGATTGAATTGAAATTCAGCAAAAATGTTCTTTGTAAACCAAGGAAGGCTTTAGGCTACATATTATCACGCCGTATGTTATGGGAGGTAAGCAATATTGATTTTAAAAGGTTTTGGTTCGTAATTGAATGAACAAAATAATTGAATGCCCAAAATGACATGTTATTTATTTAGTTAATAAAAATTTAACCCTGGAAACATAACAATCACGCTATTTTTATAAAGGAGCGGAGCAGTAATATTATAAATTGCAAGGGAACAGCTATTTCAACAATATGTCAACAGGAAATTTAGCGGTAGGGTCAGGCGACCGTTTACTGCACTAAGTGGTGCGAGTTCAAATCCCGTATTAAAAAAAAAAGTGTAGTTATTGTTTTAAAAAATCGTAAAATTCTTTTTTTTCAGTTTTTGCATTTTTTATGTGCATTAGGAACGATACTGTTATGAAATCTGAGAACTTTACATGTCCTATCTAATTGTATGGGGAGTTTCACACCAATATTAATAAACAGATTGATTGGTGGTACAACAAGCTACACTATCATAAAGTCAAGTCAAACTTTTGGTTCTAAGTTATATCTTATCAAGCGCATTAGTTGTTTGTGGAGTGTCACGCAACAGTGACAAAGGGCGCGTGCTTAAAGATTGCTCTTTAATCGTGTGGGATGACTGCACTATGGCGAACAGAAAAGCAGTAGAGGCGGTAAACAGGACTTTGTAGGACATCCGCAGGAACCAGCAAATGATGGGTGGCGTTACAGTTCTGTTAAGCGGCGATTTCCGACAAACGCTGCCTGTGGTGACGCAAGGAACTAGGGCTGATGAGGTGAATGCTTCGTTGAAATGCTCTTTCTTATGGCCACATATTCATAGTTTGCGTTTAACGATGAATATGAGAGCACAGCTTGGCGGGAATGTACACGCCCAAGAATTTTCTGATCTTTTCTTAAAATTGGGTGAGGGAACGCTACCAGTAGACGGTGGCCAGGTGGTTCTACCTGAGATACTTGGGAGAGTGGAGTCCACCGTAGAAGAATTGATTCGCCTGGTACGGGGACATCAATAGGATACCGCACCAAGATAATTCTTGGGTGTGTGAACGAGTCATTTTAACACCCAGAAACGACCAACCATCAGCGATCAATGAATGCATTCTCGCGGAAATTGAGGGAAATGAAGTGATCTTCACTTCAATAAACACTGTTGTCGACCAAGATGACGCCACACATTACCCCGTAGAATTTCTCAATTCCCTCAGTGCAAGTGGACTACCAGCGCACACCATTAAGCTAAAGGTCGGTGTCCCAATTATGCTTCTTCAGAATCTCACTCCGCCGAAACTGTGCAATGGGACCCGGCTCAAAGTCGTCTCGCTGCAGAGAAATATCATTGAGGCGGAAATTCTAACGGGTTGTGGTGTCGGCGAGACAGTCTTTATACCACGTATACCACTGATTCCCCACAATTACCCTTTTTTTTCGGATGGGAAATCATCAAATGACCCCTCCCGCTCTGGGTGGAGCGGAAGGGACTGTCAGACTCTTACTGACTAAAACCCACCCATGTTCCTTCCTTAGCCCTTTATGTTCGGGACCAGCGGTAACCCTTTCGGACAATCCCGCTGACCCGGCAGGCTTCGGCCCTCGATACTGACATCTCTTTGAGGCGCGCGTGGAACACGTACGCGCCGTCCGGCACGGGCTAGGTCCTGATCGGACGGTGAGCTACCCATTACTCTCCGCCCGCAGTCCCGCGCCTACGGTGGTCGGGAGTCGTCCCGTGGCTCCCGACGCCCGGAGCGTCTCCCGCGGCGGCTGGAACGGGAAGCTCTCTCCCTCATCCATCCCGCCACCTCCTTCGCTAGCATGACTGCTTCGCAGAAGGAGGTAAATGCCTCCCACTCCCTCTCGCCCCGGACCATACCTTGCACCAGGGCCGGACGCGAGAGGTCCCCGCCGCTGCCGATCGCCTCTACGAGGACACGGCGGTACTCCGCCCAAGCGGGGCAGACCTCCACCGTGTCCTCTGGGCGATCCTGGCAATGGTGACAACCGGCCACAATTACCCTTTCAATTCAAGCGCGTGCAGTTTCCTGTGAGCGTGTGCTTCGCCATGACAATAAATAAGTCGCAGGGGCAGACACTGAAGGCTGCGGGTGTCGACCTCAGGACGAGCTGCATCTCACACGGACAACTGTACGTCGCTTGCTCCCGCGTCACCAGTCCTGATTCGCTGTACTTACATATTGAATAAGACCGAGGGAAAAACAACGAACGTTGTTTACACAGAAGTGTTACAGTAAATTATAACACTTCTGTTATTCGACGTCCTAATTTTCTTATTAACCTGACGTCTCTTACCAGTAAATTAACTACATAACTTTCTAATTTTGAGTTTACTAAGCCAAATAGTTTTTGAGGGATCTAAGCTATAGTACAGTATGAGACGCATCTTTTGAGTCTTTTGACTGTAAATCAGCATACTATCACTAACTATTATTAAAATAATACTTATGCGATACGTGGGCAAAGCCACGGGTACAGCTTTAGTTTATAAAGATTTTTTTTTCAAAGTTATTTGCAATATTATTGTTAATTCAGTGTACCCTTGGGATTCACTGCGGAATTACGGGAAGAAATTTTTTTTGTTGTATAGGTACTAAGTCTGCGCAACATACAGGCTATAATTTATTTTGGAAAATGGAACACCTGATGCGGAACCGCAACAGACCAGCTTAAGTATAAGAGATATAAAAATGGTGCCATAGCAAAAAATATTCCACGTGAAGAGCATTTTCTGCTGTGAGAATAAATTTGAAGATCTGGAACACCTGTTGTGGAACTCCAAAGCCCAGCGACACTATAACATAATTATAGGAATGACGTCTTAGCAAAAGTTGATTAGTCTGATGGGCATTTTCTATTGACTTACAAAAATGAAAGATCTAGAACGTCTCGAATCGTCTCCCGCATCACGCCGTTTTCCAGTCCCCGGGCTCTTAGAATTCGACATCAGACATTTCAGATCTTCGATTTTGACGACCCCGTTGTCGCTGGCATTAGCAACAGGATCCGCGTACGAAGTCGCGGGCAGAAGCTAGTATTTTATAAAACAACTAAAGGAATGTGAAATAATGACGAACTTTTTATTACTCACGAGTAACTTTCTAGTAAAGCAAATCAGGAAAATATCCCGCTATTATACCAAATCGTTCAGTCAAATGTTGATGTTGTTGGTTTCTGTAAAACTTTTGAGATAAAAATTAAAACAAAATAAAGTATCCTCTCAAAACAAGTTAAATTGAAAATCACAAACAAGTTGGTTAGAAATTGAATCAAGCGGAAGAAACAGCGTTAAAACTTTGCTATAGTAAGGCGCCTAAGGCTCAACTCACACCAAAAGAGCGGCGAAGCGCCCTGTAGAGAAGGCGCGCGGATTCCAGCGACTGCCCGAGAAGTCGCTGGAATGCTCGAGAAGTCGCGGGCATCCGCGCGCCTTCTCTTCTTCTTTCATGTGTTTATCGCTGTAATGCCTTGATTTGATATTGTATAGGCAGTCGTACATTTGCACCAAATAAATAAACTTTTCTTCATCCATTTCCATCACTTTTGTATTCGTTGCACTGCAAGGAATGAATGCGAATACTAGCGCGCAACAGACGCGCGCGGGGAGCCGGCGCGAGGGGCGGGATATTGCCAGCGGCCGCTCGCGACTGCTCGAGCATTCTCGGGACTTCCCGCGCCTTCTCGCGCAGTCGCACGGCTAATTCGCTGGAATTCCAGCGGCGCCGCTGGCATCCGCGCGACTCGTTCGATTTCTCATGCGATAATAAGTATTATATTAATGAAAATAAAGTTAAAATTCATATGACACTGAAACTGCGATCCCCTTCGCCGCGCTTCGACGCTCTTTTGGTGTGTGTTGAGCCTAATGCCAACAATCCTTAAAAAACAAACATTCGCTCCATTAGCGACTTGTAATTTGAAATATTAACATTTTAAGCAAACTTGATAAATTTTCTTCTTGCTTGCTTCTCCTTAATACCATTAGAAGATTTAACTGGCAAGCTAACTCCAACCTTATGCCTTTGTAATAAGAACGAATTAAAAAGTTTAATAACAGCAAAATAATTGTGATCGAAATTGAAGTCATACTTACATTTGCATCTATCAAAGGAAATATTGATCTAGTGTAAATCTTATTCAGTTTAGATAAGGTTGCAAATCCTCTACAGCGAATTTCCGAACAGTAAAACTTAGTTGGTGATGTTATAAGACTTTGTCGGTTTAACAGAGCTCTGCTTAATAATGTATGCAGTACTGCCGCAATACAAACGCCTTTGATTTGTCTCCTGTTCCGAAAGGAATAGAGGAATCGTGTGAGCGGTTTTAACTTAATTCTGTATTAAAATTTCTGATGAAGTCATCTATAGGTACTTAAAATAAATCTGTAGAAGCAAAAATTCTGTACATTGAAAATATCAAAAAAATAAATGGCAGGGGTTTTACTAGACCGACACCGAACCTGAAAATGTTATTAATTTTTTTTTTGTCTGTTTGTTCAGGCATCACGCAAAAACTACCGGTTCGATTACGATGAAACTTGGTACAATTATTCTTTAATATCCTGGACACCACTGGGTACTTTTTATCCCGGAAAAGTACCTATATAATTATATATATTTCAAAGTCCTGACTGACTGACTGATATATCAACGCACAGCCTAAACAGCGGGTCCTATACACATGAAATTTAGAGGGTGTGTTATTTGTGAAGAGTAGGTATACACTAAGAAAGGGTTTTTCGAAATGCCACGCCTAAGAGGGTGAATGAGGGGAGGGTGAAATTCAACGCGGACGACGTCGCGGGCAGAAGCTAGTTTTGAAATAAAATTAGCTTCAGAAACCAGAGATTGTACACATTTTAACAAAATGAAGATTTAAAATGCTTCATTAATTTTAAAGCAGAAATTGGACATTAGCACCCCTGATTCGGTTACATAATCAGCCTATAATGTTCCCACTGCTGGGACACAGGCCTCCTCTCTGTGAGAGGGAGTGGGCCGTAATCCACCACGCGGGCCCAGTGCGGGTTGGTAGATGTCACATGTCTTCGAATTTTTGGTTCTAGGACATGCCGGTTTCTTCACGATGTTTTCCTTCACCGTTTTGAGAGCAGCGGTGATGATATAATTGACACAAAGTAAAGCGCCTCTCTGGGTTTGAACCTACGACCTGCAACTCGTAAGTCGCGGCCGTCACCACTTGGCCACCACTGCTCTTGGCCTGATTCGGTTAAGCTCATAGGTGGCCCGCGAAATTCAAATTTTCTTACGTTTTTTGCAATTTGCTGGTCAGTATTAAGTTGTACGTTGATTAAAATATGATTCGCGGTCGTAACAAATATGTATTTACAGAATTATAATCATTAAAGTCATCAACACAACTCTCTAAGACCATGTAATCCCCAAGAATGACTATTTCATAAAATCTTGACATTTGGGGATTGCAAAAAACCTAAAAAAAATTGAATTTCGCGCAATTTTTTTTTTTTATTTTTGAGCATATTGCAAAAAACCTAAGGATTGCCTAACCTTTCGCCCTAAGGATGTTTATTTTGCGGGATCTGAAATTAATGAGAAATTCGAAAGAGTTGTTGCGCCATTGAACTTTGAAGTTTGTTTGTTCGTTGGAGAGAAATCCTTCTACATCCAGTTTGGCAATGATGATTTTAAGTTTTAAAATAGTCCTACTTAGAAAAGGAAATAAATTAAACAAGACTGTTTTAATGATTCTGGAAGGGTTGAAATAGTGTTTGACTTGTCTTCAAAGGATCAGACCTTATTCCAATCCTTTGATTAAGACGGAGACTTTCAAACAAGTAAGTAAAGTTTAAAAGAAAAATTCTTTTAACCCACTTACTAATAAATGTTGTATAGCGTCTGTATAGTTACACAACGCTTTGTCTTCTACTTTCGAACGTTAGATTACTGACGACTGAAAGAGAGAAATCGGTGTGTAACTATTCATCTGCCCCGTTGGTCTCGTGGTTGCAAGCGCGACTGCTGAGCGTGGGGTCCTGGGTTCGATTCCCGGGTCGGACAAAGTGTTATTGGGCTTTCCATTACGAAATTCTTAGTAACAGTCCGAAGTTTGGAAGTTGGCGGTTTAATACCCCCGTGCCTCGGAAAGCACGTAAAGCCGTTGGTCCTGCGCCTGAACTCTCCCCGGTCGTGTCGGATTGCCGTCCCAACGCACCTGCGTTTGCGCACACACTTGTGCACTGTAATATCTCCTACGTACCTGGCTAATATCCATTGAGATTGGCCACCGTGACCGAAAACGGTCGGGGAGGCTATTATTCATCTGATATAATACGTTTATTGGAAAGGGGGTGAGAGTTTTTACAAGAAAAAAAATCTAAGTGAAAATATTGCATTTTATTTCATCGCTAGCTTTTTTGTTCACAAAGTTTCGACATTAATTTGGGAAATCACTAATATTTTTTTGTTTTCAACCAGTTTAAAATCCTAATTCATTTCTTTCATTACTACATTAATCATACTTTTCTCATCATCAGCACCTTTCCTTAATTTTGAACTTTCCAAAAAAAAAAACCATCACAAATAAAATTATGTACAGATGCGCACATCAAGCTACTACAATCTGTCAAATTTCTTTAATAGATTTTCAACTTTATCACTACAGCATAAGGTTCAAGGTTGATTGGGAAAATTTTACAGTTTCGGGTAGCTTGTTGTGCTAGCATCTGTACAACCCTTGTAATATCCCCGAAAACCCATTCTTTTTATCCCTACATTACGACTATCATGACCACTTACATCAAAACGAATTGCTCTGTGAATTATTTATTTCGTCTGTAAAAATTGTTCTGCAAGAAAAACACAATATTATTGCATAGAGCGATATTATTCGTCATGCTCATTTTTCTGACGTTTTCTAGGATTCCGTACCCAAAGGGTAGAAACGGGACCCTATTACTAAGACTTCGCTCCGTCTGTCCGTCCGTCCGTCTGTCTGTCACCAGCCTGTATCTCAAGAACCGCGATAGCTAGACAGTTGAAATTTTCACAAATTATGTATTTCTGTTGCCGCTATAACAACAAATACTAAAAACAAAATAAAATATTATTTAAGGGGGGCTCCCATACAACAAACGTGTTTTTTTACGGTGTTTTTGCCTTGTGGTATGGAACCCTTCGTGTGTGAGTCCGACTCGCACTTGGCCAGTTTTTTTTAAATTGATGATGCAACAACTAGTGCACGCTTGCCTTGAGATTACCTATTGACTTTAGACATGAGAACTTAGAGTTAATCTATTTCTTCAAACTTCCTTTCTTATATCTCACTTCCCTTCTTTTTTCTTATCATCTACATTTTCTTCCATTTTCCATTTTCAAGAAGTCCACTACGCAAAAATGACAACCAGGACGTTTTACTTTAATGTCCTTCCGATACGAAAGGTTTCCTCATAACCCATTTTATTCTCTAGCTCCACATCTTGACCACCTACATCTAAACATATAGCTCGGTGAATAACTTATTTCGTCTCTACAGTGTTCTGCTTGTCCTCATTATGTGAATTATGGATGAGTTGAGACACGGCTTGTAACGACATGCAGATTAAGCGCACAAAATAGAGGCTGGGATGGGATGTAATGGATGTCGGAAAAGAAGAGGAGGCAATGTTGTGTTAGATGGTGCGTGTAATTTGGATAGCTGGACATGTGTAAAGCTAGAATGTATTGCAGACGGATTTGGATTAAAAGGATTGTTAGAATCCTGACAAGTTTCAACGTGAATTATAGTCTTAGATAACTAGTGCAGAATGATAGTGGAATACTTATAATACCAGCTTAATTATTGTCTCACTGCAGGGCAATGGCCTCTTCTCTTATAGATAAGGCACCAGAATTATTCACCACGCATACTCGAGTCGGATTCGCGATTTCAGATTTACATTAATTATAAGTCCAGGATACGATAGTGGAATTACTATACAGAAATGGTTCTCGGTTTCATGGTCGTGTACTTCTGTGCATTGTTCTTATTTATCCTGTTTTAAATAGCTTCAAGAATTCTGTTCTTAAAACTGAATCTCAAATCAAATAATATCATAAAATGGTGTCTTCGCCTTTTTTATTGATCATGAAGAACTTTAGTCCATAACAAAGTTATATCTCCATCAGTGTCCTTCCTACCATCTAAAAACAGTTTAATGTTGTAGGTTTCCACCTTCCACGTTCATAAAATGTTGCGCCAACACGAATTTAAACTGTCATAACAGTTCCAAGTTACCTACTCCAACATACAACACAATATGTAGACGGTGTCTCTGCATTAATTTATTCTACCTGCGATCCCGGCACGGTTTGAGTTCTGACTTTGAACAGATTTATATAATTATGTGGCTATAAATAAACAGTAATAGGATTTTGACCAATATTTGATGTTGAAGTTTGAAAGCTTCGTTATTATGTCAAATTATCGCACGGTGAGAATAAAAGTGACCTATTTCAAAATTTGACAAGAAATTGAATTGGTGCATGGACCGACGACCTTGTGAAGGCCGCAGGAACCCGTTGGATGCGAGAAGCACAGAACCGGTCGAAGTGGAAGTGCTTGGGGGAGGCCTTTGTCCAGCAGTGGACGTCTTTCGGCTGAAATGATGATGATGATTTAAAAATTTTGGTAAAATGAGTTAAATATACAAAGTGACTCAAAAAAGTGCACTCTTTCATATCTTATACCACATCTTATTTCTTAAAAAACAAGGCCATTAAATGGCCTGTTTTTTTAATATAAGATGTTTAATACTGCTATGCTAAGTCTTGATTTCAAATATCTCCTGTTTAAACTTTCAGCTACTGTTACTACGAAAAATATTGGCAAAAATAATACTCATTTACGTAAATTCTACTAACAACAGCCTTGCAATATCCTAAGCAACTTCATAGATTGGTCTTTATCCTCACAATACAAAAACTTCAAAGAAACCATCCCCAACAATTACTTTAAGAAAATTCCCAGTTAATTACTCGAGAAACACGAATTGTAGGGGCATTAGAGCCAAAGAGAATACCAAATGAAACATAGTAGGTATAGAGATAGCAAGATCGCTTATTCCGATTGTGCTGGGATTGTTACAATCAAATCTCGAGCTTCGGCTAAGCGGAACTGTCTACAAAGCTTTTGTTAAAACAGTAATTAATTATACAAGGAAAGAAATGGAATAACTGATAAAGCTGGTAAGAAAACGATTAGCGAGCTGAAGTTGCCGTGCATTGGCCGGCCAGTGACTCGTCCTAGAGTGGATACAGCGTATCGGTAAGCGTAGTATGAGAAACACCCCAGTTACATAGCGGATAGAGCTATAATGTTAAGTAATTTTAATACAAATCCTATCCCTCATAGCTGGTGCATGTTACCTTTCCAAACTGATTTTTTTTTTCGGAAAAGTATTTACTTCATTTATGTTTTCATTGCCTTATGTCCTCCATGCTGTTTTAAAACTCCAGCATAAACAAAAAAAGAAGAAAATATCTTGTTGCACCAGAAGTCTCAGTTAAATCGACATACGCAAAAAGGCAGTACATCAGGCAGTCCGCTTCCATATATAACAAATTAAATAAACTTTTAAATATTTTCCCCATGACTTATCGGGATTGTAAAAAATCCATGATGGATTGGCTAAAAAGTAAAAGCTATGATGATATCGAAACCCTTTTACAAACTATCGTGTGATATTCTGGTGATAAGTGACGCATACACATACATACCTCTATATACACTGACACACTCTTTACATACACCAACACAACACACACCCACCCACACCCACTCACACTCATACACGCACATGTTTTAAGTTAATTGTATTTTGTTTGTTTTTACCTTTTTTCCTTATATTAGTAAGTTAATAATAATAAGTTACCAAATTGTAAAATTCCATGTAAGCACACTCCTACATACTATTGTACTAGTTTTAGAAGAGCGGGGCCTCCTAGCACAGGTATTTCTCATACTTAAAAGGAGACCCCTATGTAAGATTAATTGTAGAAGCTGTAAATTTTACTGAAATAAATTTATTATTTATTATTTATTTATTTATTGCCTGTACCTATGTCCTTGACAGAACCTGAGGCAGAAAGGGTGTGAAAGGCAGAGAACAGAGTATCGAGATATCACTTTAAAGTTGTACGACATTCGCAACTGGAGAATGTTCTAATTGTTCTTATCCCTTGATACCGTTTGCTGGGTCTAGACCTCGCTCTCGGAGATTTTACAAGTCTTCACTCATGCTTTTCTTACAGTTTGCATGAGGTTAGACCATTGACTGTCACACCAGTCGTCACTTGTTTCTTTTATCTACCGGTTCTGCCCCTTTAAGGTCATAGCACACGTATCAAATCAAACAGGCGTCAACCTAACGTAAGCACGTAACCAAAGCGGATCAGAATCTCCGATACGTGGACGCTGCGCTTACGGCTCGCCGACCGCTGGTTGATGGTTCAGCAGGCAGGTCGGAGGGGTGAGAGGGGCAAGGGTGGACGAAGAGACGTAAGCTCGGGTACGGAGAGATGTAACCACGGGGACGACGAGCCGAATTAGTTTCACTTAATTATCACACGACTTCGACGAGTTAGGTATTTAGACCACAGAATACTTTTTTTTATTCTTTTTTTATTACTAAATGGGCCCGCTCTTAATGTGTCAATAGCATTATACTGTCATAAAAGAACTACCTGTCGATTCTGTAAAAATCTCAGCGTGAAAACTTCGGTGAAGTGGGTTTGTTTTTGCTAGGAATTGACAATATTGACAGCTCACTCCACGCTCACTTTTTTCACTTCACTTTTTTTTTTTTTCCACAGATCTCCTATATAAATCCTGCAATGTACTAACGGTTCGCCAGCTTTTCATCATGCACTTAGTATTAAAACAGCACACCATGCTTGCCTACAATGCCGACAACACTAACAAGAGACGGAATGATTTAGTATGCATATCTAATGCTACCTCAAAACATGTCTTTGTAGAAAGATTTTTTTACTTTCCTAGGCCCATTCCTGTACAATAGATTAAATAGAAAACTAAGTATTTATAAACTAAATTACTATAGCTGTAAACAAATTATACTTAAATATTTATTAACCATCGACTATGCACAGACAGAAGACCTACTTATTGTTTGCAAATAGAACTGCTAACATGCTATTTTACTTTTATTTACCTATGTTTTTAATTTAGTTTTTACGTTATACTGATTGTTAATTTATTACATTAAGTACTTATAAGCACTTTCTAGCCTGAAACACAGGTTCAACCTAGTTCAGGCAAATTTGCAACTGTGCGCTATCTTATTTTAACTGTTAAGCTATTCATTGTAAATGTATCCCTTTTTATAAATAAACGATTATTATTATTATCTCCTTTATTTCATTAAATAACACATATAAATTATATTTTTAAATATTAGAATATAAAAAATATAAAAACATTTAAAAATATAAAAAATAGTAGCCCACCGGTATCGGGAACAGGGTCCAAGCTACCGGCGGTCAGGGCTCCAGAGAGAGGAACCTCCTAACAATGCGGGCCGTGTCCAGAAGTACCGCTTTCTGAATCAAGCCCTTGATCCAGCTGCCCAACGAGAGCCTCCTTAGGTGTTGGTCGAGGCTCTTGGCTATTAAACCATTGGCTGTCACGACTATCGGCACAATGATTGCTGAGTCCACATCCCACATGTCGACAACCTCGCGAGCCAAGTCAAGATACTTGATCTGTTTATCTTTCTCGGCTTTCACGAGGTTCTCATCATGCGGGACGGTTATGTCAACAATCATTGCGCGCCGCTCTGATCGATCCACCACCACTATATCAGGCTTATTGGCAACAATAGTCCTGTCAGTGATGATGGATCGATCCCAATATAATGTGATATTACCATTTTCGAGAACTGGGTCGGGCACATACCTGTAGTACGGCACCTCCGATTCCACAAGGCTGTATTTCAGAGCAAGTTGCTGATGGATTATCCTGGCTACAAGGTTGTGTCTATGCAAGTACTCTCCGTTAGCTAGACGAGAACACCCGGAGATAATATGCCTGATTGATTCTCCCGGCCGGTTACATGCCCGACAGATGTCAACCGTGCCGTCTTTCACAATAAATCTCCGGTAATTGTTCGTCATCATAACTTCGTCCATAATTGCACAGACAAAACCTTCGGTTTCTCCAAAGAGATCACCGAAACGCAGCCAGGCTACGGACGCTAGTAGATCTACATCGGGTCCATGTAGGGCCCGGAAAAAGCGTCCGTGAAGCTCCTTACTCTGCCATACCTCCATGCGATCATTGGTGTCAAGTACTACTGGCTTGCGCCAGTTCTCTTTAGCTAAGGAGAGCGGGGTGAGGCCCTTGTCCACGGTGACTACATCTCGATGCATCCCCACGTCGGTTTCTAGGAAATATTCCCTGAGACTGCATATCTCGCGATTGTGGAGGGCCTTAGCGTTTAAAAACCCTCGACCTCCACACTTTCGCGGGATATACAGCCTCATTACCGATGACCGTGGGTGATGCATTCGATTTGCAGTCAGCAACGTACGGACCCTCCTATCCAGGGCGTCGAGTTCGGTCTGAGTCCATTTGAGTATGCCAAAAGAGTACATCAAAACCGGCATGACCCAACCGTTGAAGGCGCGCACCTTGTTTCCGCCTGATAGAAGACTATTAAGTACTTTTTTCAGGCGACCAAAGAAGCGCTCCTTCAACGATTGCTTCATGTCAGTAACATTGATGCCTAACGCTTCCGACATACCCAAATACTTATAGGTTTCGGATGCGGAGAGGGTTCTAAGGTTTGTGGAATCCGAGAGTTGGGTTCCCACGGATTCAACAATCTCCCCTCGCTTTACATGCATGACCGCACATTTGTCCACACCAAATTCCATCCTGATGGCGCTACTGAAAGTTTGAGTTACTTTCAGTAGCTCCATCAGTTGCAAATTGTTGGGGGCAAAGAGTTTTAGGTCATCCATGTAGAGGAGGTGCGATATAACCTGACCACCTCTCCTCAACCGATAGCCTAGACCTGAATCCTCCAGCAGCGTGCTTAGAGGATTCAAGGCTAAGCAGAACCAAAGCGGACTCAAACTATCACCCTGAAATATGCCTCGCTCGATCCTTATCGGTTCGCTATTCCTCTGAATATTTCGACATCCTGGATATCGAAGGACCGTCCTCCATTGCCCCATACACGACATCAGGAAGGTGCGCACGCTCGCTCAATCTTCCCAGTCCAATCACCCTCGGTGTGACTGACAGGCACCGACCAGATGTTTCGCCAGAACGAGCACATGGCGTCATCATCCGGTAGGCACGTGTCAGTAACACCTTGGTCCGGTCGCTCCCAAGCCCTATAAACCCACCTTTCATCACTCTGGAATGTGCGATTCTGAGTGTATCGCTCCACTCGCCGCCTGTACCGACGAATACGGTTCGCCCATGCATACACTTTCTGCTTCAGGAAGTCGATGCGCTCCGTGACACAAGACATATAGTCTTGAGGACTGATATCAGTCCCCAAGAATGCCCGTCTCACAAAGCGCATCACTCTAGGGCGAGTATTGCCCTCCCTGAAGCAGATTAGTTTGCCAATAAGCGCTCTGGCCCCACCAATACGGCGTTCAATTCTGCACTGCCAAGCTGGTACGGCTGGTTTCGGTCGTGTAGCTCTAGAGTCATTGGCAAATTTGACATGAGCTACACGACATGCCGCTGCAGCCGCGCAGTACAGAATCGAATGAGCATCGGTGAGGTCTTCGCAGCCATCAAAATAGTTTGACAACTGCGAATCCAGAACCGCCACCAGCGCCCTATTTTTGTTATGCATGGGCAAACGAGGTAAGCGTGGCCTAAGTTCGGGTGACATGAAGCGATATTCCTGAATCGCATCCTCCAAAGCACTCCTCAATTCCTCATTACATTGGGTACTTACGTTTGTAGCCCTGTCATTACTCCCCTCGTCAGCATGACTTGTATCAGACTGCGGTAGTAGTACAGCAGTCTGCGACTGGGGAGTGATGACATGGCTACTCTGCATTTCACTTCGCAGGCGATCAAGTACAGTGTCATCCAACATATGGTTACGCTGAATGACACGCACCTGATCCGATAATCGTTGTGCCGAAACGTTGACAGCTGGTTCAAGCACCTGAAACAGAGAGAGCATCCGAACACGGTACGCGGTCAGATTGTTTCCCCCCTCTGTAGCCCCATAGTATGAGCGCATGACATTTTCATTGATGGATCGTGTCCATCTCATGCGCTGCACACTTCCGCCGGGAGCTGGGACCCTATCAGAGGCCGGTGGGCCTCGAGGTCCTAAGCCGTCCGGCGGCCGGCGTCCTCCCCGTCGACGAGCAGGTGGTGGCGTCGTGGGCGGAGAGAAATACTCGTCGCTCGAGCTCGACGCAACTGCCGCGGTCGGTGTCGTCACAGCGCTCACAGTGGGGCTGGATACCGGCGGCGGCGAGGCGGAGCTGAGCGAAGAGTCCGGAGGTGGAAGGCGTGCGAGACGCCTAGCGGCGGCAGATCGTGTCAACATTTTCGTATTTTCTATTTTCCTTCTTCATTTTTATCGAAGGTGACATGACAAATGTCACCTCCTCTGGTTCGGCAATTTTTTATTTAAATTTATCAAAATTATGGTCATTGTAAGTACTATTTTATGGTATGGTATTATATGGTATTTGGGCTATGGCTGTAGTATTTTAAAATACTTCTAAAAACTGCTTTTATAAATTGATTTCGGAAAATGGTTCAAAATGACGACTCGTTGACATTGGTGTTGCCAGTCTTATTTTATTATTATTATCTCCTTTATTCAAATAAATTCTTATAAATTATATTTTTAAATATTAGTATAAAGAAATATAAAAACATTTAAAAATATAAAAAATAGTAGCCCACCGGTATCGGGAACAGGGTCCAAGCTACCGGCGGTCAGGGCTCCAGAGAGAGGAACCTCCTAACTATTCGGGCCGTGTCCAGAAGTACCGCTTTCTGGATCAAGCCCTTGATCCAGCTGCCCAACGAGAGCCTCCTCAGGTGTTGGTCGAGGCTCTTGGCTATTAGACCATTGGCTGTCACGACTATCGGCACAATGATCGCTGAGTCCACATCCCACATGTCGACAACCTCGTGAGCCAAGTCAAGATACTTGATTTGTTTATCTTTCTCGGCTTTCACGAGGTTCCCATCATGCGGGACGGTTATGTCAACAATCATTGCGCGCCGCTCTGATCGATCCACCACCACTATATCAGGCTTATTGGCAACAATAGTCCTGTCAGTGATGATGGATCGATCCCAATATAATGTGATATTACCATTTTCGAGAACTGGGTCGGGCACATACCTGTAGTACGGCACCTCCGATTCCACAAGGTTGTATTTCAGAGCAAGTTGCTGATGGATTATCCTGGCTACAAGGTTGTGTCTATGCAAGTACTCTTCGTTAGCTAGACGAGAACACCCGGAGATAATATGTCTGATTGATTCTCCCGGCCGGTGGCATGCCCGACAGATGTCAACCGTGCCGTCTTTCACAATAAATCTCCGGTAATTGTTCGTCATCATAACTTCGTCCATAATTGCACAGACAAAACCTTCGGTTTCCCCAAAGAGGTCACCGAAACGCAGCCAGGCTACGGACGCTAGTAGATCAACATCGGGCCCATGTAGGGCCCGGAAAAAGCGTCCGTGAAGCTCCTTACTCTGCCATACCTCCATGCGATCATTAGTGTCAAGCACTACTGGCTTGCGCCAGTTCTCTTTAGCCAAGGAGAGCGGGGTGAGGCCCTTGTCCACGGCGACTACATCTCGATGCATCCCCACGTCGGTTTCTAGAAAATATTCCCTGAGACTGCATATCTCGCGATTGTGGAGGGTCTTAGCGTTTAAAAACGTTTATTATTATTATTATTACTTTACCTAAGTTTTCACTGTGAGATTTTTACAGAATAGCACCGCTTTTGTCGTGATTAAAGCGAGCATTTGCCTACCCTCGGACTGTTGACCATTAATTACATAAGAATACCCTTCTGAGCCTAGGAGAGTTAGTTAACCCGTTACATAGGACCAAACCAAACAAAATATTGAAATTGAACTATAATTGGATTGCGTGCTCGAGACCCTAGACAAAGCAACATTCTATCGGCGATAACTATGATGGAAAAGTCAAAAATGTATGCGATTGACTTAAAGGCTACCGCAAAGCTTATGTACCTATCAGTATTTCAGATATGGCTCCAGATATCTCTTCTATTCCACATAATTCCGTCGACTTGTTTTAATCTACATTGAACAGGTGTGCGGAATAGCCCCCTTAACGACTGTATGTTTCTTACATCACATCGCGTTAGCTTATGTTTTTAGGGTATGAACGCTAAGTGGTACGTCCCTTTTTAAATGATTTCTAACTTTGTTCCTAAAATTTAAATATTTTTGTGACACTTATTTTGGGGGTAAAGGAAAATAAAATTGTCTATTTAAAACGAGGGTCAAAATAGTAGTAGTAGAAACGAGCACCAAAATAGTGTATAATAAAAGTTCATAGAATTTCCTTGTTACTTCGTCGCTTCCTACTTCTAAAAGCTTCTGATTTCGACATAAATTTTCCTCTATTTTGCTATCCTTTAAACCAAAACCACTTTGGCTTTAGTTTTACCGGGCCAACCACAAAGTTGAAAACCCGCGTATTGCCTGTATAATTTTATTAAATCATCTCTTGCAAATTAATCTAAACAAAACAACATTATGTACCGCTGTTATGTTGCGACAGAATTATGTACAGCTCGTACCTACCCTCCCACTTCTAAAACGTCTCCTAAACTTTCAATCCACACAGATACACACACACAGCATGTTTTCCTCGAATGCAATGTAGGAAAAACGCTTGAATAGAGTTTTGGAAAGTAATTTGTAAGCAAAGTTAATGACTACTTAAAACTCTTCCTTCGCCTACTTTAAACTGAAAACTATCTTTGACAAAAACATCTGCGACTTTTTCTTGAATGCATCCAGATTGCGGCTTATTTGCATTCCGAAGTGTTTTAAGCTAAGTGGCAAAGTTATCATTGCAGTCACTGTAATCTTTATTTTTTTTTAACATAAGGTTGATTTTTGTAAAATTTGTGGGGTTGGTTGTGTTCTGGTAGTTTCATTCACTCTCAGCAATGCTTGAAATAGTGCTGAGCTTGTTCCTGATTTTAGTTTTAAACCTTTAGGGGTAGGATTGTAGTGTAGGGAAACTTTTTTTGTTTTAGAAACCGAGTTGCAAAATGAAATCATCATCAGCCTACAGCAGTCCACTGCTGGAAAATTTAAATACTTTTCTTCAATTGCCCATTTGCTAAGCAAAGATGTCACAAGGGAACTATCATATGGGCCACTAAATTATAACACATTTGTAACCGTTATTTAAACGCAACCAAATTTAGTATGTTATTTCTGCGACAGTTCTTACGTTTTCTTAGAAACACTGCTCTCCGAAGGATAATATAATATTTATTTTAGGAATTACCTAAGAAATGGATAGCATACTTGGTATAGAAATGAAAATGGGCGGGCGTAGGTATCATATCACAGGCACCAAACTAAAGTTATAGGTTACCGCTATTTTGCATGCGTTCGAATCGAGAGTAGCGCTTCTATAAGTACATATGTTTTGTACGGTCAGCAACAAAAGTCGATTAACACTTCAGTTTTTTTAATCTCATTTATTGAGCAAAATACTTGTTCAAAATTGCAGCAGAAGTACAATGCAATTTTGAACAAATATGTTGCTCAATAACCGCGATTAAGAAAACTGGTGTTAACTCTTCGAATGTCTTATGTTACACAGTCCTGTAGTGTATGCGGAAAGCATTGACATGTTTGACATGTCAGTCACTTACCGGCCGTAGCCGACATCAGACGTCTCTGGATTCCGTTTATGCTACCTTACCTATGTATCTGTCAAAGTGTGTTTTATTAAGCATCCCAGCGAACATCACAAGTGGCGACGAGGATAAAAGTAAGTGCTGAAAACAGCTACCAAAAAAAAGAGGAAGAATGCAGGCTGAAAAATAATGCACGTTGATAGTTGTTTACGATCAGTTAAGCGACTATATTTCGATAAGGATCGTTAATAGTTGGATACTAAAGTAAAAACAGAACGTAGTCACGCTGTACCTACCTACCTACACGTAAATAAATCGTTACCAAGGTAAAAGGTTACATCTAATGATTGCTTTGTTACCTAAGTTTCGTATGATTAAGTTACGAAAAATAAATTCTGCTTCGATTGATGTAAACAACTTATAAGCGTAAATGCAATGATATTATAAAGGAAAGATACGCTACGTTCATACTGAGCGACGCCGACGTTCTGTATTGTTGCGTTGTTATTACAAAGTAGTTACTGCGATAGACAATGCGGAACGTATGACACAGAAAGAGATAGCTATATGTATTGTGTTGCTTGCTGCTATTAGCGGACTAAATGAAACTACAACAATATTGTCTAAATTTGCCTGCAACAATTTGCGCCCGCTAGTGCCATATCTACCCCTTGAATATAATATCATTGCGTATATGTTACAAAGGCCATGCAGTAAGTGTTGGTTACAAGTGTTACAACAAAACAAAGGGCTATGCCTGAATAGTACGCAATTATTTCAATGTGCTGGAATGCAAACAGTAAATTATTGTTATTGGGTAAGTGTTCTCATTTAAATAACAAGATAATTGAGTTATTTGCACGCTTCTTATTTAAAAAAAAAATAATAACCAATTATTATCATAAATCTTGGACATACTTAACTTTTCTGTTGTAAATAACCTACATACCCACCTATTGTAAAAATAAAACAAAATCATTGGATACTATTTTAATCAGGTCACTGGTTTTGCCAGGATCAATTGTTTACATTTCGACACAGAAATATCAAGGTCACGCAAATACTATTCTCAATACGACCATGCATAACGGATAAATGTGAGAAAAGACCGGGAAATGTTAGTGTAAGCATCAATAATGGCTTCAATCAATCAACTCAGCCTATCGCAGTCCATTACATACTGCCAACCAGTTAATAAACCTAATATGTTAATAGATAAAGGTTATTATCAGTCAATTTCCATAATAATAGTAAAGTAACGCTACTGAATAAAGTTATTCAGTATATTTAGTTAGTCATACTTACACATAAGTCAAAGGTCATGCTGAATCCGAAATGGTCTAAAGGCCACGCATATACTAACAGGTACCTTATGGCTACGCAGTAGTGTTACTGTTATCTATATAAAAGATAAAAGGCCACGCAAATACTAACAAGTACCTTATGGCTACGCATACTGTTATCTATATAAAAGATAAAAGGCCACGCATACGAGTCTCAAAATCCTGTTACAGGTCGCCCCAAAAAAATGACTCACGCAATAAGTACTTACAAAAATATAATAGGGCATGCAGTTGTAATACTGTTACTGATTTTCAGTAAAAGCCACGCAAAAATAAGAGTCAATACATTTTAATGCAAGCTGCAAAATGACTCATGCATCATCCACACTTCCCAACTAAGACCATTTTGATTGCGAAGGCGATCCGACATCTGTCGGCACTAGTTGGAGGAAATGGAAGAGGGCACTTGAAATTTATGAAACGAGCTACTCTTCTCCATGTTGGGAGAATTACCCAAACGAATGTATTCATTGTAATACCTATTAAACATAAACAATGCAAAAAAAAATGGGTTATTAGGTACTTGATGGTAGTAAAAAGTCTCATATTGTAGACCCGTTCCACATAGGAAAATTTCCTGCGTGTAGGAATAAGTAACTAATGAGTAATACTGATAATGCTTAACATGTGTACCTGAGTTCTAGGGTGACATAAATACCGATCTAAATTTAGATCGGTATCAACAGACTATGGGAAAGACAAAAGCTATGTAATTGTTACTATAATTAGGTACTAGTACCTACCAACCAGTTAAAATAATAAGTATACATACTTTGAAATAAAATAGGGGCAAAGTGAAAATAAAAAGTCACAATAACAGTAAACTGCTGTTTGATGTTATTGCAATGATTAATTATTAATAATATAATAACAACAGAAAGCTGCCATCTTAAACACCTGCAGAATAGTTAGGAAATTCATACAGTTAGAGGAAGAAAACACTCTAATACACACCATACGCTGCATTTACTTGACTTTAGCCCGTAAATGTAGCTAAAACCAGCCTAAGAGGTGAGAAAAAAAAAGACACTAAAAATAATAATACTAATGTTTATTTCCAGTAAAATGTTCATAAAGGTTACAAGTACAGTAATATGGTACAACATAAAGTGCATTGAGTATTATCTCCTGGCACCCAAACTAGGTTATAGCCTGTGACTTGGGGACCAGTGATTCCATAAGGGTAGATAGATGAACAAAATGTTTAGTAAAACTGTTTTCACCTGTAACATGAATTAGTATGACATAATATTTTCTTATGATATGATGAATCGGTAAATCAATTTTGTTTGAGAAGAGAAGTTCCCTTCTTCTGTTGGAGTTTTGTGGTACTATCAAAGGTCACTAAGTTACAGGTGCCATGTATCATTATGTGAAACCAAGACAATAATGTACTTATAACAATAAAGATTGCTTACCTATTCAAACATAGGTACAGGCGTGATGTGGTTATGAGATTATAATTCTTATTTAAGTATCACAAAGTTGATAATACTGCCTTAGGTGAGGTCCTGTTACTAGTATTACAATGGTCTGTGTGAAAGTATTGATACCTTCAGTATGACATTGGCACCATCTTTTGTAGGTATTGTTTGTCACATTAGAAGTCAGTCTATATTGATGGAAGATTAGTTAAAACTCAAATTAAAATATATTTATTTGTACACATAGATATACCATACTGGCCCATGATGGGAAAAAATATGTCACTATGTGCTGCCTTGCCAGGCGTACAAGTATTGCTTACGCAGTAGGTAGTAGGGGTACAAGTAGGCCTAAATAATAACAGCCGCACAGGTCGTCTGATCAGGTTAAGCTATGCTTGCCGCGGTTGGTCTGTGGATGGGTGACCATCTTCACATACCGAGACTCCTCCGTGCTTCGGAAAGCACGTTAAGCCGTTGGTCCCGGATGTCATTCGTGGATCTTTGACAGTCGTTACGGGTAGAAGCCCGAAAATCTGACAACCAGTCTTGCCAAGGGGTACCTATTGTATTACCCAGTGGCTGGGTTCTGGAGGTCAGGTGGGCAGTCGCCCCATATGAAATACTGTTATTCGGCTGCATCCGTAAGAAAGTTGGTTAGGATGCAGCTTTAAAATAAAAAAATAAATAAATAAAATTCATTTAATTCAGGCAAGACCCATATGAAATTAAAATATTACAATGCCTACTACCACAGAATAAAATTTCAATGCATAGAAATAAAACAAATTAACGAATACAAAATTAAAAAGGTAATGGAATTAAAATTAAGATAATAATGTCAATGTCAATTAAAACTAAGTGCACTGGCTATACATGTCTGCTACAGCATTTCCTAATGTAGGGGCAGTCAATTCGCTCAGCGATCATCACCAGGACAACCCAGTATTCTAGAACATGATACGATTATAAATTATTTTGATGATTCAATGTTATGGTAATTAACTAACCAACAGGCAAAATTACAACTTTTGTCAGACTAAACTTCTTGAACTACCTACCGGAAATGTTGTCAAGTAGTACCTAATAGGTATTGAAGTGGTTAAAAGTACCTAATGATACTACTAAATTAACAATAACCCTAAAAAAAAAAAAATCGCATTGACTCATAAATATCTTCTAAATCTATTATTGTTCAATTGGGAAAAAAAAAAAAAAAAAATAATAATAATAATAATAATTAAAGGAAGAATAATCACAGAAATAGGTAGATACGCGCTGGTGGTAATTCCGTGGACTACTCAATAAAATACCATATTAGACTCCAAAATATATTGTGCATCCGCACAGGCAAACGATCAGAATTACAAGCACGTTTATGAATGTGACATCTGTCTAGAAAAATTATTCTATAAATACTGGGACACATATACAAACTCCATGATGTGTATTAGGCACATGCCAACATCATTGTTGTCATTAAGTTAATACCAACACTGGCCCTTGAACCAATCTAAACTCAGGTAAATCACATTACACACATTGAACACTATAAATAAATCTAAGCATAGACACATCCGCTGTTTAAAAATAATAAAACATTACAACAGCAAAAACATAGCAAAAGTATAAATTTGTCAAAGTATCCGTCACATATAAACAGCAAATATTCAAAACTATGTGATAGGGATCTCAAACAAATTATACTTCTGCAAGTATACCTTACCTACTGCTTAGAACCATTATATTATCTATTTAACGATATAAATAAACGATGTTTGGAGATGGCTTAGTACTGGAATACTAAGTTACTGTAGTACCTAGTTATATCGAAATATGGAAAGCTCTTTAGTACTGTTTGGATGATCTAATCAACTGAGTAATTAGAAGTCTCAGTATATTCGAATTCAGACTCTCAGATAATTATCAATTTTGGGAACACAAAACTTAATGTCATACCTTCATGATAAGGTTCAAATTCCATGGCAATTGTTGGGACCATAATATAGAAATACAAGCGTTGAATCTAAAGGTAGGTTCGTGAATATGGAAAGAAACGAAGTAAGATATATATTAGGTAGGAGGTGTAAGGACACAACCACAATGACAGATGTAAAATAATAGAAGATCTCAATAATTATTGTTTACTAAACAAGTTAAGTTGTGTCAGATCAGTGTGATTTAAATTCAACGACTCACCTACCACCTATAAAAACAGCGACGGAAACAAATTCAAATTCACTTATTTCGTGAACACAGGGTACATACAAAAGGTGTTATAAATACATAAGATCCGAGCTGTGCCCCGCCAAAAGGCATACAAAATATCAAAGGTTCCATAATGTCATGTGGAAAAAAACATACAACAATACTCAAAATTATTTAGTATGTCTTAACATGAGCTTATATTGGATTAAGTTAAAAAGTATAATTAAAATTTGTCATTTAAATATTGTCAAAAGAATAATACACCTTGCTATTTAACAGTTTGAACAGACAAGATCACTCACCATGTCACACGTAGGCACATACACATAATAATAGCATTTAATTTCAGCACAACCGTGGTGATGGTCTAGCCCGACTAAGTTCGTGGGTTTGAAACCAGGCAGGCATTTTGTGTATTTTCACTCATCACCACTGTTCATCAACGGTGAAGGAAAACACCGTGAGGAAACCGGCATGTCTGAGAACCAATACTTCGAAGACATGTGATTCATTAAATTGGACGCAATGGGCATCCATTAAATTGGACGCATTTGGACATCCATTATATGGCGAAGGAAAACATCGTGAGGAAACCGGAAAACATCATGAGGAAACCATATGTAACACTCCATTAAATTGGATTTATCAAAGCGAAAGTTCTAGGAAAATCATCTACTTTTACAATATTTGTAAATATGTGAGCACGATGTATCTATCACAGAATTGAGTGCATCGTCTTCACATATAATTAAATATTATGTTTATAAGAACTTGTAAAACATTTTAAAAGAGTAACGATGGAGTTTCTTGCCCATTCTTCTCCATACGAAAACTACCTTTTCGAATGGGCGATTAGAATCAATTCAACATTTCAATTTAATAAAAATAAAGGAGGGATGTAGTGTATGCGGAAAGCATTGACATGTTTGACATGTCAGTCACTTACCGGCCGTAGCCGACATCAGGCGTCTCTGGATTCCGTTTATGCTACCTTACCTATGTATCTGTCAAAGTGTGTTTTATTAAGCATCCCAGCGAACATCACAAGTCCGACATAAGCAATTGTCTTTCTATTGTGTCTCTAATTACGACAATCAAAGAGTTAATCGACTTTTGTTGCTGACTGTACTACCTATCTACTCTTTTTTAATTTTTCAATTTGGTCCTACCCCACGACATAATATACCTACTTACCTCCCTAATTTAATATTATTACCACAAAACCCCAAAAAAAGTAATATAACCCACATTTTAAATAACAGCAGTAAATTCAGCGAATCATACCGTGTTTCACCACACAATCTCGCAACGTGTTCATTTCAACCACAAATAGCGTTATTAACCAGCTTTATATTGCGTCATATTGGTAATTTTCTTGTTACTTTGTTATTTTAGGGTTTCGTAGTTAATGAAAACTGTAGCCAATATTAAATATTGACAGAAGCTTTTCTCTAGGGAAAATGTTTGTGTACGGTAACGGCAAAATGTAGTGTTAAAAGAACTGCTGTAACGTTTTGGTAGCTGTTTGACCAAAATAAAAATAGTTTATGAGCTGCTGTCATTAGAATTGATAAAACAATATACCTACCTAAAATTGCAGAAAAGAAATTGAAAAAAACTTTTTTACAAAAAAAAACAACCGACTTCCAAAAAACACTATAAAGTGAAAAATAACTTTAATTTCGGAAGTCGGTGTCTTTGGATTTGTATTTTTGTTTTTGCCACCGACTTCCGAAATTAAAGTTATTTTTCACTTTATAGTGTTTTTTGGAAGTCGGTTGTTTTTTTTGTAAAAAAGTTTTTATTTTTTACTTTTTAGTGGGTCAGTTTGTAATTTATCTAAGTTACAATAGCCTAATGTCAACTGCTGATCACCTTTTACAAAATATTGCTTTTCCCGATGCAGGGACGTTGATTGTTGAGGAGTTCTCCTAGTAATCCACTCTCCTAGCTAATAATCCTGGTTGCAGCATAAGGCCAGACTTATGTCAACATTGCATTGAACTTAAAATTTAGTCCTGTTTAAAATGAGCCCAAACACGACTACGGTGCTGTAATTTCAAGGTTTGTACTTTTTCTGATGCTCCTGGCTTCAGCATCAGGTCTTCGGTGTTCCTCAGTAATAGTACGTTTATCCACACATCGAGCCCTTTTCAATGAGCCTAAACACGATATATCTGCTGTTAGTTGTCGAGGAGTTAGGTACTCTGCAGACTATCCTGACTGCAGCATCAGGTCATGACTTGATGATCATGAGACCAAATGTGGCAAATGCCCTGTCAAACATCAAAACAATTTACTAAAACACACTCGAACAGGCAAGGACGCCTGTTCGAGTAACTTCTTACTGTTAAGGAGTTGTACCTTCCATCATCAGCCCAGCTACCTGAGATGGTGACAACCATACACAAATACACAAGATACTTCATAAAATATGCGAAAAACAATAAGTGAGCCTATAAAATTTGAGGGTTGCCCTCGATTTCTCTAAGATCGCATCATCAGATCCTAACTTGGTGACAATGGGACCACCTCCGAACTATCTACTTTCGAACAAAAAAAGAATTTTGAAAATCCGTCGACAATTGGCGGAGTATTCGATGAACAAACATACAAAAAAAACATACAAACAGCCGAACATAGTACCTCCTCCTTTTTGTGAAGTCGGTAAAAAAACATACAAACAGCCGAACATAGTACCTCCTCCTTTTTGTGAAGTCGGTAAAAAAGAGAAATTGTGTATTTCGTTCACTGTGCGATTTAATTGCCTGTGACACCATAAGTTGAAGCTACGATAAAAGTTACTCCGTGTTTAGACGATGCAAGTCATTGGTTGCTTCAATTTTATTGCATGCGAGAGGCAAGAAACTTAGTTATGTAGCGACTTGCTTTTAGTTCTGAGCAACTAGAACTCGCCAAATAACGTGCGCGTTAGTAACTCCTCTTTACATACTCAGTGTCATATGCTTGTGATTTCATACTGCAGTGATGAACAGTGCACGCCACAGTGCACGCTAAGCAGCGTCTAAGGAGAATGGATCTGACTTACAAGCACCCTTTGCAATTTTTTTTATTATTTATTTATTTAACGAGGGTTTTAATCTAGACAGATTATGCCACCCTCATCGTTACAAATCGAATTTACATACTGCTACATAAATAACAATTCTAACCTTTGCTATTTATGTTACGTAGGTACTTCGTAAGAAAACCTGAACTTTATGGTTAATATATGTCTGAAATCAGGTATTAAATAATCTGGAATTCAGCTGCATCCGGTTAGACTGGAAGCCGACCCCAATATAGTTGGGAAAAGGCTAGGCAGGTCATGATGATGATGGTGATATGTTATGATATGTTACGTTTCCAAAAAAGATCAAATCTGTAAGTGTTAGAATGACGTTGAAATAAAAAAAAACACCGTCCAATTCGCGAAACGGAGTCAATTGTTATTGTCATTGTCACGTCATTTGCCACAGGGCTGCCAATCCTAAAACATAAAAAGTGTTTGTAGTTAGTGATACAAGAATTTTATTTTTCAACACTTGTTTAAAAAAAAACGGGCGGTTGTAAAAAAAATATAATGCCCAAAAACATCAAAATAATTACCCTCTCTCAGCTCATATAGCTCAGCAGGCTGTTTAAATTTTTAATTATTTTAGTACCAAGCCCCATACATTTATTGAACGTCTCCTTTACCTTGTTCATTATTTCCTCATGCAAATAATTATTAATTTAATTACTCATCCTTACAGTTTATTGCTCTCCGGGGCGCAAGTTTATTATATAAGTCATAAGACTTTACACGTTAAATTTCAAGCCAGTGTACATCGTAGGGAAATATTGCTCTTTTTTTTTCAGAAAAGCTAAAAGTATTTTTTTTTTTTTTTTATAACTATGCCCCGCACTAGGAATTTCTCCTGTGTCGTGGGTGCGTATGTAAGTAATAAACTTCAAAGGATGTTAGGAAGAAAATTAACCTTTTTTATCTTCCGGTTAGACTGGAAGCCGACCCCAACATAGTTGGGAAAAGGCTAGGCAGATGATGCTTGCTACTAATTAAGAGAAAACAATTATAAAAATGTCGTTTTAATTAGGGTATTTTTATTTTCTTTAATTTATTATGTTTGCAAACTCTAAATCGCAAAGTTTAATGCAAGCATCGTATGTAGGTAGGTACAAAATGTGTTGCATTACTAACTTGTGAAAACAGCCTCTTAAAATAAAACTTCTCCATTGCAGGAATCTATATGTCTTCACAAAAAAAAAAACAAAAAATCGATACTTTTTGTTGTCTTTAAAAAAGTGAAAATTCTTTGAGAGCTAGGTG
Source organism: Oligia strigilis (assembly GCA_951800025.1). NCBI lineage: Eukaryota > Metazoa > Arthropoda > Insecta > Lepidoptera > Noctuidae > Oligia > Oligia strigilis. Next base: position 12,584,308 of record OX637564.1, on the reverse strand, counting down.
GCTACTACGTTCTCCGCCTTAGGGTGAGGCCTGCAGGCAACAGACTTGGGGAGTTTGTTGCCTGAACAGTGAAAGGCCCGAGACGTCGCGGCGGCGGCGGCGTGGCGGCGCGCCGTGTTCCGCGCGCGCCTCTCTCTAGAGAAATGGTGGCCGTATGCGGCCGCTGAGGGTGACGGTGTCCGCATGGATTCATGCGGGCCAACACCTGGCCGGGGGAGCGTAACGAAATGCGCATGCACTCCAGCACCCTGCTAAAGGTAGCAGCAGGACACCTTGTGGTTTTAGTCAGTAAGAGTCTGACAGACCAGTCCACCCACCCTAAGGTGGTGGACATTCATGAGGATTTCTACAAAATAAAAAAAGGTGGTTACTACGTGCCCCTCCCCTCTGTATCTGTATGTTTATAAACCATAAAATTTATAAACCTAAGCTACATGAACTGTGTAAAACTATGCTCGCCGTTCTTCAGGGAATACGGACGTGTTGCACAAAACGTATTATAGGTTAGTGATAATATGAAACTATGTTAGAAAATAATGTTTTTGTACTGTTAAGTATAGGTACATCACGCTTATGTTCCCCGCTGAGGAGGGAGAGGTGTAAAGTGTATTGACATTTGTCAGTTATGTATAATTATGTTATTAGTTCTATGTAATAAAGGGTGAACCAGTTGCCAACAAGCACAAAGCTAGGACTCCCAGGCTGTAAAAAAACTTCCTTCTGCAAAAACTCAAACAAACTATGAATGACAGCCATGGTAACCTAGTAGGTACTTTTGGTATAATTGCGACGAGGGACCAAAAAAGGGAATTATCTACTGAAATCTGTGAAATTTAGGTACTTTCAGGAATTTAATGATCGTATTAATGCTATTTATTAGCAGTTATACCTACAACGGATATCTATGCCTACAACGCATAGGAATCAAGCTACCATAATAATAATATCTAAGACTTAGATATTATTATTATGGTAGCTTAGATTCTAACTAGTAATATCAGCATGTGCCACCAAAGCAAATTAACCATGAGGCTCCCTCATTACTAGAAGTAATATAACGCTGGCTGGTTCTGTCGACTCTTCCATAAGTAGGTACTTTTTACCAGGAATAGCTACCAAATTACCATAAATTATTAAAGAAGTAATATCACCACACCAAAAGTACCAGGCTTCCATATAATACAAAAAGTAATATTCACGCCAGCTAGTTCGGACCCGGACGTCGCGTCTACTACAACTAATCTAAGTTGGATCAGTACCGACGCTAATGGCTTGTAAACGCGTAGTCAACCTGTCACAGAGTCCTGATGTCCTTTTAAAAGGGTTTGACAAGATCTGGCTTTTTGAAATAATGTAAACAGTTGGTCCTTAGCTTAGTGAGTATAAGATAGTCAATTACCTTTGGTCGTTGAGATGAGCGATCAAAGTTCGTTATCATTAGTAAAACTATCGGAAGCTGCCACCTAACCCGACTGCAAGATCCAGTATAAATAAGTATATGGTCACGTAAAATTCATGGGGTATCACTCACTACAGGGAATTAATAACAGATTCATCTATATTATGAAGGTGTCAACTTTATATTGGACAACTTTTCCCAACAATTATTGTTTGAATAACATTTTTATTAAAAAATCATCGGCCTCGAGATTACAAAATTAACATCAAATTGTGTCTATTCTCTATGGTGCAAGCTATGGTCCGGGGTGAGAGGGAGTGGGAGGCAGTCACCTCCTTCTGCGAAGCAGTCATGCTAGCGAAGGAGGTGGCGGGACGGCTCAGGCAGAGAGCCTCCCGTCTCAGCCGCCGCGGGAGACGCTCCAGGCGTCGGGAGCCGCGTGACGACTCCCGGTGACCGTAGGCACGGGGAGTAATGGGTAGCTCACCGTCCAATCAGGACCAGGCCCGTGCCGGACGGCGCGTACGTGTTCCACGCGCGCCTCAAAGAGATGTCAGCATCAAGGAGGCCCATAGGGCCGAAGCCTGCTGGGTCAGCGGGATTGTCCGAAAGGGTCACCGCTGGCCCGGAACATAAAGGGCTAAGAAAGGAACACGGGTGGGTTTTAGTCAGTAAGAGTCTGACACTCCCTTCCGCTCCATCCAGAGCGGGAGGGGAAATTTGATGATTTCCCATCCACAAAAAAAAAAAAAAGGTATTGAAATAATGAGATCAAAGCACTTAATTTGTAACTGGCACTACAAAGTGACATTGCACAGGTACGTCTTCTGATCCATTTGTGTACATTTATATCAAATACTTTTGGAACAGACCATACGCCATGCGGAATCTGTGACCCGTCCAAGTCATAACGATATAGCGTATTTAAATACATATTTTGGTCCAATGTGTGGCTTTTAATCAAAGGAATTGGATGACTGGATAAGATCCAACTACCCTCCATCCACTAATGTAGGTTCGGTAGGATGGATGAATGTGCGTTGGAAATAATGATGTTGAATATAATAAGTAATATTCGACTCACACTTCCAGCTATCCAGTAAACTGTGCGACATACTGCGAGGGGTGACAGCTTGGGTCAGTACCCACCAATAGAGCACAATGTCTAGGTAACCCTTTTTTTCAAAACCTTCAACGTAAAACGCCCCTTATATTCTGCATCTCACTCCCACCCTACGTGAGTTTTGATAACTGTTCGGAGTCCTTGATCATGTCCTTGCAAATGAGTAAACTACTGATGAGTAAACATTGGCGCTAACTTTAACACCGAGAAGAACTTTTGTAAATTACTTTCTAAGTTCTTGGTTATGCCTATTAGTTATTCTGTGGTTAAGCGTGGGATTGGATGTATCAAAATAAGTGTTTATTTTTATTCTTAGAATATCTTCTTGCTTTTCATCTATCAAATCGACAGTAGTTTTGGCATAGACCGATATTGGTTTTTGGTTCTAACTACCAAAGTTCAGTTAATTTTTCATTAAGGTTTTTAATAAAATATCCTGTAACAAATCAGTTAAAACAATTTGCCCTATATACTTGTAAAACATCAGATCATCATCAGATTTCTAAAAAAACATCCATAATAATTATTCTCATCACAATCCTTTACAGTTACCCTTTCTGACTGATGACAATTTTTATGATGATAACCGAGCATGGCCTAGAAGACAGAATCAAAATCAAAATCTCGAAAACCAACGCCTAATAACCAATTCACCACTGCATTTACAACCACCAACTAAAACATAAATCTTCCTGTACTAGTGTGAGTTCACGTCGAACAAGACAAACTCAAACAAGTAATTAAACTCTAGCCACAGTAGATTAATTATTTGTTTGGCCGACAAACTGTGCTGGATTGTTGCGGTGTACCACGGTGAGGGCCGAGATTGTTTTGGAGGTTCGAGTTGCGCCGGGAGTTGGTAGGTTCGAGTTTCGATCGAGCTTGTAAATGGAGAATGGTAATAACATATAATAGAGTTGAAGTTTGAAAGTACCTACTCGTAAACAATGGCACAGTCACTAAGGCGATTAACACACGGCACCGTGCACCGCCGCGGTAGGCGGTGAAGCGGATCTCATGTCGCATTGGTCTCTAATAAATCCGTAGATAGATGCCGAACACACATACACCGCCTGGCCGCGCAGTCGAGCGGTGCTTTCACCGCCACCGTCCCTCCGCGCTGCCGTCCGCGCGGTAAGGCGGCGCCTCGCACACGGGGCGCCGCATAACCGCGCGGATCATCGTGGGTGCAGGACGTGTTGCAATTTAAATATGGATTTCGATGTCAAAACCGTGTTAAATCCATCCGCTACGAAATCCGCTTTACCGCCACCGCCCTCCGCGGCGGTGGCGGTAAAGCGGACGTATTCACAGAGCATGACCTGTCTGCTGTCCCAGGATTGGCTCCATACGAGAGATCTTCCCAGTGCAGTGTGTGTGATTTTGTATATTAAACAAATAATTCAAATAATTTTTGAGTTCATTAAAAGCTTGTTAACCGACTTCTAATCTATATAAAGGTTTTACATAAATTTTGTTCAATTACAAATATCGAAAGCAGGTACTTGTAATCGTAAAATCTCACCCAGTAATTTCGAGTTATGGAAACCAAAGGTACGGGCTCGAACAATTTCAAGCACCAACTTTATATTATCGAAGTTTGCAAGTTGTCGCGGTCCAGTGAAAGTGTTTGGTAGTTATCTGCACAACAATCAGTTTGTTTGCGCAAACATTTTGTAGGGAATTATATTGTTGGGTATCGATAAATATTTATAAGGAGAGTTTGTGCATGGCTCTGTAACAGGCTACCATTTTCTTCTACTTGAAATTCTTTGACTCTTGAATACTTGAAATTCCATCTGTAAGGTGATATTATTCGTGAGAGTACATCAGTGGGATGGTTATAGTTTATCATACTTATAATCTTGAAACGCGTGGGGATTACGAAAATTCCAGTTATGGAAATCATAAAGAGGCTCATTGTGATGTCAATGAATATCCACAGGTCAAACCTGTCTATGTTCAATACTAATATGACAATGGACCAGACCACAAATATTATCAGCCGTGAAACGTCGAATATCTACTGGACCAAGGACTTTCTACTATACTATTCTATTACCTTTACCACAGGGTGCCAATGTGGCAATCGCTTTTGAAGCGTTTGGTATTTCTACAACGACATTCAACTGCATTGACATACCTACACTCTCCGGTAGCATAGGTCAGTTCCATACATTTTTGTCTTTTCTATCACCGTTATCGCTGATAGAATGTTAATTTGCCTAGGGCCTTAGGTCCTCAACGCCCTCGCGTCCAACTTTCTGCTGTCTACTTTGTTGGCTTGGCAGAAAGTAGTTGATAATTATGATTAAACTCTTGTTTGCTTTGGCTTTTGACAAATTCTCTTCTCGTGTCATTACGATGATTTTCAGCCATCCTAAACCAACATAATTAGGTATCTATCATCTCAAAACAGCCATGATAACCACCATGAAGAAAGTTTAATTGAAACATTTGTGAACCGTATTTTAGTCCCTCGAGGTCGGAACACACGAACCGTAAAATTGGATGCCCCGGCCTATATTAAATCGATGGCCTAATTTACAACGGTGGAAAGATACGGATTTTTTTGTATACTCCACATGGAGTGTGTATCAATCAAGTTTGAAATTGAGTTTGAACGGAACAGTGATAGCTAATGCGTGTGTTGTCTCTTTGGGATTTAAAAGCGTCAGGGTTGAGACATTTTAACTACCTACTTTCTATTGCTAGAATTTTAGGTACCTATTTAAAAAATCTCAGCAGAAACTCTGATTACTTTTACTTCTTGATTGCAGAGGTTGATTAAAATGCTTACTACTTATCTGGTGAAATTCATGGAAAGCTACATTAACCCGTCAGGCTCCGCGCGTATCCTATGTAATACGATACAATAGAAAATCATTATTGTGTCTCATTAGCGGAGGTTGAGGGGTCACAACTACATTAAAACCGCTCAAATAATAAACCTAAAATGCTGACCTACATATTTTTTTAGGATTTGAAGAAAAAGGACTATGTAGTACCTAGTAAGTAGTAGGTACCTAAGTAAATAATAGTACTTAGTAGTACATTATGTATGATGCTGAAATAATAATAACTTCGAATATTAGCAGACAAACAGTAGAAATGGATGTAACTAAAAAGATTGACCCATTGACTCGCAACAGACACAACTTTTGAATTAAACAATGTAAATGAAAGAATGGTTTCGATTTTGCTCAAAATCTAAGTGAATGTTCTATACTTAATAATAAATCGGTTATTGTAATGGTTTCTTGCTACTCAGTCAAGTTCAAACTTCTACGTACTACACTATTAATGAATACTGCATGTTATTTTTCCGACATTCATCCTTCTTGAAGTTAGGTGAAGTGAGCGTGGAGTGAGCTGTCAATAGTGTCAATTCCTATCAAAAATTCTTAATAAAAACGATATGATTATTATTATTCATTTATTTAACCATTTATGTACACACCTAAAAACAGACAAGAAGGAACAGAACAGAAAAAACGTACAAACTAACCTCAATGATTTATTAAATAAGAACTTATACAAAACAAAACTTTCATACACTTTAACTAGGTACCTTTATTAATTTTAAACATAATAAGTACCTACTAAGAAACTTAAATAATAAAATCAACAACATCGTGTGATAGGTTTAGGCACAAATCAGTCTTAAAGTTTACCTTAATTTTATACGTTACAATTTACAGTCTTCACAAAGGATAATGCTGGAAACACTATAGAGCCAATAAAAGTAGGTTTACAAGCATCACAAGTAAGCCGAATATAGCATTCTATAGCTGCTTCATTAGTGCCCTCTTCTGGTGCCTGTTACCGATAGCCAGGTATAAACAGGTGTGTTCAATTCACTTCGGCAGTGTCAAGTTTGTTTAATTTCAAGTTGACTTTAATGTTACAGAAACCAGTCCTCAAGAATAAATTCGTTTTAAAACGAAAGTTCCTCCTTGTATAGTTATCTATGATGAGGGGTTTTGCAGACTTCTGAAAAGAGAAAAATAATGGAGCTATTAATTTGGTTAACAACATCACATAACACCAGGCCTGTTATTCCTTTTTATTCCCCGAAGGGTTAGCCAGAGGTGTACATTGTAGTACACCTACATTTCGCTAGTTATGTTAGTCCTATGATATAGGGGGCAACCCTATTGCCATCAACTGGGTACAAATCCAGACTCCGGGTTGAGAATGAGAAATTCCAGATAGGAAAACCCAACAACACTGACCCGGGAATCAAACCAGATTTTAATTAATTATCATTAGTTTTTACAATGATTCGTAACAACCGCTTAGAAACTTTTGCGTAATAACAAAGCGTCGTTATGAGTTGCCAAATTGTAGTTGAAAATACGTAAGCAATTTTTGTTGAGTCTCAGCATACGCAAAAATACGATTGGCGCTAAACGAAATTAAAACATCGTTCTGCCTCTGGCAATCGTTTGAAGATGACAGTTATAGAATTGAAGTGAGAATAAAATTGAGTGAAGGGCGGGCGTTTTGGGGGACTGCCTTTTGTAATTTTGACGTTCGAAAAGTGCTGATTCTCAGCCTAGTTTGAATAAATGACTTTTGATTTCGAATGCTATTTTTAAATACTAGCTTTCGCCCGCGACTTCGTCCGCGTGAAATTTCACCCTCCCCCCAGTCACCCTCTTAGGGGTGGAATTTCTAAAAACCCTCTTAGTGGATTGAACTCTTCACAAAGAACACACCCTCCAAATTTCATGTCTCTAGGACCAGCGGTTTACGCTGTGCGTTGATATATCAGTCAGTCAGTCAGGACTTTGAATTTTATATATCGTCGACCGTAGGTTCAATTGAGGTAAGGGACATAATACGATTTTTCAGGAGAGGCCGACAAAGTTTTTTTTCGGACTAAATCGCCTATAACTTTTTTTGTTATTAACCTTTTTCGGATCTGATTTCACACATAATCTTGTATTTTAGTGCTCTATCTACATTTATTTAAATAAGTTAGCTATTTAAGAAAATAGACGTCCCTTACACCAACGTATTTTGTTAGTAATGTCCCTTACATTAAATTGATCTCTACGTTGGATCCAATCTATAATGAAAAAATAGTGTAAAGGTCTTGTTGAAAAAATGTGTGAAGAATAATTCGTTGATTGGGAAGACCCTTACCTTATTTGAAGTGGATTGGCGGCGGTAATTACACCATTTCAAGTTGCTATATTGCATAGTTTTTCAGATACATTGTTATTATGGGGCTGATTCGAAATTCGAATCCAAAAATCAGTAGGGTAAGGGACATTTTTTTTAAGCTAGAATTTTTTCATATACACCATTCGAAAGAACGCAAAATTCTGAACAAAACTGTATACTCAACTCATTTTGGGTATTTTGTCCCTTACCTTAATTGAACCTACGGTCGACGATATATTTTAAATATTATGTTTTGCACTACACGCATTCAGTGATTTCTGATGCAAGCGCTCCTGAAGACCATTTCCGTAATGTGCAGGAGTTTCAAGAGCTTTAAGAATGGTCCTTACTTCTTGGAACACCTTTTAGCGTAGATTTTGATATGCTGTCACTATCTTCAGACTCTGAACACATTTGGAAACTCGTTTCTGAAACAAGAAATTATAATTTCATGATTTGGTCTTTAGAGAATATTTTTAGATTTTGGAAAGGTATTAGCTTCGAGGAGGAGATATACAGTAAAAAAAAGGTTGAAACATGAGATAATTGTTACAAGAAAAAATTTGGAAATCCAAAAGTGCACGACTCATAATGCTCATCTGATCGTATAAAAAACCATAGATATTATATTAGTTAGTTTTTTACTAATTATAATTAAACTACTTTGAATAAAAGAGCCATTATCAATAGGGTTCCTATGGGTGAAACGAATCTATAAAAAAAAAATTACGCAATTAATTGATTTTTTCTAGCTAGCTACAATTCAAGTTTCACACTTGATTGACGGAATTTTATTTTATTAAAATATTTTGATGTTTTTTTTTCGTTTTTTACTGCAAAATCAATGCTTGAAAAGTTCATAATCATTCACCTAAAAATTGCCTAATTCATAGTAACAGTGTGCCTTTGACAGCGCCTTTTCGTATTTCGTAGTCAGTACTGGTTTTCGTAGGTCAACTTTTAACCTACCTAAAACTAAGGACTGTGAACCTAGTTGTAATGGTTTACCTGTGTCATATCTATGTTTTGCGTGACGACTAGGCATGTCCTGGTTCTCCACATGACCGAAAGTCCTGAAGCCTACTGCGAATTGCGCGTATGGACTTATTTCGTACAGCTCTGAAAGTAAATAATGAGTTTTATTACATGCATAAACTGCTAGTGTGCACTATGTGTGGTAATAATGACTTAAAGCTAAGTTTTCCGTGAGAATTTTTGTGGCGAAAGCACGTGCTTCAGTAAAAAAAAATCCTTTCTGCCAAACTTCCCGATTCCGAGAGCAAAAAGTCATCTACGAATAAATGATCCTTGGGAGTACGGTAGACCGCGCATCAGTGGTAACACAACTAGTATAGGCTAGCGTCTTGTTGTGTGGAACCTCCGTGCTACGCGAGGCGAGCTCAATGCCAAAGTGTTACCACCGACGTGCAGTACACTGTACCCACAACCCAAGTAAGTAGTAGTAAAGAATATGGTATGGTGGAATATGGTGGTCTGGTAGCAGCTGGATGAGAGTTGATGAAAATCGAGTCGAGTGGCGTGCAATAGGAGAAGCCTATGTGAGATGATCATGTAGTCTAGATAAGCCACTTACCATGTTTACTGTTATTCCTCACATGTATTGGAGCGCTGTATATCCTGTTCGTGGCGTTCTCTTTAACGTTGTCTAAGTGTGTGTGCTGTATGTGAGTTTGTGCCGTCAGGTTGTCGCTCTCCGATTTGTTGTCAACGGTTATTGAGTCGCGGTAGTCTGTTAGGTGGTTGGATCTGGAGACATACATGACGCGGAGTTTTAGGAGGAAGAGGTAAACAATGCTGGATTCAGTCATCTAAACTGATATATAAGAGGTAATCTCTGGAAGTTCTGATTGCAAAAATTCAGTCACTAAAAGAAAGCTACACTATTGCCGAGTGCCATAGGATATGTTTCTTCCACGCGGAGGAAGTCGCATCTTCGAAGTTGTAACTGCTTTGTAAACTTGCTAACATCAAAATGCCTTAGCTAAGCAAGTAAGCATAGGAGACACATGTTGGCTGACGCAAGTTATTTAAAAAACGGTCATTTGATACGTCAAAATTACATATGCAACAGGAACATTTTTAGTTTAAAGAGGTCAAGCAGCTTAGCATTATGCCATGCCACGTATCAAGAAATATGAAATTAAATCATTATAATTTACTATTCTTGTTAAATCTACGTCAAAAAATGGTCAGGACATACCTCTGTCTCTTCACAAGTATGTAGATACAGCTAAGCAGGCAGATCGTGAGTAGTATTGAGCTGCAGATTATTACTAGCACGTTCAGGTCAAAGAGCTCAGAGGGCGGGCCTACTTCACCTGGAAAAATATCGAGTTATTAAAGGATACCCAATATTTATAAACTTCCAGTTTAAAAATTAAATTAATTAAAAAATTTCAAATTTAAATATTGTCTTATTTCTTATTGATGTGCAAGTGCTAAAACTTTTTCTTTCATGTTTTGATGTGGCAAAATGATCAACGTCATGTTTGGTTAGAAAAAGTGACTGTGTGGGTTGCTCGTGATAAAGTATTGGTAGTAACTCATAACGACTCTTACTGCCATCCTCATTCTTAGTAGCATAGCTGTAGGTCGTAGTGACACTACCAGCCTCATTAGTAGCTGTCACTCGCAGCTGGTACCACGTGCCGGGGGAGAGCGCTGATATCGCGTACGTCGGGATCTTCGTCTGGTAGAGGGATGGGAGGCGCCAGGGTGAGAGGTCGGAGTATAGCTGTGGGAGATAAAGGACCTTATAGAAATATATAGTTAGTGTGAGCATTGGATAGCCAGTTTTCTTTTACCACATGAATTTATACTTTGATGCTAAGTGTTCACTCGACAATTGCAGAAAGTAGGAAGTCAAAATTATTCTACTGTACCTACGCTGTTTTATTCCAAATGATAAACGCAAAAACACCAATTCTTACCATATCATTACGAGCTCTGATCCACGCCCTGGCACCAAGCTGCCTGTACTCCACGTCCAGCACTGTGAGCGTACACCCGGCGTGCTCCCAGCCGGCTAGTTGTACGTACATGTGGGACGCGTTGCTCCACAGCCACTCGTTTGTGCTCGGTGGGATTGGTACTGAGAGGGATGAAAATTAATGTCGGTTAGGTGCGGCATATTTTGTTAAAAGCTTTTGTGAAGAGACATTCAGTGAGACACGCCCAAGGCTTTCAAGTTGTCGTATTAACGGATAATTTTCATCATTTCTCGTATGTCAAAAGGATTTAATAAGGGTATTTTTGTTTTTTTTTACAGAAAAACCTAAACTGGGTTCTCCAAATTGAAGGTTCCTAAGGCAGCAAACTTTCCCTTATTAGACTCGTGCGGTTTTTTTATAGATTGTTGATATTATGGTAGGCATTGGTAGGTAACCTGTTCAGTAAACATCTTAAGCTACGCTATTGCCGAGTGCCATAGGATATGTTTCTTCCACGCGTAGGAAGTTGCATCTTCTAAGTTGTAACTGCTTTGTAAACTTGCTAACATCAAAATGCCTCATAACTAAGCAAGTAAGCATAGAAGACACATGTTGGCTGATGCAGGAAACCAAAAAAAAAAGGCTGGTGTCAGCACACCAGCCTTTTTTTTTGGGCTTACACATCCTTACAATAAGAGCTACTTACTTCCACCCAAAGTGCTGACATCCAAATAAGCAGGCTGTGAGGTCCCAACTTTGTTAGTGGCAGTGATCCTCAAAGAGTACTTGGTGCCACACTTCAGACCAGTCAAGGCATGTTTCTGGACACCCGATAAGTTGGGCAACTTGTTGGCTGGCCATGCTTCTCTCCAGGGAGTGTTGGCTTCTTTCCAGGTAAGGCTGTAACCTGCCGAGTAGCTTGATTAATACACAATAGTAATAAAGATTTTGGAGACCTAATAATGCAGATTTTGCTGTGGCAGTTTGGTCCTTCGGTACCTACTCATACAGCAATAAGAAGAATTTGCATCATCTTCAGTGTTTACGAGGGTTTCGTGCTAAGTGTAAATATGAATTTGACTCAAGACTTTAATGTATTTAAAAGATATTGATTTAATTAAACAGCAGTCATCCAAAAGATTAGTTGTAATACACAACTGAAAATCATTACTTCAAAGATATTGTTTAGACTGTATTCTTCTGTAGATCGGTTGTAGGGACATTTCCTTAAATATTCAGATTGCCATTTAATTTAATTTTCAAAAGCCAAATTAAACCTACTGATCTTCTGACTAGCACTTCTATTGCTGACAGTATAATAAGGCTGCTCCCACTCCACCAGTATCGAGTCTTTGTACGGCGTCGCTCGAAGTATCGGCGCCTCAGGCAATGGTAGGACTATGACCGTGTATTCTACCTGGTCAGAGCCGTACAGGTTCTTGGCTAAGCAGGTGTAGTTACCGCTTAGGGATTGGTCTATATCTGTGAATTGAGGTTCAAAATTAGCAATTTAGAAATTACTGAATGCAAACAAACTGTTCAGCTTTATTATAAGGATAGATAAATAGCCTTCATCTGTGTATTCAAGGCTTTCTATCTATTTCCAATGTCATACTGCGATGTCCTTCAAGGCCATCTACATTATCATAAGTTGTCTATTGTTTAACCTTTTGACCGCCACAGACGTCTATGGACGTCAAATCAAAAAGTGCTCACGACGCCACGGACGGCATGCCACGTCGAAAATAACCCTTTTTTACAGTTCAAAATAAACATGTGCCGTGACTATTATTTTGTAGGTATGAAAGAAAGAAGGAATTTGTCGCTTGGCGTAGAGAACACGGATTTTTTACGTTACCTACGTTATTGACGTGGCGGTCAAAAGGTTAACAATAGGTACTAGTACTTACTGTTAATCAAAAGACTGTCATCATGGTTCCTCGTGAACCTAGGGTGGTGGGTGATGATGTTATGTTTGTGATACCATACGGTGCGAGGTGGCGGCACTCCCACACACTGACACACTAGGAGGAGGGAACTGCCCACTCCTACTGATACTGTGCCTCCTAGAGAGGCTACGCCGGCTACAACTGGAAGGAGAAAGATTATGTGATAAGTGACATAATATTGTAAAGAGTTGCATTAGAATTAATGAACATTCACATCATCAATGACCCTGTGTTACTGTTAATCTGTTCAAATTATTTAGCCCAATGTCAATTCCCAGCACAGAACAGACCGACAGAAGTCTTTATTTAGTTAAGTTTAAAAACATTGCAAATTCGTTTCTCCTGCTTATGCTTACAAAGACCACTAACGGTTTTCAACACTACTAGACACGCTCTTTCAAAGTACATATTTAAAACTAAAGATTCTAGTTACCTCTTTGTGAGGGCGTATGCGACACCCTCCTGGTGGCAGCCCCCTCTCCAGCCGACGTGCTGGCAGTGAGCCAGGCCTCATACGTCCTGCCGGAGACCAGCTCCTTCACCTCAGCCGCGGAGCGACCGAGCGAGTCAATGCGGAATGTCTGTGGCGGACCGTTGCTGCGGTAAAGTGAAATGCTATAAGAACTATCTAACTATGGAGATATTGATGGAGGAATATAGGGCTTAGTGAAGATTCTGGCTCTATGGGAAGACGTTTCATAAGTGCCCATGTAGGTTTATGTGAAACTAGCTGCGCCCTGCACCCGCATAAGTTTTGATCCCGTGGGATTATCGGATTATAAAAAGTAGCCTATATGTTAATCCAGGGTGTCAACTACCTCCATACAAAATTGTATCAAAAAAGACCTATTTCACGGTGTCTAGTTAAAGAAATCCAGTAGACAAATGGTGCATATTAAAAAAAAGTAATCACAGATCATTAATAGCCCCTCGCCATTAGTGTCGCCAAAAGTTTATTATTACTTATTTATAATGGATTAAGCTCTGGCCAAACTGAAGCGAATCCTGCGCGGGGTGCTGGACGAAATTCGCACGCGCCGATTGTGTCAACTAACTTGTATGGAGATGTTCAAACGCGTGACTTCATAATCATTAAAACAATCGACGCGCGCAATCGCGTCCTGCATCACCAGTGCCCAGAGCTTTTTAAGTGGTATAGACTTTGGCAGTAGGACCTCTCTGGGCCACCACTGCATCTAGACAAAATAGTTATTACTCTAAAAGCAATTAAAACTGACCTGGACGTGGGCTTCACATAGACAGTGTAGTACAGCAATTCTCCGTTAGGATGGAGAGGTTTCTTCCAACTGACGAGGAGTGATGACGATGATAGTACCAGGACTTTGATGTCTGCTGGTGGACCGGGCACTTCGGAAGATCATAGTGAACATTAGGATAAACATGAAGTGGTAATGAACTTTGTTACTTGTACTTATAAGATGAGATTGGTTTCCCGCGAAATTGGGAGGTACTGACACTGAACTAGTGTTTGGAAATTAAGGTAAATAAAATAATTGTTACTATTAGTATTCTAGTAATTATGATGTTGTCACATGATACTGAGTTTTGAACTGCATTCAAGACCACGTATCACGATTATCATGGTAAGGTATGGCCACCACATTCATGGTTCAATTGATCGCCCTTAAACTCCATCTCCTCTCTTCGAGACTGAATTAATTTCACTGTGAATTTAAACTTTCTTAAAACTGAATAAAAGGTATTGGAAGTAATAATTCATAGGTAAATTATTCCAATGGAAATAAGTAGGTACTCACCATCTTGCAATGTAGAACACACAATAGGATAGGAATAAGGTCCAGCTCCAAAGTTGGAGAACCCAGCGACCTTCACTGTGTAGTTGGTGTACTTCAGTAGACCTTGTAGGTAAAGCTCCGAGTGTAATGATGTGTGGTTCTGCCAGGCCGCTTCTGAAATATTTATGGAAATTGATTTGTCAGTTAAAATCTATACTAATAATAAAGGTGAAGAGTTTGTTTGAATGAGCTAATCGTTTGTAGATAACAGTGACAGGATGCAGTGCAGTGATAGAGCACTAAATTCATTGTGTTACGCTAAATGGTTTGTGGTGCAAGCGGACCTAAGAATATCACTTACCATCAGTAGCAAACAGCACAGTGTATCCTACAAGCGAGCTGCCCTGTCCAGGTAGAGCGATGGGCTGCCAACCGATACGAAGAGATGTAGAGGACACTGCTGTACATTCTACTGATGATGGGGCTTGCTCAGGAGCTGGAGACAGAAATGGTTTTTATTACATATAATGCTAAGGACAATATAAGATTTGATGATAGTGGTGTTAGCAAACGTAATGCTACGGAATAATGAATAGAAAAGAAATATTTAAACGTAAATTTAATTTTGGGTGTCCAATCTAGCCATAATCAGATGAGGTCTTCGTGTGAGAATTATTTTGTGGTGTTCCATTGAACATTCACATTACGTGGTTTAGTACGTACTACTAAATTTCTTTTTAAATTTTCATTGTCTCTGGTCCAAGTTTAGAATTTGCCATCTCTTTAGGCGGATGATATCCCCTTGTGTGTCTAGAAGGTTCTTGGCTAGAACATTGCTGTGCTTCTTCAGTCTGTGTTTATATGTTTTGCATTTATTGCATAGTTCTTCTTTCACTGTTTATATTTTAAGTGCTCGTGTATTTCGGTGTTTCTGACAAATCAGGGTGCGCTTGAGATTGTTCTTAGAGCTAAATTTTGGAACTTTTGTAAAATTTCAATATTGGAGTTGCTAGCCGATCCCCAGAGTTCAATCCCGTAAGTCCAGATTGGTTTTAATACAACTTTGTAAACAAGTATTTTGTTACTAAGAGATAACCTTGATTGTTTTCCTAAAAGCCAGGTAAGACTTTTTATCTTTATGGAAGCTGCCTTTTTCTTGGCCTTAATGTGATTGGCCCAGGTAAGCCTTTTGTCTAGATGTAGCCCCAGGTATTTAACTGTGTTACTGTTTGGCAGTGGTTTACTTTCCATGTACACTGGGGCACAATCGCCACTTCACTGAAAGTGCAAAAACCTAGTATAAAAAAGTCACTACTTGAACTGAATTACTAGGTTGAATTCTCCATTTTTTCAGCCAAAGATCAATTTTATTCAACTGGACTTGTAATTTCTACGATGCCTGCGTTGGTTCCTTGTCACTCGCTAGGCATGCTGTTTCGTCTGCATAAGTCGCCATTACCACGTCATCAGTATTAGGCAAATCTGCAGTAAAGATCGAGTATAGTACGGGCCCGAGCACAGAGCCTTGTGGGATTGAAGCTTTCATATTTTCATAAACATTAGACAGTTCATCCTCGTACTTAACTTGGAATTTTCTTTGGTCTAAGTAAGATTTTAAGAGCATATAAAAAGAGTTAGGTAGAAGAGATTTCATTTTATATAAAAGTCCCTTGTGCCAGACCCTGTCGAATGCCTGTTGGGTATCCAGGAACACCGCAGAACAGTATTCCTTATTTTCCAACGACTGTCTGATTTTATGGACCACATCGCTATCATACATATCTGTCCAATTTAATGACTGAAGATTTATCAATCGATAACAAGATGATAAGTGGGGGGGGCTAGGGGAGAAGCGAATTACTACAGCAATGTTACAACAGCCAATGTGCATTTATGGGAAATAGGATTTCATTGTATTTTAGTAAAATTCTTGCCTCCTTCTCTTGTATCTTGGAACACTGGCAGAGAGAATGGACCCGAACCCGCGTTAGTGAAGGCTGATATCGATACTGCATACCTAGAAATATTAGTTCAAGTTAGATACAAATATAACTTATCATTACAAAGCCAGGCTAGATAAAGGCTCCTGTATAAAATACCTGGTGTTCTTCATCAAGCCGCTCAGCACAGTTTCTTGCTTGCTCGACAGTTGCGACACTTTGATCGTTCGCGTGTCGGCTTCATCTGAAACTGAATGACGGAGTCAAATATGTTTCAATGAATCTGAACAGTAAGTTTCAAGTCAAGGAGTACTGTAGAATCTATTGATTAAATTTTATTTCGAAGCGTTTGAGTTATACGAAATTTTCAGTTCCTGACTTATGTTATTCGGGTAAAAAAATAAAAAAGTAGAAATACATCAGAAATAGGATAATTGCTATGATACTCGAGCTATCTATTCGCTGACTTATTTGTTTCTGATTTTTTCGTTTTTAATTTAGCATTAGTAACGAACAGACCGCAATCGTCTTACATCATTTAGAATCCATCTTTAAATTCCTCCAACGAACCAACCTGCTCCTACAGCCTGCGCCACGGCCTTCACATGGTATCCCACGATGACTCCGTTGTGTGTCTCCTGCAGCGGCGCCGACCACGACACGTGCAGCTCGCCCGGACTGTCTGTCTGCTCTACGCGCACACTCACTGGAGCTGATGAGGGAGCTGGAATGATGTAACAAAACATGAAAAAGATTTCTAAAAGATCCTGCAGGTTTTGATTGCCATTGGAGGGTGAAACCGAGAAAGTATCAATATTCCTTTTTAAGGTAACCTTGGGACTTTGTTTTTGCAGGTGAAATGAAAACGTCACGCAAGACTGAATGGACATGCGCAGGCAACCTTAAGGTCTAAAATAACCAATACGTAAACATTGTAGGAGAAGTGGGCTTTGGCATAATGTATATCATACTTATGCAAGTTCTAATTTACCTTGAAAATAAAAACTAAGTTTATAGTTTAACCAAACTATCATAATCATAACACCTAAATAGTTGATAATAAATTAATAATATTATTAATATCGGTAACCAATATTTGCGGCCAGCCCAAAACCAGTTTGGTTTGTTACATTAAAAACTATCTAAGTGTACCTTCTTCATGTGTAGTAAAGTGCACGGGCGCTGTATAGAGTGACACACCGACTTGGTTGCCCGTAGCGACGCGCACGGCGTAGGGCGTGGCTGGTCGGAGGTTCTGTAGCTCGACAGACTGACGGAGCTCCTGCTCTTTTCTAAAATTAGAGAAACATATAATGTTGGCTCAAAACTCAAAAGCACTTTATGTTCGTCCAAAATAAGAATGAGGGTGAACAACAGAAATAGTGAAGGAAGAGGGAAGGTGTTCACGTGGATTGACGGAATATAAAAGATCACAGACTGGTTCAATATGGACAGGTCAAAATAGAATTATGAAGCTGGTGAAAGGAAGTTCAATAAAGCAAAGTTGTTGAAAGGAATTAACACAAAGTAAGTTAAGAAAACAGTTTTGCAGAACCTAAACTAAGTAATCCATGATGTGGATGCGCCCGGATGCTGAGATCTAGTTGAAATGACACCGACTATTTTATAAATCCCGTACCTGGTAACATTCATGGTAGTAGCATGTTCCCACACCGCGTCACTGTAGTGCACGTGTGAGTACTGCAGCGTGTAGTGTCGTGCGTGTGCGCGGAGCGTGTCGCGCCACGATACTGTGGAGGTGCGCGAGCGGACTGTCTCCACGCGCACGTCTGAGGGCGGGGTGGGCGGCTCTGGGATACAGTGACAGACGTTGTAATTAATGAATAATATAAAAGTGAATGATAGCGTGATGGTTGATAGGGGACAATGGAAGAAGAAAACGTGTTGCGCCAACCGCAAGTGACATGAGACACAAGCCAGGAAGATTATGATGAACACTTCAACGAAAACATGACTTGATCTTAGGAGGCTAAGCAAAATGTAGTGTCATTAAATTCCAGGTCCAGAATTACGTCATCAGTGTCGCTGGCGGCTGAAGTTGATAAAATGGAAATACAGGTCTAAAATCTCCAAGAACAGACCGATTTTGAAAACAAAAGTCAGTATTCCACAGTAAGGAAGAAGAAGTACATGATGTTGGTAGCCTTATTGAAAAGTTAATCATAAGAAATTTTGATCTTGTCTTCGATGTGTTGAATAATAATATGATCCTTTGGAGTAACAACCAATACAATACAAAAATGCTTACCCAATATAGTTAGATGCACACTAAAGCTAGCAGTTCCGTAAGGGTTGGTAGCTCTGCACTGATACAGTCCCGCGTCACCTGTCTCTGAGTACTGCAGGCTGATGCTGCTCAGCACGCCGAGCACTGTCTTCGATTCTGATATCTTGGCTCTGGAGACAGACCATAGATACAGACTCTACGAATGTTATTTTTGTATGATTGGTTGTTTTCATTTTGGTCAACCGATCCAAACAGCTTACGTGATTTGTTGACAGGCTAGAAGAGGCTTTTAAAAACAATGTACAATACTGATATCATATTTTCTCAAGTTTTGAATTGAAATACTGGTCCTGAAGGAACGTATGTATCACCGCCTACCTCAGATACCTGCAGTACCTCTGATTTTATCATACGATGTCAACAATTGGATACAAAGTTGTATATAATATTGTATTGTTGTTGTAGTCTATTTACCTATTACAAATTTAAAGTACTAGTACATATTTAAGCTGGGCATTTCTGTAATACGATATGGTTTACCTCCTCACAAGAACAGTTTAACTACTATCCTAAAATAAACAAACCTTTGGCTTATAAAATTCAACGCATTTCCATCATGTATCCAAGTGACTCGGATAGGTTCATCTCCTAGTGGTCGACATTCTAGCGTGGCTGGATGACCGAGTCTTGACGTCACGTTAGTTGAAGAGGCTTCGAAGTGAACAGGCTCTGAAAAAGAAAGTGATATTAGAACTGCAGTACATTATTGTTTACTATGGTTCACAACATTTTTGAGTGTGAATGTGGATGGTTAAATAAGAGTACAAAATAAACACCACGAAGAATTAGAATTATAGACACTGCCTTGATTCTAGATGGCCTACAGTTGGCCGCACGTCAGTGGTATCATTTTGACCTTCAGCTGGACTAGCGTAGTACCAACCGAGCTTTAATAGAATTCGAGGCCATCTCATTCTTATTTTGTTACCACTGACGTGCGGCCTGCTGCAGGAATTTTGAGTCAGACACACACACACAGCCTAAATCCATATAAATATGTGTCTAATCGATTCGAGGAAAGTCATCATAATGTTGGTAGCCTAAGTTCCTTGGTATGATTGCGCAGGTAACTCTGGTATTCTCTAGATTTTTCAAAGCACCACATTTCGTTATTTGAAAAATACTCACTATTAACACTCATCCACACAGTCTTGCTCAGCGGTTGTCCCACTCCATTTTCTACATTGCAGGAATACAACCCCTCATCTGTGAGAGATACTTCTTCAATGACGAGGGTCCCGTTTGGTAGGCTCAGGATCCCACCGCCAGCCAGCTCTAGGACTGGTTGCCAAGTGCCGAGGAGAGCTGGAACCGATTTAGGAAACTTATATCATGTTAAAAGTCGCTTTTGATCACAGTTATTTCTATTCCTACGCTTGAGCAAAAACAAACTAATTGCTTATTGTCATTTGAACGTCGTCGTAACGCAAATAGCCGTTGTCACATACAAAAACAAAAAAATATATGATATAGTCTATTCACAGTTATTTTACTTCTGCCGAAAGCTACGAGAATAAAGATCATTGTGATGCAAAATCAGACGAATAATAGCGGTGTAAGAACTGTGGCGTGATACCAAGACTAGGTAGGTAAGTAAGGAGAAAAATATTTAACTAACCTTTTTTCAAATATGCGTTTCATAAACATGGTAGCTAGGCTATAGCGAAAATCGATGAAGACCATAAAGCAGTACAGACATAACACACACAATACCGAATAAGGTAAAAAATACCAATAAGGCACACAATAACACAGCTACACTTTGTGATACACAATTAGAGACAAAACTACAGACGATCATTGTGTGAAATAGTAACGCCTTACCATCTTTCTTCATCCAATGCACTTGCGGCTGCGGGTAGCCGCTTGCACTGCACGACACTGTACCTCTTCTGCCGAGGAGAAGCGAAGAGTTGTGTGGTTCTTCCAGCCATTTTGGCGCGACTGGAATGGAAAACTGATTGGATGAATGTAAGGCGACTAACAAGAGGTACTTACAAGGCAGATGTGAGTGGAAACGCCAGGACGGCCGAGTGCACGGCCAAGAAGGACATAATAATATAGTGGCCTCAGTGGTGATGTTCTTCAGAAAAGTCAGGTTGTTGTACGCGTGCGTGTATGAACGTAAACAAGGCAAAAGAAGCGTGAAAGGACCGTAACACGTGGCGTTCTGTAGTATCTGCCTACCCCTATAGGATTATGATACCTTGAAAGATGTGGTTTTGAGAAGATTATATTAATAGGAATTGTTGAATCAGAGTTCGTTGGAATCGACTGCAAGCATACCCATTTCTACTACATAGCATAGCTGTGTACTAGTTTGATCTGATGCTGAAACAATTACTGCTCCATAATAACTTTCTACTTTGGTGTTGATAGTGGTAGATAAGCCAACCCGGAAGGGGTTGGGTTTTTTGCAAACCCATTAGATTTTTATTGTACTTTGTTTCCTTTCTTAATTTTAAATCTAGTTGGTCCATATTGGAAGTACATTAAAGAAGTTACCTTTGATATACAGCTCAGTAGATCTATTGACTTTCGCGACGTGGTTTGACGCGACACACGTGTAAGTACCACAATGTTCTAATGACACTTTCTTGATCACTAGCGCACTGAAGAGTTCCGAGTTTCTTTCTACTATCTGTAACATAGTAAACATTATATAGTAAACGGAGTTTTTATCTATTCCGTTAAGTAGTACTTGAATTTTTATGGGGTTTGTTTGACGTAAACCTCTCAAAAACACAAAAACCATACTTCTATGAGCGACGTAACTAGCAATGCACAAAAAGAAATGGCTAAGCTGAAAAAGCTTCCTTCACAAGAATATTTGGTAAAAACAACTTACTTTGTTTCGATCTAAGAAAATACACAACAATCTAAAAGTACCTTCCAAATAATTATGTCCATCGCTAAAGCTCTTACCTTCAAACCACTAGGAATCCTCTTCCCATCCTTCAACCACTCAAAATGTATCGGCAGGTCCCCAGTCCTCACATTACAATAAATATTCACAATCTGACCTTCCTGAACATTAGTTCCCAACAACAGATCATCTAACACTGGAGCTTCTATGACCTGAATCTCGAAGGCTCTTCTAGCCATTTCTCCTGAAGGACTGGTTACTATGCATGTGTATACTGCATCATTGAACTCTTTAGATATTTCTGGTATGGAAAGAATTCCATTTACGTTGACGCTTGGAGCGTTTCGTCTAGTTTTACGTTTCTGATGCGATCTCTTGTAGCGGGATTGGAAGATCGCGTTCGATGTTAGTAACTTGCCTTTGAATTCCCAGTCGATTTTACTGAAATGTGAAGAGAATTTGTAATAGGAAGTTATTAAAGACAGATGAATTCTGTTCTCGACACTTAACAATATGCTTATTAAAAAAAAACTTTTGAAGAAATAAATATATCATCATCATCATCATTTTAGCCGAAAGACGTCCACTGCTGGACATAGGCCTCCCCCAAGCACCTCCACTTCGACCGGTTCTGCGCTTCTAGCATCCAACGGGTTCCTGCGGCTAAAATAAATATGTGTTACCTGAAAATTATTATGACAATTTTACCAATAAATGGATAAAATGATAGGATTATTTTATTCTTAGCTTTGAAAACGACGCTTCAATACTGGAAAAATACTTGAGTATTAATTTCCAAGAAACGAGTTCTAAACCTCTTTGAAATCCTGGAATAATATTCAATCAAGTTTTATGGCATTACGATACTCACTAATATACTCATAAGCATAAATACAAAGTCACCTTATCGGATATCCATAAAACGGACACCTCAAGTTAACTGATTCCCCACTTTGAACTTTCACTGGTGGAAGAGACCTGATGTATGGTGGTCCTGAAAATAGAAATAATAGACAGTATTTATCACAGAAATGTAGTAACTTCATAATTATGACGTCAGTTTTAACGCAACTAATCGTTATTCGTAATTTAATTTAGGCCAAATGACTATTTTGAAATCACAATCCAATGAATAGTGCGCTAATATATGGTGCACTAAAATTACGAAATTTTTGACAATTTCTAAACAGTCTTGGTATTACAATAAATTATTTGGTCCTATCGAGACGTCATAGTTAACCAAAATTGCCAAGTATTAGGTACACAATACGAGAGCAATGGTGGCCAAGTGGTAACGGCCGCGACTTACGAGCTGTAGGTCGTAGGTTCGAACCCAGACAGGCGCTTTACTTTGTGTAAATTATTTCATCACCACTGCTCTCAAAACGGTGAAGGAAAACATCGTGAGGAAACCGGCATGTTCTAGAACCAAAAATTCGAAGACATGTGACATCTGCCAACCCGCACTGGGCCCGCGTGGTGGATTACGGCCCACTCCCTCTCACCGAGAGGAGGTCTGTGTCCCAGCAGTGGGAACATTATAGGCTGATTATGTAAGGTACACAATTCAGTTGCGTGTATGAGCGTATATTCATATTGAGACGCTGTTGGCAGTTCCACATTTTGGTTGTTCAAATAATAAAGGTTTAAGAGAAGCACTGAGTTCCACATAATATCAGTATGGATATCAACTAAGTTTCATTATGATACACTTACCATAAACATCCAACCTGTTCTCATGTGAGGCCGCATGCTCACCTTCCCTGGCTGTGCAGGAGTACAGGCCTCCGTCTTCGACCCTCACTCGGGTGATGTTCAGCTGTGACGCCACTGAGTTGTCTGATGTCATGAGCTGGCCTAGGGCGTATCTGGAAGTGAACGGTATCTTGGTTTTATATATGCGGGTTTATTCGATGGAGGCAATAATTATGGTAAAAGACTAATGAATTGTTATTCTTAAAATAATATAAGTTGCAGTAAAACATTTATTTCGAAAATCTAATCTTTGCAACGGACTGCAAACTAAGAAAGATTTTCGTAATTGCTTCTTAACGCGACGTATTATCAGGATTAGGTATTGCAAAAAACCCAGTCTGTCTAGAACGATTTTAAACTTGATTACTACTTGGCTTTAGTCAATTATTTTATTATAATTATCTTTATTCTGGTTGGTCAAAACATAGCTCGAATGGAGCTGTTAACCGATTAGCGCATCTGTCGGGCAAAAAATATCAAGACTTTCACTACAAAAAAAAAAGTTTTTTTCAAGTGTCTTGCGACATATAGGTACAAACGAGACTCTTGGGTTTATTTTAAAAACTTGTAATATTTTATAATTAACTACGAAAACAATTCCATCATGGTTTTCTTGGTCGACATGATGACGTGCGTTTGCGAAATCAACCAGCGTAAGTCACCCATGTAAGTTTTTATCGCCAATGTTGCAAAAGTCATGATGGTTAACGTTTTTTCCTTGAAAATCACGGTAAAAAATTACCTTGGATCGGTATTACTCGACACAATAATGCCGTCTCTTTCCCACACGAACTGTGGAGGTCTGTCACCGCTGGCTGCACACTGCATGCTGATCTGGAAAACGCAGACATGGACCGAAATGGTGTAAAATACCGAGGAAGGAAAAAACGGTGGCCTTTGTCCAGCATTAGAATTGACCTTAATATAGTTTTGCTCGGTAGCCATATCGGATGAACCTAAATAACCATTTTCAGATCAATCAGTCGGATTTAGTTAATCGTTTAGGACGAACGCGCGGAGTAAGCGTAACGTAATTTCGAACGATTTTGAAATTGAAAATACTCGTTTCTCACCTAATATTTAGTTAGTTCTAAGACTCATTCATTGTTAATTGTGCTTGTCGCAAAAAAAAAACAAAATGTAACAGGATAGTTGTAGCTTCGATTCAAAAATCGTTCTAATTTAAGTAGATAACGTTGACGTCACGCAATCGTTCATGGTTCTCTGCAGTTTCTTTTTGATCTGTAGCTTAGACAATACTTACCATGATGATTAGTTATAAAGTTCCCGAATACTCACATCGCCCCCCGGTGTGACTGTTCTTTCCGTGAAGTGCTGTGTGATAACCAACCGCATATCTGCTAGCCTTTTTCTTCTGTCAATTCCTGAAAGAAAGAAAAAATTATATGACACTTAATAAATCATCAAGGGGTTCAAGGAGGTTCTTTCTTAGTATAAAATCTGATTTTGGATCGCTGTAAAAGAATCATCTGATATTCTTTTTTAGATTTTAAACAAATAGATTTCCTCAAAATTTCCATCAGGGTAAAAACACTTTTTTCAATTATGTACCCACTAATAATTTGGAAACCCCAAAGTTTAGGTTAATAGAAATTTAGTGACGTCATGAACTACCTAATTAACATAATTCGTGTCTAGTTTAGGCGTTGCTAGGCTACGATTACGTCAGCTCTTGCTCCAGTATGTGGGGAGTAAGTACACTACAGGACAGGAAAATTGGTGCAGATTTTTAGGAGGTACTTATCTTAAATGAAAGTATTTTTCTAAGCTATACGTAAAAATGTTTTCATTGTGATGAACCAAAGATTGAGAAAGAAAATTAGATGGATTTTTTTTTGCTGCAAAAAGGCATGTTAAGAAGCCTAGTTTTGACTAGCCTAGATTAATTAAGGCTTTTACTGCAACCACATAAAACTATCTTCTTTTTATTTACAAAATAATTTATTGGTAAAAGTTGTTGTGGTTTTGACACCAAACCATTGTACATAGTTATGAAAAATGAAATTACACACTTATCGTCATTGTTAGATTTCATAAAAATAGGTAAAAAAAACATTTGTTTTGGTCTTTCACTAAGTTTATGCCAAAATTCAAATTCCTACGTTTGCATAGATCTCGAGAAAAACTCCTGTGACAGCGGAACAAAGAGTCGTTTTGCTTTTAATGTCGACTTTCAAAATAACCAATACTCACTTTAGTAATAAATAAATACGGCGCCCAACTAACTCGATCCCACAATGTATCTAAATATAGTTCTCTGAACATTAATTGGCATCAAATGTGATTTCGACTAATCAATCGCGGAAGCGAATGTTGCCGACAGCGATAGGCAACTATCAAGCCAGTCTGTTGGAACACACCTATCCATGATATAGGAAAGATGGAATTTCCGATGAAAATAAGAAGGGAATGATTCGTTGCTAAAGGCAACTGACGTCGACAGGAAAAAGTAGGTGAACAATATTAATAAAAATATGTTTATGACATAAGCGTCGAAATGTGATTTTTAATTCACCCCTGCCAACAACATAGAAAAATATTGGGCCTAATAATTTAGGCGTGATTCTATGATAATATTTAAAAGAAAGAAAATCTTATATTTATTTGGTAAAAGATCATGAAAAACAGAAAACAAAAGAAAAACAATGTAATGCTCGCTTATAATATGCGTATTGCTATTTCGGACGCTCGCTCCGAGACTTTGATGTGGCCTCTCGGAATGGAAACTGATGGGATTTTAATTGGTGAGGATAAAATAATTTTGAGTAGAGAAGTTGCTTATTTTGAGGATGTTTTTGACGTGAAAGGTGTACTGGAGGAAAGTTCAATATTTCTGGCTGAGAAAATATAGTAAGATTTCAATCGCTAATATCTATGAGTAAAGATATTAAACTATACATTACGAGTTTGTTATTGGCTGAGCAATGATTGAGTATGCAAAACAAACGTAATTTGATAACGTTGGTTGAAGTTCCCATATTGAACAATTCATTTGGCGAATTGTAAGAATGCCAGTCATGTGATTCTTATTAAAAAAAGTCTCTTCTAGTGATGATACTAGTGTTGGATGCTACTACCCGGCCCAGGAGCGCGACGGACGCGGTCACTGAAAGGAGGCTGCCGCAGGCGGCAGGCCAGGCTCTCTGGTCTTTGTTTGACGGTCTATGGTTTTTGACAGCGTTGCGTACAGAAGCGCTATCCGTCATCCGTCAGCCGTTCGGTGTGATCTGGTTTCCCAATAATCTCTTGTTGATTTCTTTAATTTGATTTGTGATGATTTTGTTCCTCTGATTGTAATTTTGCTATGATTGATAATTATTTTTATAATACATGTGATTAGTTTTTACGATATCAAATAATTCTTCTATTTAATTGTGATTTCACTTCTGTCCTAACACTAGAATATGTGTCAGATGTCTTGAACAGTCAGTCACATGACCAATCTTGCTCACCGTCGTCGGTTCTTTATAGGTAGGTACCTCTACCTACAAAGGTTTACATTTATCTCATTTATATAGGTGAGAAATACCATATCATGAGAGAAGAAGGAGGAAGAACGAAATCTTATCTTTGTGAACTATGTGTTATATGTATCGTAATATGAGTTAGATAATGGTTTGTTAAACATGTCAAGTAGTTCTAAGAGCACCATAAGCAAACACTGTATATAAATGGTTGTAAAATAATAGTCCATAACTCAAACAAAATACACGTGCGACATTTTTTTTAACCATACAAACAGAAAAAGAGAAAAACTTTTCTGAACAAACCTCGTTGTGCCTACCTACATACAAACTATACAAGAGTTAGGCGGGCTTTACACGGTCGTACTCAATTCAAACGTTTGAGTCGGCTCCCGGAGATAAATAATGGCAATAAATAATCTGGTCGTGACACCGGCCGTGTGGAGTGGGCTTTACTTCGCGTCACCGACTGTGAGTGGATGCTTATCACACGGCAAGCGAAATATTTTTGAATAAATATTCAATTTTTTAGCTTATTTTTTTTCAAAAATATGGCAAATCTTGCCGCGAAATTCGGCGAATTCATTTTTTTTTCTGTGGGGGTAGCAAAAAAGCCTTACAATGATCTGTCTGAAAGGAAATGGTTAATGTCGCTTAACAAACCTATACCACCTGACCTAGACTAGAGTCAAGAGCAAACCCATTTCAAATTGAAATTTTTTAATTTGGTTGAGTTGCCAAGAAACGCCCATGACACCCACAACCCGAATTATTTATTCACAACAGTCTTTTTATTTTTTCTTCCTATCCTACTTTGCTCGCTCACGTCGGTGTAACAGAAGCCGCTATTTATTGAAACGCCTTTTGTTGGTGCTCGGTAGATAGTCGTTTGTTTAGTTTTACGTATAGCGGTAATGATTCATGGCGTACGCTGAATTGTGTAATTCACTCTGTTTTGGCATCCTTAATCTCTTCATCCCTTTATGTGCTTTGATCGTTATATCATAATTTTGGATTAGGAGTTCTTGTAATAGAACACGTTTGTATTCACGTTGGACTGGGCAGTGGTGTTAAGAATAACCAGACAACCATTTCGCCAAAATATTTTGAGTCTTTTGCAAAATGTGGGCAAGCTTATTCCCACCAACCGGGTCTAGTTTCCGTCTGTAAGCTTCTACTTTAAATTACCTAATAAAAATCTACTAACACTGCTCATCTCAGGATTCGAACCCTTCCTTTAAGGTAAGCTTATTAGGCAATATGAGTGACAGAATTATAAAGTAGGAATTTGGGTGAAAAGAGAAAGAAAGAAAATCTGTTTATTAAACACAAATAAACCGCACATTTCACACAAAACTTAAGCCAAAAACCCAGTATTCAAATGAAAATCGTAGGTATATTCAGTGTGACGCAACTGTCTAATAAAACGTCGGTCAAAAAAGAAACTATGAAACGTGCACTAAACATAATGGCGGCTATCGCTGTCTCGCTTTAACATTTATTCGACTCTATCATGTTTAGTACATCCCTATCTTGTTATTATGTTGGCAGCTTTACGTCATATCTGCAGTCTGTGTTATTTTTTTTGTTTTGTTGGTATTCAGTTTTAGTGTTTCATACAAGCGACGTTTTTCAACTTTTTCTATGGGAGTTCCGTCTCTTATATATGTTTACATGTTTACTTATTCTATGGGTATATTATTTTGCGCTTTGCGATCCCGTCTTGATAAGGCTTTAACAAAACAAGAGATACACAACATGCAAGTAACATTTTCCACTTGAATAATTTTCCAAATCACCCATAAATATCTAAGAAGCTTCCGTGATGCGGATTAATACATCTCTAATTTTGCTTTCTTATTCATTGATTCCATACATTAACATCATGTAGATTATACAGGAATATGTCAGAAATGTATTATTTGGATCAAAACAGAACGTGTTTCTCTTGCTACGTTTTACAAAGGAACTGTTGCTCCGCAAAGGAGGTGGATGTAAAAGGTTAGTTCTGTACAAACATTTGGATGGAAAGGATGACTATGGAGGGTTGTGAAATTCGACAGTTTTCGTCTATAGGATAGGGTTTGGTTTTGCAGTGCCTTGGTAATTTAAGTGTCTAGATGGTGGCAGACCACTTTATTCGGCCTATTTATTTATTTAGCCCGTAAAGTCCCACTCCTGGGGAAAGGTCTTATAGAGGTATGAGGAACAGGGTGTAAAATTCACTCATCCTCCATAGAAAAAAAGGAGGATCCTCCAACCAGGCGGGTGTTGTGTATGGCTGGCAACTGCCCGATGATTAATGTCATCCCATTGTATCTATGCTAGTTGCACGGTAAACTCTGCTTGCGAGATGCAGGATTTTGCGTGACGTCAGTATGACGCGCTGTTCGCATGTGGCATTGTAGATACCGCTAAAGTCTCTCTTTTTCTTTTCCATACGTCAGTCTGTCCTCTGCCGTTGCAGGTGAGTCCTTCGGTAGAAGTCAAGTATCAAGTCTAGTTTGTGATATTCCCATTCGATTGGCTTTTATCTCTTATCGTACACCCAACTTAACGCTACGCGGCTTGTCATGATACATTTCACACTGTTCGATCTTATTTCTCTTTTGTTTTAATTTAATATTTCTGTTAGATATTTCTCAGTGGCCAGAGCTAAATGTCAAAGCTCATAACTTCGCAACCGATTGCACACGCTCGTACAGTTCGACGCATAGAACGACGATATTGTGTTTGCAGGCTACACATGATGAAATTATACTGCGATATGAAATCATATCGATGGGGGGGGGGACACACTTTCTTTAGGACTAATACGCTAGAGAGGGGGAACAGTCTTTGCAGTGAGAGGTTGAGCAGCGCTTGGTGGAGTCAGTCTATGGATTGGTGGCCAAAATTCAGGTTTTGATCCAAATGTCAATGATAATTGCCACTTCTCGATCGAAGGAGTGACGTTCCTTATATTATCTGAATGCTTAGGGTAAATAATGACCTCACCTTTGATTAATAATACCTATTCGGCATCATTTGAATGGTATGCTAATTTGTTCAGTAACACTTTCGACTTGAACTAGGGTTTTTTTTTCATTCAAAATTATAATTTTTGGTTAAGCAACTACACCAGAAAAAAGTTAGCATTACTAGTATTACAACATCCTCAAGTTTATTTCATTCTATCTATTAAAATGTAAACACGAGAGGTATAAACTATTTTAATATTTTTTCAGTTCATATCAGGGATTTCAGTATCCATTATTTCAAACCAGTGAATTGTCAAAATATTGAAAATATGGACTGTGAAAGTTCAATTTGTGAAAACCTTTCATTATATTCAATCTCTGTGTGTCGAGGGGTCAGGACAGATTGGTTGGTAAAATCACCAAAGTCTGGTATAACAGGATGTTTTGTAATTTATGTATCTATACCAGGGACATATTATTTGACACACGAGTGAATTGATTCTCAAAGACATATCTTTTATTTTATATACGCTTTAGAAATAAACTTTGTCCTTATCATTTTCAAGCCAATGAATTGATATTATTAAACGTGTATTTTACGAAAGGGCGGAGTAGACTGCCAAATTTCGCCAGTGTTACTGCCGTTACAGGACTTATGACATAGCCCGAAGAATTGCCAAACTTAAGTGGCAGTGGGCAGGGCACATTGCTCGCAGAACAGATGGCCGATGGGGCCGAAAGGTTCTGGAGTGGCGACCACGTACCGGAAGACGTAGCGTTGGAAGGCCTCCCACAAGTTGGACCGACGACCTTGTGAAGGCCGCAGGAACCCGTTGGATGCGAGAAGCAAAGAACCGGTCGAAGTGGAAGTGCTTGGGGGAGGCCTATGTCCAGCAGTGGACGTCTTTTGGCTGAAATGATGATGATGATGATGAGGACTTATGGGGTGAGCTTTGTGATATGAATTGGGCACAACACCAGACTACGGCTCCTGATAATTTTCGAATTGATAAAATCCATTAACACATTGCCCCACCCGGGAATCGGATCCAGGACCTAGTTCAGCAGTCTCGTTACGATAAAAACAATTAGGAAATAAACAAATTTTTACCGATGATATTCTTAGTAGCTGCCCGAGCAATAGCTGGCGTAATAAAGGTGGACTATACATTCGGGTAATACATTGTCGAACAAAGATTTGCATTTGAAAGTATCAACGCAAAGTGACTAATGAGACACAATTTGTTAACCCCAGAGAATCAGCACTCATCAATACGATAACCGTTCAGTCACTTTTTAAGAAACCTACGGCAAATTTGAAACCCTTTCCCACCCACAAGAGGGGCACACATGTTCATTTCCCGTAAACCACACACCGCCTTTACCGCAGGAGCCACGTTTCTGAACAACTGTGGTAACGCATGCTCCGGAAACAAGCCACTGAAGCGATATTATGTAAGTTGTGACGTCAGTAAAGCTAGGTACAGATTTGGGTCATGCTACCGGTATTAAATCTTATGCTTAGCAGAAATCTTAACAAACTTAATATCATCATCTGCCTAGCCGCCTTCCATTCTAACCTGATACAGCTGAACACCAGTACTTTACATGGAGCGACTGCATATCTGACTTCCACAGTCCAGACTGAGTAACACGATAAGTTCCTCTTAGTAAGACTGGTTGGTTTGGTTCTGACTACCCGTAACGACTGTCAAGAATCTACGAATGATCAACGGTGTAACAAAATAACTTTTAAAATCAAAGTACAATCACACTCCTAAAATATTATAAAGGCGAAAGGTTGTGAGTGTGGGTGTGTGTTTATATGTTTGTTACTTCTTCACGCTCAAACAGCTGGACCAATTTAGATAAAATTTTGTATGGAGGTAGCTGACACCCTGGATTAACATATAGGCTACTTTTATCCCATTATTCCCACGGGATCGACATTTACGTGGGTTAAACCGCGGGGCGCAGCTAGTAATAAATAATACGTAGGTTTCAGAACTGATTTTGGTAGGCACGCGTTTGACTACTTATCTTGCCTGACGGTTAACGTTGATGTGGTCATGCTATAACTACCAACTACCAAACTAATTACTAATCCTTGTCGAGAAGGTCTACGCTAAATGAAGGCTTAGCAATCTAGGTTGGACATGTTTTTATCGTCTGACCACTTATATCAAAAGAAAGAAAGAAAATACATTTATTTAGCACAGACTAAAAGATACAATACACCAAATAGTTAGACAATAATCGTACATACATCAGTTAAAAACAAAAAAAGATATCATCTGTCATAAATAAAAGTATTCTAAAAAAACTGTTACTTAAAATACATAAAAAAAAAACATATTTTTATACTGACGGCTAAAGCAAATCTCTAAAAGCATGAATCAACAGAGAAGCGGACAGACTAACATGTGTGTGCCGGCGAGCCACTGGCGCGGAATATACGACGGAAACTGATGTGAGAGGAGGATTATGCAGATTTAGAGTTAATTCGTGTTAACAAAATACAGTAAATATCCCTTTGAAACTGTATACAAAAATGGGAACAAGGATTTGAAAATAACCTTTTAGGAATATGATAACAACATGATAGTGTCCTTCAGGTACTGAATTATCTTGTTTCGCTGCACGGTAACGATTTGGGTTTTTTGGTGTATGTGTTGCTGTGGTATCTGGTGTGGTTAATCGTGGAATATACCTAATTCTAAACAAATGAGAGTTCCGTATTTTTGGTTGTTTTATTTGGTGTGCTTTAATACCTACATTGAATTTTCTGGAAAAATATAGAGGCTATAGGAGAATAGACTACTGTCAAATTGAATTTTACTGTTATTCTCAGCAATACAATATTACCATCGATCCTAGAAAAAACTCTCAACTTGGTACTATGTTTTGTCGCAATAACAGCGAACGCTAAAATTCCTCAACAAAAGGGAATTTGATCCCTCAACTTTTCTCTGAAAGATGTAAATTTGTGAAGGGCCCCAAAATGTTTTCGGGACCCATTGTCACCTTTGATACTTCTATCTTGATAGTGACATGCCATCCAAATTCTCCAAATACTTGCTCCCGAAATTGCCTTTGACGCAAATCAGAAACACCTGTAAAAATTGTCCTTATAAAGGACATTATGACTCGAAAAAATCTTGGTAATGTTAGAACGAACGAATTCCATGTTGTATCTACAAACATTCTGTAGATGCAAAATGGAATTTAAAGAATTCGTGTGTGAAACATTCCCTAAGCAATTTGAAGGAAACGAATATTTAAATAGTTTCGTGATTTTTGGGTCTGAAGATTATATTTCGCGTTTGGTGTCTATATTTTTCTAAACCACGGTAACTTTGGGTTCACACTCACTCAACAGAAGCAAATACTAAAGCTTATTTATTGTTACGATGTATTTTCTTTCTTTCTTTCTATTATTTTCTATTGGAAAAGGGTTATTTATGTAGGTGAACTAAACTTCACTATCTACCCAGTCTGAATTTATACGAAAGAAAAGTCTTTGTGAATATTTCCACTGTATTTTTGTCTTTTAAATCCATTCAAGATTTTCTAAGATATTATTTTCTAGTCTGTACAAGAAAACGAATTGTTTTGGTACCTACCGGCACACATTAACATTTTTGCTGGACAAAAATATGTTGATCAAAAAACAAATGTCAGCAGATTGTAAACATTGTTAAATTATTCCAAGCTCAGCAGAAATCTAGCCAAAGACCGACTATACTTCTATATTTACATAAAATATAAATCACAACAAAAAACGTCTAACTTTCGGAGATCCTACCCTAAACTCGTAATGTGTCACTAGAGCTCTATATTTTGTACAGGGTTCACCTATTGTCCTACCTGAGGAATGAAAAGCGATACTATGCTATGTTAATCAACAGACATGTGACATGACGTCCCAGTCATAGACAATTTTAGATACTTAAACAAGACTCCCTCGTTCCTTGCCAGTGCACCTACTGATTGACCGGTCCTAAGGTTATTTTCCTGAATCAGGCAAATTTATATTTTGATCTAATATTTGAAAATTCATCGTCATCTAACTAGCCTTTTCCCAAGTATGTTGGGGTCGGCTTCCAGTCTAACCGGATGCAGCTGAATACCAGTATTTTGCATGAAGCGACTGCCTATCTGACCTCCACAACCCAATTACTGGGTAATACGATACCTACCCCTTGGTAAAATGATGATGATGATGATTTGAAAATTGTTAATAGCAACCCGATGTCCGAATTTGTACTCGGTAGATGGCAATGGGCTCGATAGGTTCGTACTTTGGCTAAGCTTTATTCTTGTCACTGTCGCATAACTGTATAACTCCAAGTGTTAACTACCTTTAAAGGTCTCGATCTAACTCTGCTTGCGAGATGCAGGATTTTGCGTGACGTCTGTATGACGCGTCGTTCGCATGTGGCGTTGTAGATACCGCTACAGTGTCTATCATGCATGTCATACTTATTATATAGCGTCTCGTGTGTTGTATACTTAGCATAACTTTTTATCTCTGGAGTTTATTATTTTTTACCGACTTCACAAAAAGGAGGAGGTACTATGTTCGGGTGTTTGTATGTATTTTTTTTTTTTGTATGTTTGTTCATCGAATATTCCGCCAATTGTCGACGGATTTTCAAAATTCTTTTTTTGTTCGAAAGTAGATAGTTCTGAGGTGGTCCCATTGTCACCAAGTTAGGATCTGATGATGGGATCTTAGAGAAATCCAGGGCAACCCTCAAATTTTATAGGCTCACTTATTGTTTTTCGCATATTTTATGAAGTATCTTGTATATTTGTGTATGGTTGTCACCATCTCAGGTAGCTGGGCTGATGATGGAAGGTACAACTCCTTAACAGTAAGAAGTTACTCGAACAGGCAAGGACTGTTTTAGTAAATTGTTTTGATGTTTGATAGGGCATTTGCCACATTTGGTCTCATGATCATCAAGTCATGACCTGATGCTGCAGTCAGGATAGTCTGCAGAGTACCTAACTCCTCGACAACTAACAGCAGATATATCGTGTTTAGGCTCATTGAAAAGGGCTCGATGTGTGGATAAACGTACTGTTACTGAGGAACACCGAAGACCTGATGCTGAAGCCAGGAGCATCAGAAAAAGTACAAACCTTTAAATTACAGCACCGTAGTCGTGTTTGGGCTCATTTTAAACAGGACTAATTTTAAGTTCAATGCAATGTTGACATAAGACTGGCCTGATGCTGCAGCCAGGATTATCAGCATCTAATCTAAAAACTAATAAAAGGAGAACTCCTCAACAATTAACGTCCCTGCATCGAGAAAAGGAATATTTTATAAAAAGGCGATAGGCAAGTTGACATTAGGCTATTGTAACTTAGACACATTATAAACAGACCCACTTAAAAGCGAGAAATAAAAACTTTTTAACAAAAAAAAAACCGACTTCCAAAAAAAACACTACAAACTGAAAAAAAAAAACACTACAAACTGAAAAATAACTTAAATTTCGGAAGTCGGTGGCAAAAACTAAAATACTGATCCCTAAGACACCGACTTCCGAAATTAAAGTTATTTTTCAGTTTGTAGTGTTTTTTTTTTCAGTTTGTAGTGTTTTTTTTGGAAGTCGGTTTTTTTTTTTGTTAATTTGTTTGTATGTTTTTTTTTTTTGTATGTTTGTTCATCGAATACTCCGCCAATTGTCGACGGATTTTCAAAATTCTTTTTTTGTTCGAAAGTAGATAGTTCTGAGGTGGTCCCATTGTCACCAAGTTAGGATCTGACGATGGGATCTTAGAGAAATCGAGGGCACCCCTCAAATTTTATAGGCTCACTTATTGTTTTTCGCATATTTTATGAAGTATCTTGTGTATTTGCGTATGGTTGTCACCATCTCAGGTAGCTGGGCTGGATGATGGAAGGTACAACTCCTTAACAGTAAGAAGTTACTCGAACAGGCAAGGACTGTTTTTTTTTTATACACCTCTGCCTGCTCTTTCAGAGAATATAATCGTGCAGGGAGTCGTTCTGCACACTCTGGACAGTCAACAGCACTACCAATCTGCTGACTGGTTTATGTTGTACCACGGCATGAGCTAAAGTTCTCACTCCCATAGCTAACATTTCAAAGTAAGAAAGTTACAAGAGTCCTTTTTCCTCATTCCATCGCCTTGCATATCAACACTCACTCAACTAGGACTACAAATAAAAGGATCGTCCAAAGTATACATTTTGTTATTCGTGCCACTTCCAAGTCAATTTGGTAGTTCAAACTTAGCTTATTTCCTATGGGAAATTCTCGTAGACGCGTAGATACAGGTAAATTGATTCTGTATATAGTAAGACGAGACGGGCTCTATGTATTGATGTTGATTTTCTTCTTTTTTATATAAGGAAGAAGGTTCATCGCTCAAGGCGATAGTGAATCCTGCAGTTTGGTGGAGTGTTTGAGCTTGTATTTTTATGGTACTTTTCTATAAATTGCGATAAAAAAAACTGAGATTTATTAAACGGTGATGTTGGTAACGGACATTTTGCCCCGCTACCAACCTTGCTGCCTAGCTAAACTTGTACTACAACATGAGCATTTCTCGAACAGCTGATGCCAACTCGATTTAAAAAATATTATTAACAAATAATTTTTCAGAAAAATATCTATAAAAGGAACGCCTGTGCCATGCAGTGTTCAACTATGACAGACTTAAACTAAGAACACAATAAAACATTTTTATTCATTGACATGCTACTTTTAGCGTTTGCTGTAGCCAACCGAAAGTAAACAATCCCCAAAACGCCATACAACATTGATGCAGTCGCCGAATCAGTGATTCATATTCAAATTCAAAATATTTTTACCTACATGGGCACTCACGAAATGTCAGAAGCTAGGTGCACGGTTCCAATTGGTTCTATGGAAAAGAGCCGGCAGTAAACTTCACGGTTACTCTTTTTTTACCGATACTGAAAGTATAGTTATTTCCCTTAAGAACAAAGATAGGTGTTCCGTTACCGTAACGTTTTCTAATGCTAAAGATCAATTTCTAAACGCATCGATGTTCAAATTTCTCGCAAGATGGCAGCACCGGAGACAGTTTCAACTAGCTGTCATTGCACACATGTACTCGTCCTTTTGGAGCGAAGGCAGATGTCGTGTGAGTGAAAGCAAGACGCGCGCGCATCATCAAATCGGTCGAAATCCTGAGGGAAATCGAATCATCCTTTATTTCGCGTGTGAACAATCCTCTAAACGTGAAACCCTGAAGCTAGCTTATGGACAATCGAAGGTGGAAGCTCAACGATCGCCGAGGCAGTCCAAGGTACGTGAGTGCATTGTATTCGCTGCGGCTTATGTCGAGTTATTGAACATCGTTATTATACGTAAATCGTTATTTTCCCAGTGTAGTATTAAAGCCACCCCTATTTCGGTTTGGTGCGTATGCTACATCTTGTTGGTGCCGAAACCAGGGAACTTTCCATCTTAATTCAAGTCCATCGCATTTTGCACATGGTATTTCTGGTCAAACCCTTGTGATTTAATTTAGAATACATAAATCTATCGATATTATCATTCTCCTGCATTCTAAGTTATCGCATCATCTTGTAATCCTACAATTATTATCGGACCTATCCTACCTACGTGTCGCAATGGCGTCTATAAGTAATCACCATTGAGCTGGGTTTTAATTCGAATATTCATTTTCACGCGAATCGGGAGTTATTGTAAGATTTTCAACAATCAACTGTTCCATCGGCTTGCAATAATTCTATTATTCAAATCACCAATCATATTCATAAGATTGCAAATATTCCAATACAAAACTTTATAAAAAAAAAAAAGTGTAGGGTAGACTCGTGAACCAACGCCCGAGCGGGCGAACATTCCGTAATCACCCATCGATTTGCTGTATAGTTTACCGCGCAAATTATTGTCAATCGGAAATATACCGCTTTTAAACATTCTTTGCAAATATTCTATATTCAAATCGCGCAACGGGGTGTACAATCCTTGTCAATAGAATAAAATCGTAAATTCTTTGCATATTCTTTCTATTCGGTCGCATCGAAGTTATAAGTTTAGCTTTCTTTTGTTATCGTTGTTTACGTTTTCGACT
Organism: Oligia strigilis; assembly: GCA_951800025.1. NCBI lineage: Eukaryota > Metazoa > Arthropoda > Insecta > Lepidoptera > Noctuidae > Oligia > Oligia strigilis. Next base: position 12,546,534 of record OX637564.1, on the reverse strand, counting down.
TATAACTTTAACTATCCTAATACATTTTTATACTACCAAACTTCAACTAATAGGGAATAATGTCGCTTATACGTAAACATTCCACGCGTAAACGAGCCATGCTAAAGAAATCGAAATCTAAATCGGTGGATGAAGAATTCACGGTTCAGGACTTGCCGTCCTTGCGTAGAAAGCGAACCATTGCGTATAAGCGCTTAGCTAAGGCATTAGAGATAGGCGCGTCGGCTTCAAGTGATACTACTCAGCGCGACTTGTTTTTATCGTATCATCAAGACTTAAAACAAATTGCATCGGGTTTTGAAGACGCGCATTTCACAATTTTAGAACTCATTTCCGATCCCAATAGTGAAGATGATCAAATCCAAGAGGAGTTTGATGACATGTACTATCAAGTGTTATCAATACACCGCAGTTTATTAAACAATGATGCGATTAAATCGCACAACGTCTCATCATCAAATAATAATATTCGTCTACCGAAAATCGTACTACCAACTTTCGCTGGAAATATTAAATTATGGCCAGAGTATTTTGATACTTTTAACGCGTTGATACACAACTCCACTTTTATAACAGATACGGAGAAGTTTCATTATCTGATATCTTCTCTTAGCGGCGATGCGTTATCAGTAGTCAAAGCGTTTCCCATGACACACGAATATTATCATGACGCATACCAAGCGCTCGTGGCTCGCTACAAAAGTAAACGCACCCTAGCTTTCATATGTTGGCGGGATATTTTAAACATTGACTTTCAAAGCAATAACGCGCACGAATTTCAAAAATCCCTTGACTTTTTCGAAGAGAATTTGAGTATATTAAAAACGATCGACTTGCCAATCGCACACTGGGACTTTGTTCTAGTTTATCACATTTTATCGAAACTTAACAAAGACTTACGCCGCGGATTTGAGGAAAGTTACTCAAATGTCGAGTTACCGTCTTACGAACAACTCAAGGGTTTTCTAAGGTCTAAATGCGAAGCGTTATTGCGTGACACGCACTTTTCCGAATCGTCCAAGGCGGCAAAGCCTACGAATAACCCTCAGCCACAGACGAAGCGTAACATTCCACACACACTGTTAGCTGCAACCGATGATCAAGCTCCAACTGACAGTGCTAGTGATACTAAAATCAGTTCCTACTCGGGTAAATGTCCCTATTGTAACGAGTCACATTCGATTACATCGTGTCAAGATTTTCTTAAAAAATCGATTGACGAGCGAATGACAATCGCTAAAGATAAAAATTGGTGCTTTAATTGTTTGAAACCATCACATCAACTGAAGAATTGCAATTCAATTTTTTCGTGCCGCACATGCAAACGTAAACATCATACCTTACTTCATCGCGATAATTCTAATAACGTTTCAAATCAAATCGGATCGTCGTCATTGGTTTCAAGGTCTCAATCGAACGTTACCGTGTTGCTGGCTACTGCGATCGTGCACATTCAGGATGCTTCAGGCAATATGCAATCGTTTCGCGCTTTATTTGACACCGGAAGTCAAAGCAATTTCATAACTGCTTCCGCAGTAAATCGTTTAAAACTTAAAACAGCCTCAACGACTGCAAACGTTAGTGGACTAGGAGAAGCTGCCGCGCCGATTATCGGTGACGTCACTTGTTCCGTTGGTACCAATAATCAGATTCTATACAAACTTGACATGCACGTCATAGCTAAAATATGTGGCGATCAACCCATTGCGCAATTAAACACATCGGGATGGTCACATATTACATCGTTACCGTTGGCGGACCCTGGCTTCGACATACCAGGTCCGATCGATCTACTATTCGCTGCAGATGTCTTTGCCGACTCTGTACTCAACCAATATATTAAAGGAGGTGTCAATCAACCTACCGCGTTTAATTCAACATTCGGTTGGCTTCTCTTAGGCAAAACTTGTCTCTCGGCTAGTACTTTATTGCATACGTTGCCCGACATCGACAACGAGTTGAACTCTTTAGTTCAACGCTTCTGGGAACTAGATTCTCTTCCGAATTCATCGAAGTTGACTCCAGATGAATTGCTGTGCGAGCAAAAGTTTATTGCCGATCATTATCGCGATCAATCTGGACGTTACGTAGTCCGAATTCCTTTCAAAAACGAATCAGAACCAACTTTCGAAGGCTCGCGCGACCTCGCGTTACGAAGGTTCTACGCTACCGAACGAAGGCTGACACGTGACACATCTTTACAGAGTCAATACGTAGACTTCATGAAGGACTATATCGAAAGCGGCCACATGTCCCTGATTCCTACAGACGAGATGAGCACGGGTAAATACTACATTCCGCATCACTGCGTTTTACGCCCAGACTCTGCGAGCACGCGTCTACGCGTTGTTTTTGATGGGTCGGCTAAGGATTTAAACTCTCAATCACTTAACGATACGCAACTTATCGGACCAAAATTACAACCCAATATTTTGGAAATTCTCTTGCGTTTTCGTGAACACAATGTCGTATTCATGGCTGATGCTCGTCAGATGTACCGTCAAATTCTAATAGCACCTGAACACCGTGATTATCAGCGCATTTTTTGGAGGACCTCGCCAAGCGAGCCCCTTCAAGAATATCGCCTAAACACCGTAACTTATGGCTTGGCGTCGAGTGCATATCTCGCTTGTCGTGCTCTGAAACGGCTTGCTGAAGACGAAGGAGACTCTTATCCACTTGCCAAACAAAGTCTCTTATCGGACGTGTATATCGATGACGTCACAACAGGTTTTCAGTCCTTAGAAGTCGCTCAAGAAGCTAAATCGCAAACTATCGCTCTTTTCGACCGCGGATGTTTCCAACTCAGGAAATGGGCTAGTAATAATCCTCGGCTATTGTCCGATCTTCCCCGCGAGCATTGTCTAACAGGTTCTGTATCGCTCGACAATACTGAAACGCAAACTTTGAAAGTTCTAGGTCTCAAATGGGATCCTACCTCAGATTCTTTCCTATTCGAAATCAAACCTTCAGATCGGTCATGTACTAAACGTTCCATTCTAAGCGAGATTGCTAGAATATTCGACCCTTTAGGGTTACTTTCCGCTATCACAATTCAAGCGAAGTGCTTAATCCAAAAACTTTGGATACTCGGTGTTGGTTGGGATCAGACTCCTCCTGATGAGGTCATCCGTACATGGAACACTTATCAAGAACAATTACAGTCACTGACTGAACTGAGAATACCTCGGCAACTTACATGCCAAGATGCAAAATCATACGAAATACACGGATTCTGTGATAGTTCGGAAATTGCGTTCGGAGCAGTCATTTATCTGCGCGCTATCGATGCAGAGGGTAACATTCACACTTCTCTAGTCTGCTCTAAAGCACGGGTAGTACCTCTTAAACGTACCTCTCTGCCTCGACTCGAACTCTGCGCTGCTGTGCTTCTATCGGACTTATACAAATTTGTGCGCGATACTTACCTCTCTCGTATAAAAATCGATGCTGTTTACTTGTGGTCTGACTCCACCGTGGTCCTTTCATGGATAAGGTCACATTCCTCTCGTTGGGCTACGTTCGTTGCTAACCGTGTCAGCCATATACAAGACACTGCACCTACCGAATGCTGGCATCACGTTTCTTCAGGCGATAACCCTGCTGATATTTGCAGCCGTGGTCTGTTTCCCAGTGAAATCGTTCACAATACGCTATGGTGGGCGGGGCCATGTTGGCTATCTGAAGATCGTGAATCTTGGCCCATAAGTTCAGCTAACCTATCACACGAGGAGGAGGTGATCGTAGATGCCGAAGTACGTAAATCAAACGTCTTGACCTCCACCGACGTTAACAAAACCGAACCTACCATTTTTGAAAATCTGATTATTCGTTTCTCGTCATTGACAAAAATCACAAACGTATTGGGCTACATTTATCGTTTCATAAACAATTGTCGTAATCGGAATAAAGCTATAAGTAACAAGTATCTCAATAACGTTGAACGACACAACTCATTGATGCAAATCGTTAAAAACGTACAAAGTAGTGCTTTCTCTGAGGAACTTAGTAACCTAAAATCAAACAAACCGCTTACGAAACCGTTTCGCAAACTCAACCCGTTTATCGATAATCTCGGTATCCTCAGGGTGGGCGGCAGGATCTCTCGATCAGGTTTAGAATACGAACAAAAGCATCCAGCATTTTTGCCGTCTGAACACCCACTCACGTTTTTAATTATTGACTTTATTCATCGTAGCTACTTGCATCCCGGTATAAATACCACTCACTTTCTACTACTGCAACAATTTTGGATCGTTTCCGCCAAACGCACTATTCGTCGTCGCCTTGCTAAATGCGTACAATGCTATCGAACTAATCCCCAACCATTACAACCTTTCATGAGCGACCTCCCGTCGTACCGCGTCAATCAGGTAAAACCTTTTTCAATCGTAGGCGTGGATTTCGGCGGACCTTTCCGTATCAAACTCGGCCCTCATCGCGGCGCTAAAATCGACAAAGCGTACCTATGCTTGTTCGTGTGTCTCGCGACCAAAGCAGTTCACCTCGAGGTGGTTTCGACTCTTTCAACAGACGGATTCATCGCAGCTCTACGACGTTTCGTGGCACGCCGTGGTCGTTGCAATGAGATACACGCGGATTGTGGTACGAATTTTACCGGCGCACGGAATCAACTAGCGTCTCTCATGCAACAAGCTTCTACCGCGGAAAGGATCGATTTCAAATTCAACCCTCCATCGGCACCCCATTTCGGCGGCGTTTGGGAAATTCAAATACGAGCCTCAAAATCATTCTTACTTCATGCCGTAGGTAACCAAGTACTGACGTTCGAAGAACTCACGACACTTTTCGTACAAATCGAAGCCATTTTAAATTCGCGCCCTCTCTGTCCGATCAGTTCCGATCCTAACGATCTATCAGCACTAACTCCCGGTCACTTCCTCACTTTAGAACCTCTGACAGCCGTCCCCGATCAGGATCTATCCAATGTTAACGTAAATCGGCTTAATCGGTGGCAGCTGATACAGGCATTTCAACAGAATTTTTGGTCTAGATGGAAACACGAATATCTCCACTCTTTAACGCAACGCGCCAAATGGACCAAAGATTCAAAACCACTGCAGATAGGTTCAATGGTGATTATCAAAGACGACAATCGCGCTCCACTTCAATGGCCCCTTGCCAGAGTCGTGGAACTGTTACCTGGTGCTGATGGAATAGCTCGAATTGCAGTAATTAAAACCGCAAAAAATCATATCATTCAAAGACCGTTGGTTAAGTTATGCCCTCTCCCTCTCGAGGACTAGCTTAAATCGTATACAATTTTCTATCATTAGTATCTAATCTTTATCGTACCTAACTTATATCGTATCAAATATTTATCGCATCAAATCTCTATCGTATCTTACTTATATCGTATCAAATACTTATTGCATCAAATATCTATCGTATCTAACTTATATCGTATCAAATATTTATTGCATCAAACCTCTATCGTATTGGTATCTTAACACAAATCGCATCACACTCTACCGTTAGCTAAGCATATTATGTATCGCACTCTATTTATACCGATCCTTGTCCCCGAATCCTTTTCATCGTTAACCAGAAAATACCATAGGCATTTTGGTGGGCGGGATGTTCCGTTACCGTAACGTTTTCTAATGCTAAAGATCAATTTCTAAACGCATCGATGTTCAAATTTCTCGCAAGATGGCAGCACCGGAGACAGTTTCAACTAGCTGTCATTGCACACATGTACTCGTCCTTTTGGAGCGAAGGCAGATGTCGTGTGAGTGAAAGCAAGACGCGCGCGCATCATCAAATCGGTCGAAATCCTGAGGGAAATCGAATCATCCTTTATTTCGCGTGTGAACAATCCTCTAAACGTGAAACCCTGAAGCTAGCTTATGGACAATCGAAGGTGGAAGCTCAACGATCGCCGAGGCAGTCCAAGGTACGTGAGTGCATTGTATTCGCTGCGGCTTATGTCGAGTTATTGAACATCGTTATTATACGTAAATCGTTATTTTCCCAGTGTAGTATTAAAGCCACCCCTATTTCGGTTTGGTGCGTATGCTACAATAGGTATCTAGTAAACCATAAACATAATATTTGCAATTACTCCGACCTCGAGGCAATTAATTTATCGAAACTCTAAACCTATGTACGCCACGCCACACAAGTTTCTCAACAATAGTATGTATGTAACGTTAATTATAAAACACTGAGTGGTGTTGGGTACTCTTGATTAGTAAAGTTTTGAACAGCGGTCACCTAATCTCGCGAAGGGTCAAACAACGAGTAGATAGGTGTAGGTAGGTGTGTAGGTACTTGTGTTGTAAGCATTTTTTTTTTTTTTTGCGGATGGGAAATCATCAAATGACCCCTCCCGCTCTGGGTGGAGCGGAAGGGAGTGTCAGACTCTTACTGACTAAAACCCACCCGTGTTCCTTCCTTAGCCCTTTATGTTCCGGGCCAGCGGTAACCCTTTCGGACAATCCCGCTGACCCGGCAGGCTTCGGCCCTATGGGGCCCCTCCTCGATGCTGACATCTCTTTGAGGCGCGCGTGGAACACGTACGCGCCGTCCGGCACGGGCCTGGTCCTGATCGGACGGTAAGCTACCCATTACTCTCCGCTTGCAGGTTGTAAGCATTTATAAGTAGTCTTTGCTGGACACCCGAGTTTGAGTGGATTGGACGTTTACAGTTTAAGGCTTTTTTTTAGCTGTAGGTTTTTGCTTTATTTTTAGTCTATTAAGTAGATTGTGATATTTTTACAAGTGAGGAAAGATTTACTCATCTTTCCTTGCTTGGTATTGAGACCTGATTGAAATTTTGTTAATTTGCACATTCGTCTAACAAACAGTTGAATCTTATTGTGATCGAATTTTCACCAATTAACCACGCTTAAACTAACTTAACATTTAACTTAACTGACTTACAAGTTTCAAGTCAAGATAAAACGTTGATTTTATGGTTTGTCTTCATATTGAAAAGGTATTTATAAAAACTAAATGTAGGTATGAGAAGATTTTATTCAAAGTAGGTATTCATTTTATTCCATGCATATTTAAAAAAATACTTTTAAATATAACAACAGTTCTCGCCAAACACTCCAACTCCACATACAAACCGTCCCCACATACTGCACTATCAATTTCATGTGGTTCCACCATCCGTGGGTTCCACTGCGCTGTTACTGCACAGTAACACAAGACGTTCACCTCTATTACGGTGTCACAACAAACTCACCAACATTCGGTTACGGATAGTGGAAGCCTTCATTAAGATTGTTAACAAAACATTTTTTTTTTTCAAGGTTCGGTATGAAATTATTAAGATTTGTGTCTTTTGATAAAAAAAAAGTTTTTTGATAAAAAATAGAATTTGTAAGTACCCAATTTCTTATTACTATTGCATATCCGACTCGGGTAGACTGTTGAAACAAAAAAATGTTATGTATAAGAACTTTATGTATGTACGTCAACAAAGGAGTTAAGTATACAGGAGCGTCGGATATTGTTGAAGTTTACTAAGAAACCGATGGATATTCTCGAATAAAATTTTAGTTTATTAATAGAAAACAAACAGCTCATTTATTAAATTAAATTTCAGTACAGAACATCCATCGGTTTCTTAGTAAACTTCAACTATATCCGACGCTCCTGTATACTTAACTCCTTTGTTGACTGTACACAGTTATGCAATAAATATATCTTTACCTATTAAATCAATTAGACAAACCATGTAAGTCCTGTGCACACCTTTAAGTGATAAATTCACTGTAGTACTTTATGAAAGAAGACTAAACTCTCTGCTAATGTTTATGTGAATTAGTCGTTGGATTGCCTTACTAAATAAATAAATAAATAATTAACCACGAAATACCAAAAAATCTACCTTCTCTATTATTCATACACATTAGGGTGTGTATGAATAATAGGGAAGGTAGATTTTTGCTCGTGGGGCAATTAGGGTCCCTAATTGCCCTACGAGCACACAAGCACAATAGAGCATGCAAAATTGATCCGCATCCTTTACAAACTGTGTACTTACGTCTACCTTTTCCTCTAACGTCGCAAAACAAATAAACGACCACTTTCTATGCACGCCATTGTACCAGCTTGTTAAGGTACAGTTGTAAAGTGACAACTTGCAAGAAGTGGCGAATGGGAGGCCGTTTAGAACAAAGAGAGGTAGTGACTACGCCTTCATTAATATTACTTTTTTATTTTAGAAATAAAGCGGTTCAATGATTTTGATATGATAAGTTGTTCGGTAGACGTTATTGTTTCGTTTGATGGCAGTCTGTGAAATAAACTTTCTGTCTTGATGCTTCTGGATCGGGCACCTAAATGTTTGCGATAAAAAATTAAGCTAGTTAAATTCTAAGAAACTAGTCTGGAATGGGACTTTTTAATGTTGTTAGAATTTCTAGACTTTAAGACTTAGGATAGCTGCTCTCAACCCTAACAAGGAGCTCTGAAATATAATTGAAAATTATATGCTTTCGCCAACACTAAAGATTGTCTGGAAAAGATTCCATTAACACTACACTAATTGACCAGCGGGTTGATTAACGCAATTAGTCGTAGGTAGTAAACATAAAAAAACACTCCCTTTCCGTAATAAACATTCATGAAGTAACTTCCCAAACAATAAACACTCAAACTTCAGCAATAATCGTAAAAGAAACAATAAAAAGTATGCAAACATCTTTACGATCATTCCTACCCCTTCTAGTTACTCAAAATCTTTGGCGCACTTTAAAAGTGACTTCTACTGAAAAGCCTTCAAAGTGTCGCGACATTAATGCTATGAATTAAACATTTTTCTAATTTATTTCCATCTTTTTCTTTGAACACCGTCGGTAGTCCGCTTACAAAGGGGCCTGTATAAGTTTTGGGTGTGATTTCTTAAGAAATTTCCTTTAAATTTGAAGAAGTTTTGCCATTTACGGGTCATGAAATGAAGGGCTAAAAGGTTGGATTGGAAACTTGGAATCTATTCAAATGTAATAGATGGTCTGTCTGTGATTTTTTACCGTTATCAAAATGATGATTGATGTTTGCGAAAATTTTAAGTAAGTATGCAATCTAAAATTCCGTTTTGGTAAAATGGGTAGATTTGATTTGTTAACCACTCAGTGGTCCGCTGCCATTTTTGGATACGTAAATATCCTAACTAATATTTCAAATGCGAAAGTGAGGTTGTTTGTTTGATACGCTTTCACGCTAAAACGGCTGAACGGATTTCGATAAAATTTGGCACATGGGTAGACCATGACTTGAAGAAGGACAAGAGCTCCTTTTCTTCTGGATCGCAAACGAACTCGCGGGCAACGCGGGCAACAGCTAGTAGAAAATAATTTACTCTTCACGAAAATTAATATTAAAACAATATTATTTTAATAAAAAGTTGACAAAAGGAAAACAAAGAAAGAAAATAATTATGGAATCAATATTCGAACATATTTTAATTAAAATGCCAGCAGTCATCTCATATGTCCCGATTCCGAAAAATTACAAAAAGTATAAAAATAACGAATATCCCGTACAAGGACGATCTCGCAATTATTTTCTCGATAGCAGCAATTTCTACTGAGATATTTTGATTTGATGACATAATTACTGTTTTCTGTCATATTGTATTGGCAAAAGCCAGTTTTTATTACCGAGATGAGATGGATATTGTTAGCAGAATGGTTCTAAGATTTTTCAAAATCAGACCATTAACAGTCTTTTAAACGTCTGTCAACTGATTTGAAGCACTACCTTGTCTTCTAATTACCTAATACACTTACAGCGATTCGATTAGAAAAAATTCAAAGTGCTTTTCAATGGTCAAATTGAAATACGTAAATGATAGTTTATGAGAACAGTTCGTGACGTACTACAAATATTAGCAGATCAGCAAAGTGGTAGACGACAAGACCTTTCACGAAGGCATCATCTACGCATTCAGCTGTTTCCGGTAGTGCGCAATATAACATTCACAAAACCTTGTGTTATGCAACGGAACAGGGATCGTGATAGTACCTATTTAGAGTTAAGTTGTAGTATTTATAATAATTATCACAATATCAGGAGGAACAAGTTACTCTCGTCTTCGTTCCGTTATACTTATAGTGGCTTTATTAAAATCAATCAAAACCATTATTTCCATAAAGTCTTTGTTGAATACACAATATGAGAAAGAATCATTTAATTTTGCTAATCGGTAAAACAAAACATAAGCTAATATTAAAAAAAATTAATATACTCTTAATTGCATCTCGGGTCTCAAGCTCGTGTATAATTTTAAGCACGAGAACAAGAGGCATACTGGCGATATAACACAGGGAAACTAAGCTTAATTTTATCGACGGAAAAAAAAAAAAAATAAATTGCATTTTTTTAATTCTTGTTCGCTGCTGTGACCCCTGTGTAAACAATCGCCCTCAATTAGAATTATGGTTTTTTTTAACAAAAATCTGATATTTTTTCATAAATTTTTACAATAGTTGTAAAATATATTTATTGAGTGTTACAGGTGTATGGCGATACTCGCCAGTGTCGCGGTGTGCCATACATCTATCACTTACGCCAATGTTGGTAAGGTGGCTAGGATTTGTGTAGGATAAGATTTTTTTTAAAGGAGACGCCCAAAAAGCACTTTGTCAGATTGCAAGTTTGACATCGTCGTTATGGAAGAATCCTGTAGTGTACCTACAATGTATCCTGCATACGACGGATTTTAAAGGAAGCCAGACACCTCTTGGGTTTTGGCTTGGGTTGAGTGTAATATGCTAGTTGCGCGGAAAATTCTGCTTGCGCGATGCAGGATTTTGCGTGACGTCAGTATGATGCGTAGTTCGCATGAAGCGCTGTAGATGCCGCCACAATACCAAGTAACTGAATAAATATAGCGCTTATTCCAAGAAATCTAAAGGTTTATTTTATAAACGTTAACTCTTAACTTCAAATAACGCTTATAAATAAACCCTCTAATGTTTGAAAACTTCTGTAATATCTTACAAATGAAACTGGCAGATGAGAAAGGTACTTCTAAAATTTTGGAGAAAAAAAAAACAAATTGCATGACAAAGTTACGAGCTTGAGTATTGATTTCGTATTTTTTTAAGGTACTGCTGTTGAAGTACTACGTGATTCATTGTTTAATAAGTAACTGCCATTATTAACTATGACATTTGAATGGCACTTAATTACTTTCTTGAATTTTTTTAAGAGACCCCTAACTTTCGAGGGAATATCATCGAAAAGGGCTTGACTTGCGCAAACGTGGTTATAAATATTCGTATACCTGCCTTTGCCCTAGTTAAAGTCGACCTGGTAATTGCTTTCCTATCAAGTACCTACTTTGGACATTCAAGTGAGATTCAACCTTATGGTGATAAATAATTATAAGATCGACTATACAACATGTCAGTTACAAGCAGATATTAGGTATCAAATTACAACATAACCCACGTCTGTCGTCCGACATTTTGAATTTAGCGTGACGTCAGCTACTCAGTATAATGTTCGGAATAATTTACAAAACGTAATGTCACCTCATTTGCCTAAATCATTTGGAGCATTGAAGCTGTGGGTGACCTACATTGAGGCCAATTTTGCCGCTTTTTGGATTCACAGCGATGGGCTAAGAATGTAAATTAGTGTTAATTATAGTATGACGGCTATTGTCTTAATAAGGGTAGGTAGAGGTGTATGCAAGATGTGGTGAACTGCATAGCAACGTTGCGCCAACTGATCATGTTTAAAATATTCCCATACTTAATGATCAAGAACTATTTAATTTACCTGTTTTTAATTGAGGCTTTCCAACAAAAGATGCACACAAAAAAATCACACATTAAAAACAAGTTTCGTGTAAACACATTTGTTTAGTTTCATTATGCCTGAGACTCTAATTCGTTACTTGTGCAAAGACAAAATAATGAAGTAATAACACGTCCGCGTGCAAAAACACTTCTAGAAAGCTACGTTACTTCACATCACAGCTACACAATGCAATCATTGAAACAGAAGTATAACAATTAAAAAAACACTCAGCTAATTATTTCCAACAGCATAAACAAACTCACATTCTTACCACAAATTTCCAAGATCAAGAACACAATTATGGTCATACTACAACAATGCAGGGAGAGCACTATGCTTGATTGTAACTCTGACCTTACATCTATGAAGCTGGAAGTGTTAGTTTTTGTAATATACACTTTATTACCTTTGGGATTGTGACTGGCTGGATTTTTATTATATTTTTACTTTTTTAGAAAATTGATGTAGTTCTTGGTATACTATTTAAATTGTAAATAAGTTACTAGTTATAGATTTACCTGTAAGGATAGTTGTAAGGAAGATTTTAATAAATAAATATTGTTAGTTGGCATTCTAGGCTCTGGATTTGTAGTCTTGCGTTATAGGGAAATTGGGCAATTCAACAAGTCGTGTGTTGGGAATTGAATAGGAATTCTTAACATCATGATGAACAGCAATGTATATCGTTGTACCATGAACTGCAATGTATAATATTCTTGTATCATGAACTGAACTTGTCAATCATATTACTTAACTACACAATCCATATTTATGTCATCAACATCTAGCCTGCTAAAACCAATTTCGTCATAACTGTTATGAAGGCGTGATTATCTTAATACACCTTTTATAATTCCTCCTGTCAATTCTTGGAACATAAAAATAACATGGGCACTTCAAACGTCGTATTTGTATGCACTTTTTCACTAAATATAATATTATTTCTGGAACAATAAAGAACTTCTAATACTTAACGCCGTTTAAAACGATCGTTGCAGACACAATGGCCTTTGATGTGCTGAAATCATCATCATCATTTCAGCCAAAAGACGTCTACTGCTGGACATAGGCCTCCCCCAAGCACTTCCACTTCGACCGGTTCTGTGCTTCTCGCATCCAACGGGTTCCTGCGGCCTTCACAAGGTTTTATGCTATGTTCACATGCACGCCGTGCAGCCCGGCGGGCTGCCTGGCGGGCTGCGCGGCATGCAGCCCGCCCCAGGTCGGCGAAAATTCAAGCTGTTCACACGCACGCCGTCGTGTCAGTCAGCACGCCCGGTTCGCGGCATTCACGTTCACAGGCGCGTTTACGGGCTCGGGCGTACCGTTTACACGCTCGTGAATGTGAATGTGCACGTTGAATGTCGAGTTGAACGCGCGCGTGTGAACATAGCATTATGTGCTGAAATAAGACGAGCTAATAAGTTTAAGCTAACGGTTTTACAAAGCAAGTATTTCTTTCCTCTTACCAGTTTAAGCGATTACGAAAATATTAAGCAGCCTCAAACAGCAAAAAATTATCTCATCTCACTTTGACTCGCACCAAAACAGCTAAAAGAAAAAGCTTAGAAAATCCGTGGATCCTACAGCGCTTTTAGCGCTAATCCCTCGATCCGAGATCCGAGTTTACGACGGCTGTTTCACAGTTCTGTGTACTCACTGAAATATTCAAGACGCTTAGTAGTGCCTGAAATTTTAAACCGCCACCACAATTTTTCTTTGGTAATATTAGGTGGGCCCATAATTTTTCGTCTGAAGAAAAGGTGTTGCTTATAACCTTGCGTTTTTGTAATTTTTTCCGTGTTAATCTGTAAAAAGGTTGTGAAAAATGGTGAAGGAATTATTTTGGATGGTGTCGTGTGCTTGGTAAAAGAAAATGCCATCTTTGCACTTGTGGGTTTCTGAAAAGTATATTAAAGTCATTGTGACAAGATTATGAGTATTCTTGACTTAAGACATGTTTAGAAGCGACTACTCAGCTGTATTTCTGTTTACTAACAGGAACATAGGTACCAATCGGTCCGCCATGAATGGTGATTATCATTATATCCTATTTTCTTACTTAACAGTGGTTATTGACGATGGTCTCGTCAATTTCTGGTTGAACAAAAATGGTGAAATATTTCACAGCGGCCAAAAATATTAGCTTGAATAAAATTCTAATCAATCTTTTTTGTCGACAGCAACAGCAACAGAGTTCTTTTTTCAGAACTGAATTGGCAGTTCTGACAAAAGAACTGAACCTGGACAGAATTAAACAGCTACAAAATCTTACAATTTGCTATCCTAATTTTTTTTTATCTGAAAACTTGTTTAAGCATGCATGACATAAGTACATATAGAAAAGGAAAGAAGGCTTTGTAAGTTTTAAGAAGGCTCTCCTTTTTAATATTTGGTAATTTTTATGACAATTTGTCCAGAGATAACAAAGCTTAGGTAACACGTTGAACGCCATGTGTGAAAAATCGGGTATTTAACGCTTCCTACAAGCCACAGATTGCAGCTATCAAACAAAACGCGTATGGAAGTGAGCCGCGTGGCCCTGTAGCCGAACCGGATGGCGTGGTTTTCAAATCCAACATAAACTTGTAGTTTTTATCAAGGTAATTGCAATGATGCTAGGGTTATTCTTAACAAATGAAGGTAACATAGTAAACAGCTTGAAGGCTACATATTAAGAAATTCTTGAAAATCTCACGCAATTTTTTTTTTCCAAGTCCCTTTCTCTATTACGTATCTCTGAAGATATGGTTTGTACCGATAAATTACTTTTATTGGACGTTACCCAAATGCGAAAACACGACTGTAGGGAAATTAAGATGTTATCTCGTAATGTTTCGAACTAGCTGCATCATTATACATATTTTTGTAGGGAGGCTAGAGAATAATGGGGAAATTGCTAAACTGAAGAAAAGTGTTCATGAAAAAATTTGTGATCGGATGTTTTTGTTTATTATTTGAGCTAAAGGGGAAACATCTTTGTAATGCACTTAATATCAAAATAAATAAATTTTACATTAATATTGCCTCCACAAGTGGCAACAGGTAGGTACTAAATATTACAACCGGCAGGGCGGCCATCTTGCCAAAAAACATTTCAACATGAATTGACAGCAACCCTTCCTCATTCCCTCGCTTGATAGCACCGCGTCAAGATTCTGCCAACCCATCTAAAGGAAACGGGATGATTTCTCATTGAATTAAATTTACGCCAACTTTACACTTCTGATGGTATAATTTGAAAGTTTATATTCAAGGTAATGCTGTTCTTTGTAGGGCTGCCAAAAGGCTGAATTTCCAAGACAAATGACGACGATTTTATTTTTCAGTCTAGTCAATGCCCTAGAATGCCCTAGATTGATGAGGGAAGTGGTGTGATGACTGGTACCTAGGACCTATCGAATTATTTTTTAGCTTTTAGTACATTATCTACATCATAATTTTCATTAATATCTATCGTTTAACGTAAAAAAAAAAACTGATTTTATTTTCAAGTTTTTATTTAAACTCTATGATCCGCCATGCACTGTGTTCCACTTGTAAAGTCTTTTCATTTGATACCCATTACCCATATTGAAACAAATATGAAATCTGGCATTTTGCGCGGCGGCCACCTTAGATTTGAAATTTCATAGTGTACAGTATTTCACTAGTCATGCCCTTTCATTTGATACCCATATTGAGGGGGTCGTGAAAAAATATGTAATCCGCCATTTTGTAGCGGCGGCCATCTTGGATTTGCAATGATATTGATTAAATTGTATTGTCATCAAAACTAAAGGTATGTACTAAATATCAGATCAATCTGCCAACAGGAAGGGGGTAAAATTTCAAGTACTAAATTAGACCCAAATAAATAAATAAATAACAAACCAAAATTGAAAAAAAAAGAAAAACGTTGCACCGTCATCGCGTCAGTAACAGTGAAAGCTGATTGCCCTCCACACCCCCATAATTGCCCGTTTCCCTGTTGAAAGTACTGGCCACTTTTCTCACAAAAATAAAATGAAAAACGTTCACCAACCCTGCACACGCTACCGTATATTTGGGTAACAAACAACAGAGCTGTCTTCTCATATTTAGCCAGCAATATTTCTCTAACGCTTTGTGTACGGAACGAAATCTCGAAACAAAACCCCCGTCAGATGTAGTGAAACGTCTTCTTGTAAATTACACGGTAATTTACTCTTTATTCGCCACGAAATAAAGTTCATTTTTGTTCGGGGTTGTTTTGTTAAACAAGTGTAAATGAAATTGGACTTTATGTAGCGGAGATAAGTGTGGTTTTGCCTGTAATGTGTTTACGGAAAATTGCAGTGGCTACTTGGAAGGTATAGCAAATCTGTCTAGAATTTGTCAGTGTTAATACTCTTTGCTTTACTTCCTTTGAGATCGGTTTAAGTTTTATAAAAGCAAAGTATGGAACAAAACTAAAACGAAACGATTTACCAAAATGAGAGTATGAAATGAAAAACTGTAAAACTATACTTTCGGTGAAAGAAAACGTCGTAAACATTACTTTTCAGCTAATTTTGACATTGATATGTTTATTCCTACGTAGGTATATTTAAACCAAAATTTAAACATTCCAATAGTGATGGTTCTAAATAGCTTCAGCAAAGAGACACTGTTAAACACTAACAAAATAATAGAGACACAGAAAAGGGTCCTATTACAAGAGCATTACCTAGACCTTCTTATTTTCATATACGATTGCTGGTAATTGGTGAACAGTCTGTTAGACAAAACACATAAGATTATTATAATTGTCTTTAAAAGTATATTTTTTGGGCTTGTGGCTAAGTAATAACAACCGTACGGTTCGATCGATCAGGTTAAGCTACGCTGGCTGCGGTTAGTCCGTGAATGGTTGACTATCTTTACGTACTAAGACCCCTCCGTGCCTCGGAAAGCACATTGAGCCGTTGATCCCGGCTGTAATTTGTAGATCTTTGACTGGCGTACGGGTCGTCAGAAGCCCGAAAGGCTGACATCCAGTCTTACCAAGGGGTATCCTATTACCCAGTAAGTGAGTTATGGAAGTAAAATAGGCAGTCGCTCCATGTAATACTGGTATTCAGCTGCATCTGGTTAGACTGGTAGCCGACCCCAAGATATTTGGGAAAAGGCTAGGCAGATGATGATGATAATTTTGTGAAAAACCGAACCATTACAACATATACTTTTTATTCATATTCGTATTCCACAGAATACATTACGGTACAAATAAATCCAACACCCTCGCACACATAAAAGACAGCAAGACCTCTACTGATAAAGATGACATATTGCCTTTAATTAAACTTGCTGTTTTGTATGTATGTCTATTGAAAATTCCACGTCTTAACATCATTCAAAAAAAAAAATTCAAAAATTCAAAATTGTTTTATTTCTTTAACTATAATTACAACAATTAGTTTGTGATTGGAGCCTTCTTTTAAGCAAACAATGGTGCCGATTCTGTTGTCACAAAATTCACTAAACTAGACTAAAAATCACTAAAATTTAGTTTAATCCTGTCAAACGACGTTTCCTATTCTGAAATTGACTAAAGTGACACAACTTATCTATATTATAGTTTGACAGCACTAATGTCATTTTAGTTACTCAATTTAGTGAAAATTGCAATTTTGCTATTCTGAATCTGACGTTTTTCACCTAAAATGCTGGTTGTCAAACTAAATCAGACTATTTTTAATCGCGACTAAAAAGGTGTGGAATAAAATTAGTTGACATGAAATAAGATTTACAAAGCACCTATTTCTCGTTCAAGTTCTTGAAAGTTTGGATGCTTGAGTGAATCATTATGGAAGCTTATGTGATTGCAGCTGTTGTCGGTTCGGCAGAAAGGTAAATAATAATATTATTGTTAAATACAATACGAAATGTTTGTGAAAACATTATAGGATTTTTGCACTGAACATCTAAGTAGCTTTGTACTACAATATGATTTGGAAAATAAGTGCAAGTGAAGCAATAAGTAAACCTTTGAATTTGAATAATAAGAAGTGGATAAATCGACTTCCGGATTCTGTGAAATAAGAATTAACAATTTTTCAGAAACCATCAAGAAAGAGTTCGGTTGGAAATATTGCGAGACCATTCCAACCCATTCCACATGGATGAAGCGAAGTTTAAAAAAATTTTTAGACTCCCTAGATCAGGTGCACTTTATTTGGTGGATATTTTAAGGAATCCTCGGTTGGATGAAGGATTTCTCCCCAAACACTTAAAGGTTAGAACAGTTTTGTTTCCTTTCTTTTGTATCCTTTCCTAACAGATGCTTACACGTAGGGTGTGTAGTAATTCCTTAGATAACATTGTTTAGTAAATACTTGCTAAATTACAAGTTTGTAAGAATTAAAATTTCTAAGATTTTGTGATTTTTCGGGCAGAAAGAGTGGTATCTCACTTTTATATTTTAAGGATGATAGAATCATACTTATTTTAGTCCTTACTTAGTACCTACCTGTATGATAATAGAGCTCATATTCAGATTCTAGCTGCACTCAATCTGTTTGCCCAAGGCAGTTATCAAACAGCTGTTGGGCAAGACAACATACTTGGGCTCAGCCAGCCATCAGTGAGCAGGTGCCTAGCTCTAACAGCAGAGGAAATTTTAAAAATATTATCTCCTCAATACTTGAGATTTCCCATGACCCGTGAAGAAAAGGAAGCGGCCAAAACAGAGTAAGTTCAATTTAATATTTCTTTCTTTTAAAAGGTACTAGGTTTCTGAATGGTTTTTTTTTAATTTCTTTTCTGTCAAACTTCAGAACACTGAAAAGAGAATTAAAACACCTTTTTAACCTAACCTAAAAGGAAACCTTTTTACAGCTAACAAAACTGAGAACTGCACCACCCTTATTCATGTAACACTTTGCTTGTTTCAGTTTTCAAGACCTATATAATATGCCCAACACATTAGGTGCAGTAGATGGGACCCATGTTGCAATAGCAAAGCCTCCGCTCAATCACCCTACTGCACCTGGCAACCTCTTCTACAATCGAAAGGGCTATTATAGCATCAACTGCCAGATTGTGAGTATAAACAATTTTTTTTACATACTTATCTTGAAACCTTGACTAAAAAAGAAACTTTCAGGTATGCAGTGCGAGGGGCAAGATTATTGGCCTCAACCCAAATTTTCCGGGCTCCACCCATGATGCTGCAATTTGGAGGGCATCTACCATCAATAGAGTCCTGAGAAATGACTTTGTGCGTGGGGAAAGATCTCAGTGGCTTCTGGGTAGGTCACTAGTAAACTTTTATACCTACTAGGTGTATGTATTAGCTAAGTACATTATAAAGTTTTATTTTTGGTAGGTGATAAGGGATACCCACTACAGCCATGGCTCATGACTCCCATTATGGTGCCAGCAACTGAAGTGGAGGCGGCCTACAATGAATGCCACACCAGGGCAAGAAATGTGGTGGAAATGTGCAATGGGCGCCTCAAAAATAAATTTAGATGCCTACACAGGCATCGCTGTCTGCACTACCAGCCAGAAAAGGCAGCTAAAATTATTCTGGCATGTTGCACCCTGTACAATATGTTTTTGGAAACATTGGATGGTAAGTGTACCTAGTTTGCTTATGAATATTATGTAATTCTTCTCATTTTATTTGCATTTGCAAAATAAGAAATCTAAATATGTGTATTTTTGCAGATGGAGATATTGAAGTAACTGAGGACAGCGATGTGACTGAGGACAGTGAGCAGAGTGTGATTGTAGAGGATACCAGCACCGATTTTCTTGCCGAAGCAAGGGAAATTCGGCAATCGCTTGTAAATCATTTTATTTAAATTAAACATCATATTACTTTACTATAAAATTTTAATTTTTTTTTTACCATTAAACCTATCCCTAACCCTAAACAATAAACAATCAACAAAATAGAATAATCAACGAAATATAATAATCAACAAAGTATAATAATCAACGAAATGTAACAATCAACAAAATAATTAGCAAAATAATTTATAACTGAAATAATGGTTTAGCGCTAACGTCACTAGCGAGCTGTAGATGATTTGGAATAAGCACTTAATGAGAATAGCAGGTTTGATGCAGTTGTATGCTCCAAGACAAAGTAATGGAGAAGAAACCCATCAGGTTTCATTCCCATTATCTTCGTCTTGGGCATTTTGCACCAAAACTGGAATGCCGGAAGAGCGAATGGCAGCAGCCAAAATTTCTGCCGCCTGGACAATGCTCTCCCGGAGTACCCGGCTATTATCATTAAGTGCTTGTACCAAATTGTGGTGCACTGGCGGGCGGGGAGTCCTCGGCAGTCTTCGACGCCGGGTAACTGGACCACTTGCGCGCCGTAGTGGTACTGCAGGAGTCCCACCGTCAGTTTGCACAGGCTGCTCTTCGAGTACGGGTTGTAGAGAGGGCGACATACTTAGTTGTGGGGCAGGCGACATGGGCAGTGGCGACGAGAGAGGTACTCCCTGAAATTAAAAGAAAACAGTTAATTCATTGAGTATCACGTGAGAGCCAGTGCGCCAATAAACTAGATTACTAATTTTATTGTCTTTTTTATTGGTGCTGGAAAGATTAATATTAATTTTCTGAATACCAGTCTTAGTAATGTATTTATAAAAATTGCCCTTTAGCCATAAATATTAAAATAAATTACCATTTCCAAAGAAGCAAAACCATCGACAGACGCAGACCCAATGATATCAAGAATTTTGTTCTCCATATCATTGAGATCTGCCCCTGCCGGTCCTCCTCCTGTGGCTCTGATGGACTCTCTCACTTTTCTCGCCTTTGTTTTAACTTTTGCCACCCACACATTCCAAATCTGTTGAAATTAAATTAGTTTAGAACACAATAAAAATTATGCAATCCAGTTTAACATTTTATCTGACATATAAACCACTTACATGTTGCCACTGCTCTACAGTCCTGCTGCAGCCCAGTTGGTTCAGCTCGCTAGTTACGTTAGCCTAAAATTCCACAACTTCTGCATCAGCTTGATTTTCTAAAAATGTAAGACAAAAAAAATAAGACGCTACTTAATATTGGACCCGATTTTATACTTAATAATAGGATAATTAACATAAACAACAATAAACTGATAATTAATAATGATGCTCTCAAATTTTCTTTCGTTGTTTATGTTATCGCTATGGATTTATCAATAAAATAACCAGTTCAGTTGTATTTCTTACCTCTGGCCATTAGACGATTATTATGGAGCCGCTCCACGAGAAGCTCCTGCTGCCTTTTAGTGGCTCGTTTTCTAGACGATAGCATACTGAATGTTGATCAAAGAGTTGATCTCAAAACACTTTTTAATTATAAATTTTAAAACATTAAAACAAACACCCAACTGATAATTTTGACAATAAACAAACAAAAGATGTCCTTGATAGGGCTTTCCCACGGCGACGAGAATACCGGAGATTTTCAACTTAGTGTACAAAAAACCGAACTTTTTTTCTCGAGATCACATTTTTATTCCTAAATAAGCTATATAAAGCTGAAATAAATAGCAAGTTAATCATGCAACCTAAATATATTTTTTTAAATGCTGTAGTTTGTTGATTTTAATAAAACTAAAAGTTTTTTTCTTATTGAAAACCGAAAACATCTCTGCCAATGTTCTAAATCGTTTTCGGTGTACAACCCTAGCAGAATAACTTTGGTCACAGATAATAAAAACAAATACAGGTTTTTGCATCTTAATTTATTACATTTTATGCAACAATAAAGTTTTACGCCGTCATTATGCTCCTTATATTTCATGTAAATAAATATTGGTAAATAATTAAAGATTATTTGATTTTACTCAGGTTTGTTTTTGCACATCAGATCATTTCGTTCACTTTCATTCACTTTTTATTTTAATTTCCAACACATCTTGGTCTATGGTTTACTTAACTTAGCGATTGTCAAACTCGATTTTAGTGATGTCAAAATTGTTTTTAAGTTTAGACAATTTTGTTTGCAGAATAGCTTTTATGATTCTCTAAACCAAAAATTAGAAATTTTAGTTATAGTTTAGTTTAGTGCGGTGTACAACAGAATCGGCACCAATGCCTGTATTAGAAGACTCCGCTCTTCCATAACAAAAGAAAGAAAAACATTAATAACTATTTAACCTAAGTAAGTAGACAAGATTGGCATATATATATGTATAGCTTGTGTGTGTGCGTGTGTACGAGTATGTGTGTGTTGTGTGTTTGTGTGCCTGTGTGAGAGTATAGGTTATGTCGCGGGTTTCAAGAGCTCTTCCGTTTCCTTATAAGTTAGTGGTTTGATCCATTTTAGTATTTTTTGTTTGCATTCATAATATTGGTTTTTATAAATACATATTTCTTTATTTATTCTATTATATAACCGAGAAGACCGTGTATTAAATTGCATGGAGGCAACCGAAGTTTTTGTTTGGGGGACTTCTGCAACAGCATGCTTTCTTCGCTTTGCTAGTTTAGATGCATCGTAAGGTAAGGTCTTGTGTTTCTTTAATATAGTTTGTACTATGTATAATTTTCTTACTGAGAGTAATTCGCTTAACTTATAAAGACTATCAGTGGAATATCTAATTTTCTTAAAATACATAGTTTTTATCAGGGCACGTTGTGCACGCTCTACTTCTATGAATTTAGTTTTTGCTGACCCCCCCCAGTTAGGAATACAGTACACCAAGACAGACTGAGCCAAAGCGACGTATATCTCATTAAGGAGATTTCTAGAAGTGTTATTACGACTAATTATATTTTTTGGCACAATATGTCTCAGTGCACTAAATAACCAACATAGTTTTCTAACCCTGTTAGCAACTTGTTCAATTTGGGGATACCAAGATAATCTCTGGTCTACTACCACCCCTAAGTATTTGGTTTGTTTTACTTTATTTATTTTTGGGCATTTACAATTTTTATTCTTAAAGTCGTCACAATCGTGTATTTTAATTTTAAAATCATCCGTCGGTTCAGTTCGTGCACTAATACTGAAACACATGAAATTAGTTTTACATGTGTTCAAGGTAAGCAAATTTGTTTTCAACCATTTAGCTATCCTAGCCATGCCTATCTCAGCTGTGTGTTCAACATCTTCCCAAGAGATACCAGAAAAGACGATAGCCGTATCATCGGCGTAAGAGAAAATTTTGGCATCTACATCATTCTACTCAAACAATCTACTCTTTGACCGGGAATGTTACAGAAACAACATGATAAAACTTCTAAGTAGGTAAACTCAAGCTCCAAAACAGCAAAAACAAATTAAAGAAGACACAATTATAACGTATCCTTTCAAAATCCATCACGGAATCTAAATATTTATCAAATCCATACTTTACGGTATTATATCCTACAAATAATGTTGCTTATTTATATCGAATCCTGTCATTTGAGTGTATAAATAAATAACATTACGCGCGCCAGTGGAGCCGAAAATTGCTGTGTATACAAACGTCCTCGGCGGTTTCATTTGCAAAATAATCTTTTTGGTGGCTGTACTTGTATACAGTAGATCTATGTTTGGTTGGTGTCGGTTTATATCTAAGAACACAGAAATGTTTTGATAAAGAAGGGTTTTTGGGTTATATTTCTAGTAACTTTATTTGACAAAAAAAAAGTTTCAGTCTACGATAAAAAAACCGCCTGATTATTTACATATTTACCTAAACATTTTCTGGCTAAGACATAAGACATATTTTTGTCTTTTTACGGGGTTAGGAGGCAACTCGTCCATTTCGAAACTGGGACCAAGGACCAATTCCCCCTTTTCTAATGAAGATAGGGGGCAACTCGTCCCACTTAAATATTAGGATATGTCCAGGAGGAATAATCTACTCAGATGTACAGATCTCAGATTCAAAGATTACAGAAAAAGAATGAACTCCGTGACAATGGGATATCAACAAACGGATCAACGGATTGAGTTTATCACAATTAAATGAACGAAATTACGTGAATTGGCGCCGTAAAATGAAAGTAGCACAGAAGAGACAGGGAGTGAGGTACGCCAAATATATTTCTTACTTGAAAGTATAACAACACCTGTCTCGTGGGTCTTTTAAAGTTGGGAAAAGTTTTATCAGGTTTTCCTTTTAGTTTCCCAGAATCAGGCAGGATTTTTGTCCAGTTAGACTATATATATACTTTATAATTTATTGTACAAACTTTATATTTCTTTGGATTCACACACCACCTTTCACCAAATAACTATCAACCCACCTAGAGGTGAGATTTACTTTTAAAACCACCTTTATGGTTTTGCTTGATCCGTAAAACAATAAAACCTAACCCTCAGTTGCTAACGAACCTTAACAAAATACTGCTGCAACGAAAGCTGAAACGATAATTTAGATCGATGATACAGCAATAGCAACCACCAAGTAAATAAGTATCGAAGCAAAACTCTCCACAAATAAATACGAAAAACTTGGAAAACAACCGGTTAAAGAAATGATGAATGAACAAAGTAATAACTAAAACTCAAAGCATTTATTTCATTTAAACCATTTACAGGCACTTTTGAATTGTCAAGAAGTCAGACAGTCAGAAAATATGAAGCTAGTTGCCCAGTCTTTGGACTGGGCAACTAGCTTCATATTACGCCTATGCCTACGCTTTGGCGTAGGTACCTATGGAGAAGAACGGGCAAGAAACTCCAAGGACACTGTTGCGTCCTAGACTCGTTTCCGAACGCGGCCTTTGTGACGTTTTGGGCAACTGTCACTGTCATGTCACTTGTAATTCGTTTTTTGTTCTAAGACATGGCTTTTTGTTAAAATTTGGGAAATCCAGTTTAATCCGTGTAGAACTTCGAACTATTGATAAAGATTTGTTACTATTTGGCCAAACACCCCTGTTGTGTGTTTATTCCCGGGATAGTTTGTGCATTTTGGGGCTAACCTGCCGTTCTAAGGTGAGCCACCCACCGAGCGTGCCGTGGCATAGTTTTGGAACAGACAATCGGTGCCGAGTGCGATCTGTTTAGTTCAGGCCCTAAGCCTACTTGTGAACAGTTGAACAATTGGTGTGGTGCATCCCGTGCCGTTGCTCGCCGTACGGACCGGCGTCCTTTGGAGCATCGTCGGATCTGACACCGACTCCACACACATTACACATTCAAAGACACTTACACACACACACAGAACCGGCGTGACCTGCAGGGCGGATCGTCACCAGCACAGGTAAGTGAAACCCATTTGGAACCGTGCACCTAGCTTCTGACGTTTCATAGGTGCCCATGTAGGTTATGTGAGACGGACAACTAAAAATGATTGAGGCAAGATAAGCTTCGCGATCCGCGAACCTTTCGACAGGCCAGAACTTGCCCTGGTTTGGCGTCGAACAACTGGTAGCAGAGCGTGGTTCATGTTGAACATTTTAAATTGATTTGTTGCTGTGTCAGCCGGGCTCACAGTCAATTGTTGACATATTTTTAACACCCTTGTGGTTGATACCAACAACGGTTTATACAACCCATTTGGAATTGGTATTGTTATAATGCAATTATTGGTTAAGTACAGGGTCGGATTTGAGATTAGTATTAAAATTTAAGTTTAAATTTCACTGTAATAATCTATTAGGTACCCATTGTTTTGTTGTCTGGCTACTATTCAAACTTTATTTTGATTTGATTGTCACAATGGCCTCACTGAAAGCAGTGAGGGAGGCAGCTGCTGGATTGACCTCACAACTGAGGTGGTTCGCCTCAGCAGCAGCAACCGCTGAGCGCTCTGAGCTTGAAGAGGCTACGCTCAGTCGGTCCGAGCAGTTGAACTCGAGACTCAGTGCTGTTGACGCTTTGCTCACACGTTTCAATGAGTTCATCGGTGACGTGGGCCTGGAGATGCTGGACCAGGCAGCCCGCGATAAGGTTGTTGGTGACTACGACCAGATTTTGTGCCTGGGGGATGACATCAGCCAACGAGCTCGGGAAATTTTGAAGAGCCGGGTGCCTGTCCAGGCCAAGCCGGAGGCCTCAGTGGTTACAGGCCCCGGACTGTTGAGTAGACTGCCCACACTGGAACTGCCACATTTTGACGGTCGCTTGGACCACTGGCTGGGCTTCCTGAATCTCTTTGAAAGCTTGGTTGATGCCCGCCCGGACCTCGGACCCGCCCAAAAGTTGGCCTATTTGTTGTCTGTCCTGGAAGGTGAGGCCAGAGCCTTGGTGCAGCACTTACCGGTGACTGACTCAGCCTACCCTACTGCTCTGGAGCTACTCTCCCGGCGGTACCAGAACAAACGTTGTTTGGCTGACGTTCATATCGACCAGATTTTGGGATTACCGGTCATCACTAGAGTGTCAGCATTGCGTACGGACCTGCTGAACCCGTTGGTCACAGCGACCAACGCTTTGAGACGATTGCAGTTGCCGGTGGACCATTGGTCTTACCTGTTGGTGCACATAGTGCTGCAATTACTCCCCGCTGACTTGAGGTCTCGCTTTGAGCAGAAGTATGGTGGGGATAGTTCCACCCATCTTCCCCCCTTTGATGACCTCGTCAAATTTTTGGAAGACGAGTGCAGATTCCTAGACAACGCTCGGGGTGCCACGGGGTCACGCCAATCGCCTTCCCGGCCGAGAGACCAGGGACGGACTAAAGCCAAGGGGCCTGTTGATGGTCGAGCCGCCCCCCGTTTTGCTGGCACCCAGAGTCGTCCTGATTGCGACTTTTGCAAGGCCACGGGGCATGGTATCGCAAAATGCAAGGCGTTTTTGGAATTGCACGTAAGTGCCCGCCGCCGAATTGCCAACGCACGCCGCCTGTGCTTCTCGTGCTTGGGGGCTCACTTCCATCGGGACTGCCCAAAACCCCGACCATGCAAAATTTGTGAAGGGGCCCATCTTGAGGTTTTGTGCGCCAACGCGAACCGCTCGGGCAGATCAACGTCTGATGAGGGTTCGCGCAGGGGGGGGTATCATGGAGACGAGCACCGAGCTTCTGGCACGCTGATTCCGAACCAGGTAGAGGCCCGCAACTTTGACGACCGCACTCCACCCCCCGCGCACGTTCAACGGGAGCCGCGCGAGCGCCATTTGATCTCCCCTCGTAAGGGTAATTGCGCGGCTGTTGCTAGGCAACCCTGGCCAGATCGTCACCGCTATCTTTCCCCTCCGTTGGCGGAACGCCCCCGGTTGGAGCCGCGCCCCCCGCCATTCAGGCACCCGGTGGGATATGGCCCTCCAGCGATGGCGAGCGGCTCGGGACACCGCGCGGACGAAGCGTTCGAGTGTTACCCTCGTCGTGAGAGACTGGAGCCTGGATGCGGCGAACGGTCGCCGCCCAGGCATTGTTAGGAAATTGGCGCCTGCCCCGCTAAGGGACCTCCCCCGATCGAGACGGTTTTGTTGCCAACGGCCTCGGTCAAGGTCTGGGGACCCCGGGGTGACTCTGTTGTGGTCCGTGCCATTTTGGACACGGGAGCCCAGGGTTGCCTTTTGTCATCCTGGTTAGCGGGACAGGTGGGCCTGGATGTGAGTGACTTTCCAGGAAACATTCGAGGAGTGGGCGAAACAGCCGTCACTACTGTTGAAGGAAAGACTTGGTTTGAGATCACTCCTGTGAGTTGTTTGTACCCTAAAATTGGCGCTCCGGCCCTTATACTGCCGAATATTTTGGGTACTCATCCCCAACGTCAGCTCTCTTTGGACTTGTTACGGTTGACGTCAGGCCTGGATTTGGCTGACCCCCGGTTTGATTCCCCTTGTACAGCGCATTTGCTATTGGGTTCCGATGTGCTAGGAAGAATAATGTTGGGTAATACAAGGGTCTTGCAGCCGGAGACCCCTTGGCGCCACTATCGAGGTTTGGTGGCTATCTCGACCATCTTTGGCTTTGTGGTGATGGGCCCAGTGTTGAAAGATGTCCCTCTACCTGAGCCTGATTTTGTGTTAGCGTCCGGCTCCGCTATTTCTGACGCAGTTCAGAGGTTTTGGCAGGTTGAGGAGCCCCCTCAGGTGGCCCACTTGAACCCGGAACACGAGGAGTGCGAGTTGTTCTATCAGAATAACACTGGTCGACTCCGTTCCGGTCGGCTTGTGACACGGCTACCCTTTGTTGCGGTGCGACCACCTCTCGGCCAATCCAGATCCACGGCCGAGAGGAGATTGTTAGCGATGGAGCGCCGCATGGCCAGGGACCCGGTGCTACGCCAGAAATATTTGGACTTCATGCGCGAGTACGCAGACTTAGGACACATGTCGGTGTCAAATTTGGATTGGCGCTCAGTCGAGCATTACTTCCTGCCGCATCACGCGGTCCTTAAACCGTCCACAGGTAAATTGCGCACAGTGTTTGATGGGTCTGCGCGGACTTCTTCTGGTGTCTCTTTGAATGATTGCCTGCATTCCGGCCCCAAATTGTTGAGGGACCTTTGTGACGTCATCACGTGTTTTCGTCGTCATCAAGTAGTCTTTGTGGCCGACATCAAAATGATGTTCCGGCAAACGGTTATTCACCAGGATGACAGACGTTATCAGTTGATCCTGTGGCGAGAGAACCCTCAAGAACCCATGATTGTATACGAGCTCAACACGAATACGTACGGTCTTCGATCGAGCCCCTTTGTTGCTATTCGTTCGCTTTGGGAGCTCGCGGACCGAGAGCGCTTGAAGTTCCCGCGGGCGTCCGCCATCTTGAAGACAGACCTATACGTCGATGACGTCTGCACTGGAGCTCCCACAGTTGAAGAAGCTATCCTGCTGCGTGACGAGTTGGTCCAAATCCTGGCTTCCGCTGGCTATGAGTTGCGTAAATGGGTGTCCAACTCGCCGGCGTTATTGGAAGGCGTGTTGGAAGATCATAGGCAGGATCCTCATTTGTTTGAGAACGTTGACAACCCCGCTATGATGGCCGTTCTCGGCGTTCAGTACCGACCAGTCCAAGACACCTTTACATACGATGTCGAGTTAGAGTCACCTCACACTTGGACTAAGCGACTTGTGTTGTCTACTGTCGCGAGAACCTTTGACCCGAATGGTTGGATATGCCCAGTATTGTTTTGGGCGAAATGCTTTCTTCAGCGCCTTTGGACCGCGGAACTCGGTTGGGACGAGCCACTTCGGGAAACCCTGTTGGAAGATTGGCTCCAATTTGTATCCTCACTCCCTGCGGTCAACGAGGTCGCGCTATCACGCGCTATCCTCCCTCCTGGGAGCTATACCGCCACCCTTCATGGGTTTTGTGACGCGTCTTCGCACGGTTATGCAGCCGTTGTTTATCTGCGCACAGTTAGCGCGACAGGCCAGGTGAAGTTGTCACTGCTCATGGCCAAGAGCAAGGTGGCCCCCCTCCGAACGGCATGGACCATCCCTAAGTTAGAGTTGTCAGGGGCGACGCTTCTCGTGCGTCTGTTAAACCACGTTGCTCACACCTTGGGTGGAACTGTGGACATTCGGGCTTCTTATGCCTGGACGGACAGTCAAATTGTTTTGTGTTGGTTGAAAACGTCCGTCCACTCTTTGGAGGTCTTTGTTGCAAACAGAGTGTCACAGATTCAGAATTCTGAAACGCCTTTGATTTGGAGGCACGTCCCTGGAGACTTGAACCCCGGCGACGTAGCCTCACGGGGTTGCATGGCCCCCCGCTTGATTGTTCACCCCCTCTGGTGGGGACCAGACTGGCTGACTCGCCCCGAGGTTGATTGGCCTCGAACGCCAGTCTTGATGTCGGATCCTGTGCCCGGGCTTAAGGTGCTCGCTGTTGGGTCGAAGGACCCTCCGTTCGATCCTGATTTTTTGTTGAATCGATACAGCTCCCTCGACAAATTGTTGAAAGTTACCTCGTGGATCAGGCGTTTTGGTCACAATTCTAGAAATCCAGGGGACAAGCTCCTGTCACCGGTTCTCTCTCCTCAAGAACGACAGGAGTCACTCCTGCTTTGGGTCCGCTTTGTGCAGGGTGCACACTTTGAAAAGGAGATTGAGACCTTGAAGACTGATAAGATTAAGTTGTCGGGAGCCGTTAGTAAGCTGAATCCCTTTTTGGATAAATCGGGCCTTTTGCGTGTTGGAGGACGGTTAAGGCACTCTAGCCTTCCTTATGGTGCCCGTCATCCCCTTTTGTTGCCCAAGGAAGGCCACTTGATACAATTGTTGGTGACTGATCGTCACATTGGGAACTCACATGCCGGTTGCAATGCGCTGTTGGCCATTCTGCAGCGAGAGTTTTGGATCCTGTCGGCTCGTCGTACTATTCGTAGTATCGTCTTCCGTTGCATGCCGTGCTATCGAACTAAGGCCTCCACTATGCAGCCCGTAATGGGTGATTTGCCGGCCGATCGTGTCAATGAGGCTAGGCCTTTTGCTGGCGTTGGAACGGATTTTGCTGGTCCCTTTTCAGTGAAGACGTCTACCCTTCGTAATAGTAAAATTGTTAAGGCGTATTTGTGTGTATTCGTCTGCCTGTCAACTAAGGCAGTGCATTTGGAATTGGTCACCTCCCTCTCGACAGAGGCTTTTGTGGCGACCTTGGATAGATTTGTGTCTCGCCGTGGGTTACCTTCTTTAATCAGGTCTGATTGCGGTACCAACTACAAGGGCACGAGTAACTATTTGAAGGAGGTATACGCCTTCCTTAATGAGAGCCAGGTTGACATTGGAAACAAATTGGCCCGCCGAGGTGTCACTTGGTTGTTTGACCCGCCAGCCTGCCCCCACTGGGGGGGTATTTTTGAGGCCGCGGTGAAAGCGGCAAAGGGACACTGGCGGAGATTGTTGGGAGACACCGTTCTCACCTTTGAGGAACTAGCTACGGTATTTTGCCGCATTGAAGCTGTACTAAATTCGCGTCCATTGTGCCCGCTTTCTTCAGACCCGAACGACTTGGAGGCTCTAACACCGGGCCATTTTTTGATTGGACAGCCACTTGTCGCCCTGCCGGAGTACCCTCTTGTCGATGTGAGCCATAATCGGCTCTCGCGGTTTCAGTTGGTGCAACAGCTCGCTCAGAGCTTTTGGCGGCGTTGGAGCTTAGAGTATCTGCACATCCTTCAGCAGCGCGTCAAGTGGACAGACAAATCTCATCCGCCCAAGATAGGAGACCTCGTCCTGATTAAGGATGCCAACCTTAAGCCTTTGCATTGGCGCAGGGGGCGCATTCTCAATTTGGTGACTGGCTCCGACGGGGTCCCTCGTTTCGCTGAAGTTTTGGTGGACGGATCGGTCATGAAGAGAGCGGTCGCAACTTTGTCAAGACTGCCAATTGATTAGCGGACGGGTAGGCCCGTCCGGGGGGGGTAGATGTTGCGTCCTAGACTCGTTTCCGAACGCGGCCTTTGTGACGTTTTGGGCAACTGTCACTGTCATGTCACTTGTAATTCGTTTTTTGTTCTAAGACATGGCTTTTTGTTAAAATTTGGGAAATCCAGTTTAATCCGTGTAGAACTTCGAACTATTGATAAAGATTTGTTACTATTTGGCCAAACACCCCTGTTGTGTGTTTATTCCCGGGATAGTTTGTGCATTTTGGGGCTAACCTGCCGTTCTAAGGTGAGCCACCCACCGAGCGTGCCGTGGCATAGTTTTGGAACAGACAATCGGTGCCGAGTGCGATCTGTTTAGTTCAGGCCCTAAGCCTACTTGTGAACAGTTGAACAATTGGTGTGGTGCATCCCGTGCCGTTGCTCGCCGTACGGACCGGCGTCCTTTGGAGCATCGTCGGATCTGACACCGACTCCACACACATTACACATTCAAAGACACTTACACACACACACAGAACCGGCGTGACCTGCAGGGCGGATCGTCACCAGCACAGGTAAGTGAAACCCATTTGGAACCGTGCACCTAGCTTCTGACGTTTCATAGGTGCCCATGTAGGTTATGTGAGACGGACAACTAAAAATGATTGAGGCAAGATAAGCTTCGCGATCCGCGAACCTTTCGACAGGCCAGAACTTGCCCTGGTTTGGCGTCGAACAGACACTCAATAAGCAGCTTAAGTGCCAAAGGTTTTATTCTGTGGTATAAATCGTGCAGCTTAATATCCAGCAGTGGAAGTCAATGAAACTAATATTTTAAAGGTGAAAGTTTGTGAGTGTGTTTGTATGTTTGTTACTTCTTCACGTACAAACTACTGAACGGATTTGGATGAAATTTGGCACACGGATAGTTTATCACAGAATACTTTTATGCCGATATTCCCACGGGATCGAAACTTAGGCATGTGAAACCGCGTGGCGCTGCTAGTCGGCTCATATGATGATGATGAAATTGTGAACTTTCTTCCTATTTATCTTAGTTTGTCCAACAATTTGCAGTGTATATAAGGATAATGAATTATAATTCATTCAATTATCGACTTCAGTGGTCTGATATTGGCGCCGATTCTGTTGTTCACAAACTAAACTAAATTTAAGTTCATGCATCCTTTTCTTTCTATTTCATTAAGAAAAGGACAGAAGATAAATATTAGTTTAGTCCTGTCAAATTAAGATACTCCATAGACAACTTTAGACGAGATTAAAAAATTGGCTACTAAAAATACGTCAATTCACGCCAGGCGCTGATTAATTTGACAGGACTAAACTAATATTTATCTTCTGTCCTTGTCTTAATGAAATAGAAAGAAAAAGATGCCTGCACTTAAATTTAGTTTAGTTTGTGAACAACAGAATCGGTGCCATTGTATTTTTGTATCTCTCTGGATTTAAGTCTATAACAAAAAGTTATCTATCTATCGACTCATGTGTTAGTTTCCAGTCAGTTTGTTACAAGTAAACCTTTTGTTTCAACATTATCTTGTGGCAGTAACAACAACCGATGCCTAATGAAGCGTCTTTGTTTCTAGCTAACGCTGCTTGTCAATCAGTATTGTTAACGAGTTTAGTAAAGGAAAAATTGATAGATGGTTATGAAACTAAATATTTGTTATTGGAGCCTTGTTTGGTCGGTGTTTTTCTTACTATTTTGATTTAAAATTGATTCATATATATAAACATACGCGTATTTATCAAATGGTTATGCAGAAACTAACATTTACCATCCATACTTTCTACTCAACTTGTTTCACCTACGTTCATACATCAGAGGGTGACGTAATATGTAAGATGCGCGTCTGATGCAAGTAGGTATGAATGATTCAAATGTCTAACATTCTAGCTATGTTTGGAAAGTTTCTTAACTAGCCTTGGAAAACCTTTGCTAATGAAGTCATTTTTAAGCAAGCTCGCGAGTCTACCAGTCAGATTAAAGACGGTTTTCAAGCAATGACACATAAAAAGTACTACTTAATTCTAGTTTACTTCGTTTAAACGTGCCTAGACTTAGCCTCGAGTGTAGTGGCTAAAGGTCATAGCAACTCTGAAAGGGATCATCCCCGTATCGCCTATCGTATACGTCGATTCTGCTACGGCTGGGCGACGCCGCGCTTACGGCTCGCCAACCGCTGGTTGATGGTTCTGCAGGTAGGCCGCGGGAGGGTAGAGAGGGGCAAGGGTGAACGAAGAGACGTAAGCTCGGATACGGAGAGACGTAAGCGCGGGGACGACGAGCAGTAAGCGCGAGAACGACGAGCCGTAAGCGCGGGAACTGCAAGTTGACACCGCACCGCACCGCGGTTCGTGAGCTTGTCCCGAGGCGAGGCGATTACGTTACGATTCCGACTAGTGTGCGTTGCAGTAGGGAGTTTCATACAAAGAATACTGAATGGCTTGAGTTGATACGGTGACAATGCCTTTCCGAGTTGATATGCGTGCTATGGACTTTTAGGCGGGCCCTGCACTTACAATATGTTTGCGAAACGTTTATTGTTGCGCAATCTGCGCAATTCAGTCCTTTCACTCAAAAACGAACAATTTATTTTCTCACAATAACATTGACGGGCCATAAGCTTCAATGTTTTCACGTGATTAACCTGCAATAGAGTATTGTAAAATATGGCGTAGTACTGACCCATACTGACCCTAAACTATTCAATGAAGATATTGTGCAATGAAATTTATACTTTTGGTGGCGCCTAACACCAAATACTTGGGCGGAAATATAAAGAAATTGTTTGCGTTTATCCCAGACGCTGGGAGCTGGATCAATTAAAATAGTGGACTGTATATTGCGGGGGTGAAAAGTACGTGGGTAGGTCTGACCTTGCAAAACACGACACGAATTAGGACGACGAAAATTGTACATGGAACAAGGGAATTGGCAGGAAAATGCAACACCACTGACCTGTATGTAGATTCACCATCAATCCTCCACGTCGGCCGGCCGAAGGTTCGAGCCTGGCTGGATCAGGGCGGCGAGAGGTCGCACAGACGCCTTTCACAGCATAAACACGCACTTTTCGTAGTGTTTTAGATAATAGTTCGTAATGCTTCGCGACAGTTCGCAACCGTAAATTGGTAATTAACAAGGGAGCATGTTATGGAACACTACTCTCGTTGAAGGCAACGCGGCAAGTGAAGAATTTCCTCACACCGTCACCGGAGATGGTGACCAGGACAGCGATAGTCCGGGGTTGCATGTGGGAAAAGGATAGGACACGATAGGATAGTGACGCATTTTGCAAGTCATATTAATTTCTACCCTATAATAAAAATAATAAACTAATACGAAATCCAACATCCCCCCAGCCTTGAAGAAACCCTTCAAAAGAAAGTTAAAAAAATTAAGAAAATCGCTATATTTAGCAACTTCAAGGAGTAACTAGAGCGGAGAAATATAATGAAACTTCTAAATTTAACTTAACTAACATAAAATAAGCTAATTTAATACTTATGTGCGTAAAGTACACATAATAGAGATATATGACTATTGAGTCGGAAGAGGGCATAACCGCACTACTGGTCGTTTATAAGTACCGGTTTTAGTTCTTACTTCCGCTACGCGAACAACACCATCCTTACCAGGGTATACATTGGTAACAATTCCTAATGGCCACTGCAAGGGTGGAGCGTTATCTACATTTAACAACACTACAGTACCGACTGTAATCGGATTAGACGGAGTATTCCATTTTTCGCGTTGTTGCAAATTATGTAAATATTCCGATTTAAATCGCTTCCAATACGATTGAACTATCGAATCCATTAAAGAGAAACGAGACAACAGATCTGTTCGTTCGTCGGATAAGTCGGCTGCAGGTAAGCATTCTAGCGGAGTGGTAGACAAAAAATGCGCGGGAGTAAGTGCTAAGGGCTCTGATGGATCAGAGCTCAAAACATAAAGAGGACGGCTATTTAGCACGGCCTCAATTTGACTAAGAATGGTCGACATCTCCTCAAAGGTGAGAACTTGATTGCCGATTGTACGAAATAAAAGCGACTTGGTGCTCTTAACGTTCGCTTCCCATATCCCTCCGAAGTGACTTGCTGTAGGAGGGTTCATTCGCCACGTGATACGGTTCTTCGCGAGTTCATGACTAAAACTTTGATAATAATCAGCAGTTTGTAAAAACTCGTGAAGTTCATTAAAATATTTTTTAGAAGCGACAAAATTAGTCCCGTTATCGCTATATAAGAAATTACAAGGACCCCTTCGGGATATGAATCGTTTAAATGCGTCGATAAAGGAAGCGGAAGTTAAGTTAGAAACTAGTTCGATATGAACTGCTTTTGTCACGAGACAAATAAAAATACAAATATAAGCTTTTACGCTTCGTACGCCCCGTTTGCGGTAAGGAGTAACATAAAGCGGACCTGCGTAATCGACGCCCGTTTGTAAAAACGCTTTGCATTGCTCTAATCTACATTTAGGCAAATCGGCCATAGGCGGAAACGTAGGCTTAGGATTAACTCGGAAACAATCATTACACTTGTGTATGTACTGTCGAACCACACGTCTAGCGGAAATAATCCAATATTTGGATCTTAATATCGAAATTAATAATTGCGGCCCGGCGTGACAATTGTCGCGGTGATAAAATTCAATTAATAATTTAACAACATGTCCTTGCCCGGGAAGTAAAATCGGATGTTTAGAAGAATAGTCTAGTGTCGAGTTCGATAAGCGACCTCCGACACGTAGAAGTCCGTTACATAAAAATGGAAACAGTTTCCGTAACTTGGCCGAACATGGTTGACCCTTAGAAATATTCTTAATGTCTTCAGAAAAGTATTTAGACTGGACCGCGCGAATTATTTCCGATTCAGCTATATTTAGATCTTCAGCGGTAATTGTATCGTTTTGCGGCAATTTTTTAATAAATCGAAGCGAAAAAACTGTAGCTTCCAGCAGCTTTTCCCAAGTGGAACACTCTGAAGCTAATTTTAAAAGCGGGTTATCATTATCTGCGACTTGAGTCACATGCGTAACAGTTTTTTCTTCCGGTAATGAAGACCGGTTGGATAAAAATTGTTGTATAGGCCAGTCTTGTCTAGGCAAGGAAAGCCAGGATGGACCCTTAAACCAAAGCTCATGTTGAATGAGCTGCGAAGGCGTGAGCCCACGAGATACGCAATCTGCGGGGTTCTCGATGCCAGCGACATGATATAAATTTTCAGGTGAAATATTTTCCTGAATTTGTGAAATGCGGTTGGCAACATAAGTGTTGAATCTGTGTGGCGAAGCAACAGACCAACAGAGTGCTACTTCAGAATCCGAAAAAGCATAAATATCTTCAATTTTATGTCGTTTAGATAAAGTGTCATAAACGGTTTTAAGAAGTCGTGACATTAAAAGTATTCCGTTTAATTCCAAGCGTGCGAGAGTGATTTTAGGTTTAGCAGATGCGACACGTGATTTGGAGCACACGAGTGAAATAATAGGCGATTGATCGCCATTGACGACGTGTAAATAAATCACACAGCCGTATGCGGATTCGCTCGCATCTGAAAATGCTACTAAGGAAACTGTAGAACGGGTTTCTATACCTAAATGACGTGGAAACGATAAATTAGATATTTGCGGTAATTCTATTAAATATTGTTGCCAAATTTTAACAATGCGAGAAGGGGGTATATCGTCCCAATCGAGATTTAAAAGCCAGAGTTCCTTAATGATTAATTTAGCGAAAAGAATTATAGGGCCGACGAGTCCTAAGACGTCGTACAACCGAGCGGTTGCGGATAAAATGGCGCGTTTAGTACAAGCAGGTGGGGGACTTGATATTTCGAAAATAAAGGTATCCTGAGCGGGTAACCAACGCAAACCTAATATCTTAAATGTATTTCCATCGTCGAAAGAAATGCATTCAGATTGACGGTGCGACTCGGGAATATGTTTGAGCAATTCCTGTGAGTTGGAAGTCCATTTAACTAAGTCAAACCCGCCAGTTTTGAAGATCTGGATCAGATCGGTAGCTGTCTTGACTGCTTCCTCGAGAGAAGAAGCAGATGAAGCTACGTCATCCATATAAATGTCCCTCTCTAATACGGCTGCCGCAGTTGGCCAATTATGCCGTTCATCGCTAGCGAGCTGGCGTAGCGTGCGGAGCGCCAAAAATGGTGAAGACCGAAGCCCAAATGTGACTCGAGTGAACTCAAAAACCTCGAGTGGGTCGGTTTCTGAAAATCTATATAAGATTCGTTGATATTTGCGGTGCGGAGCATTTGTAT
Organism: Oligia strigilis; assembly: GCA_951800025.1. Taxonomy (NCBI): domain Eukaryota; kingdom Metazoa; phylum Arthropoda; class Insecta; order Lepidoptera; family Noctuidae; genus Oligia; species Oligia strigilis. The sequence continues at coordinate 12,509,275 of OX637564.1, read as the reverse complement.
AAATGCATAAATACATTTGTTTTACATCTGCACAAAAGGCAATGTAATAAACACGAACATTTAAAAGTATATGAAATATATCAGCCTGTAGATTGCAACCCGTATACAGGACATCATTTAGTGATAAGCCTGTATCGGTCTTGGCACTGCCATCCAGCACAGGACGAACTTTGGTTGTCGCCTTGTCGTTGCGCACTACAGGATGGTGCGGTAAATAAAAGCCTGCGGCGACTAATGCCTCAGGTGCGGTGCGGGACAGTATACCTTTATTTAGGTAATCACGAATAACATCGTCATATTTTAGTTTTAAACTAGGATCCTTAGAAAATTTCTTTTCTAAAAGTAGGAAGCGTTTTCTAGCGGTAGTATAAGAATTGCCTAGATTATTTGGGTCTTCTTTAAAAGGAAGGTCAACTGAATAGCTGCCGTCGGAGTTACGAACAGTGGTTGAAGTATAAATATTTTCACACTGCTGGTCGTCGGGACTTAAAAATGACTGCGAAGGTAATTCCTCGACTGCCCAAAATCTTTCAACAATCTGGTGTAGCGGGTCAGAAGTAAAAGCACACAATGTGCGGGTAGCGGGTTGCGGAGATATAATAGGAGCGTCACCTAAAATCAGGTAACCTAAAGTCGTTTCAAAGGCGGAGGGCATACCGTCATAAGGGGGTTTAATTTTATCAGTGAGTAAAATTTCACAATAAAATTTAACACCTAAAAGTATATCTATTGTTCCCGGCTGCGAAAACTCATCATCAGCGAGCGGTAAGTTACGAATAAATTCAATAGACGCTGTATCAACACAGGTGTCCGGCAACTGTGACGTAATCTGTCCTACTACCATCGGCCTTATAGAATATTCGCACTTATTATCAAAGCGAGACGTGAATTTAACAGAAGTAACACCGAGAATTTTTTGTGAGGCTCCTCCAATGCCTTGAACTTGCGAATAGCGGGTTTGATTATAAATAGAAAGCGATAGTCGCTTACAACAAGTTGCGGAAATATAATCACTTTGAGAGCCAGGATCCACTAGACATCTCAAAAAGTGCGTGCGGTTTAAAGAATCAACAAACTTTACTTTTGCGGTCCCTAACAACGTAGTCGTTTGATAACGAGCGGTTCGATCGTACGAAACTGTACACACCGATGCATTATTTGCAATAGTTGTAGGGTCATTAGAAGCGGCGAGTGAATGAGTCATAGCGGACTCTGAATGACTGCTGGCCGGGGTAGGGCGCGGCATGTCATGAGCGGTAGCGGGAATAGGATTAGAGGTATTGGACACCACAGAACCAACGTTGCAATTTGTTTTATCATTTTGTGTTGGATTGAAATGTAATAAGGTGTGGTGTCGCTTTGAACAATGAGAACAAGTATGTTTCGAAGTACAAGAAAAAGTCTTGTGTTTTGTACTTAAACAATTGTTGCAGAAATTATTAAGTTTTATATAATTATATCTTTCTCGCGGGGTTAACTTATTAAATGAGGAACAAGAGTATAAATGTTCATGTTGTTTCTCATCACATAAAGCGCATTTATCGCTTACACTTGGACCACACCCTACATCAGTATTAACAAAGGACTTGGACGGTTTAGGGATGCGCTTAGTCTGACGCTGCTGTTTAGACTGAGAATTACTATCTATCGATTTACTAAGGTTCATAGAACGAGACAAAACTTTACTTTGCTCCTTTATGAATTCAATTAAATTATGATAATGAGGTATTTTATCTTTACGATAGGTAATTTCAAATAGTTTAACTGTGTCTGCGTCCAACTTTTGCAGAGCCAAATGCAAGAAAATAAATTCATTTAAATCATTAAGCTTCAATTGCTTAAGCGCTTGTACTGAAGAATCAAAATTATATATAAATGAGTCTAACCCATCAGAACTAGCAATGGATAGCGGTGTAAACTGTAACAATTGGTTTAAATATGCGGATGCGAGTGAGCGAGGATCGTCATATTTTTGCACGAGTGCCTCCCAAATAATAATATAATTTTCTGCGGTTGGAGCCAACCCTGCGCAAACGCACGACGCCTGCCCAGTTAATTTACCTACTAAATAAAATACTTTTTCACTATTAGTGAGCGATGCGTTATCGTGTATCATGCTTTTAAATTGTTGATAAAACAATGGCCATTTCTTGACATTACCGTCGAATGACATCAAATCAATGGGCGGAAGGCGAGGATTCGATTTTTGTAATGAAGTTTGAGATTCAGGTTCAGTACACTCGGTTTTATTATTGAGTAAAACCTGTTTTATAAAACAAAGCATTTCTTCAAATGATAACCAGGAATCATATTCGACCTCGGAATCGGGGTTCAACTGTAAATTTAACATATTATAAGAATCTAAAACTTGTTGATAATCATTACGCAATGTATCAATATTTAAAGCACTAGAACAAAACGACTTATAATATTGTCGATCAGTATTTGTTTTCTGTGCAAGTTCGAAAATATTTTCTACGCGTTTGTAAATTACATCACGTTTGACTACGTATAACGATAACTGGTTTTTACTAGTACTGGTAGTGTCGAAGAACTGATCTGCATCACTTCCCTTCCTCTTTGCTTTAGTCATTGTGAACTACTGTAAATATGTACAATAGCGGCGATAAGTAGGCAACACGACTATGTAAACAAAGTAAATAAGCGGTTATTATCATAAAACGACTAACTTTAGTTGCAAGAGTAAAATAAATTATTGCGGGTAAGAGAAAAATATCGAAAGTACTGGTATGCGAACGTGCCCTAACGAAGCGAGCCGAAGTTCACCGAACAATTACGAACGAACGAGTTATCTAAAGAACGACCGTATAGGAACCGATTCAAAATGGCGGAATACCAAAATGGAATGAATTTGGAAAGAAATAACTTTTACGTTGTGTTGTACTATGCGATGCGGGTGCGGAAATATAAAGAAATAGATGTCAGTGCGGGAAAATACAAAGAATAAACGACAATCTATTTATTAATTACGTAGTACAGTGACCGTTTTAGTTATAACTGACCATGCGGTTTGAATTAAGAATGCGACCTAAACGACCATAAATGCGGTTCGAAGTGACCAAAAATAAATGGTGGCGCCTAACACCAAATACTTGGGCGGAAATATAAAGAAATTGTTTGCGTTTATCCCAGACGCTGGGAGCTGGATCAATTAAAATAGTGGACTGTATATTGCGGGGGTGAAAAGTACGTGGGTAGGTCTGACCTTGCAAAACACGACACGAATTAGGACGACGAAAATTGTACATGGAACAAGGGAATTGGCAGGAAAATGCAACACCACTGACCTGTATGTAGATTCACCATCAATCCTCCACGTCGGCCGGCCGAAGGTTCGAGCCTGGCTGGATCAGGGCGGCGAGAGGTCGCACAGACGCCTTTCACAGCATAAACACGCACTTTTCGTAGTGTTTTAGATAATAGTTCGTAATGCTTCGCGACAGTTCGCAACCGTAAATTGGTAATTAACAAGGGAGCATGTTATGGAACACTACTCTCGTTGAAGGCAACGCGGCAAGTGAAGAATTTCCTCACACCGTCACCGGAGATGGTGACCAGGACAGCGATAGTCCGGGGTTGCATGTGGGAAAAGGATAGGACACGATAGGATAGTGACGCATTTTGCAAGTCATATTAATTTCTACCCTATAATAAAAATAATAAACTAATACGAAATCCAACAACTTTTATACAATCATTGTGCAGACTTCAATACTTTCTGCAAACGGTTAAAAACATTGCGCAATTCGGGATATTGCGCAATAATGTTGTAGTTTTAGGGATCGCTTAGACTATTTTTACCTTGTATTAGGCAGCTTTGTAACTACGAACAAAGCCAACATTTTATAAGTCACAAAAAGGCTATTGATGATGATAACAAAGTAAATCTTTCCTTTTTATCCAGTTTAAAAGCAAAACTGATCCCAGTTGCTTCAATAAACAGCTCAACTGCAAAACCCGATCAAACAACATCACTATTTGATACTAAATCCGCTAATCACTCACAACCAAATGTCCTGTCTTTGGTATTGTTCGTCGAATCGTTGAGCTCCTCAAGTTCTGAGTTGAGCTGCACGATTTACGATTTTTGACAAATGCGTGCACTGATTGGACAGGTCCGCTCAATCTGTGTGGTTCTTTCCTGAAAAGACCATTTCAGACACCAATCTACATGGTCTTCACACGATCTGACCAAGATTTTGTCTGGACTTTAAAAGAAACTGTGACTTCTGAGTTTGTTTCGGCCTTTCTTCTCAGAATAGTCAGTTAGGAAACGCCGACCTCATCTAGTTTAAAAAAAAATATGATTGACGTGTAAAAGTGTTTGTACCTACTTACAGAAATAAAATAATTTATCATTTAGCATTTATCATAACTCCACCTACATGAATACATGCAAGAGCTACATAAACACAGCCACAGTTACAGCTAGTGCGCTGAATATTTTGTAAGTCCATCCATCTGCTCAAACGGAATACTAAATGTAGGTAGGTAATGAAACTGACAAAGTGATATTTGGAAGCCACTCCGGATTTCACGTGTTTGAATTTGAATATTTTAATGTAAATGTGTGCTTTTGGAAGGTTATTTGTTAGTGTTGGAATTACTAAATTTGGTAATTAATGTAAACTGGTTAAACTGAAGCGATTTTTTTTAAAGCTATTTTTTTTTAATGTTCATGATACGGGTTTGTTCATTCTCAACACAACATTTAAACACTTCCTGACATTAAAATAGGAATTGTTATCGTTATTATAGGTTTTGATAGCCATAAATTACCTTAGCCATTTAATATTTCCATTAAAAATGCGTGTTAATACTGTAAATCATTATTTGTGAGACTGCCTGTTACTTCTCAGAATCTATGTAAAAAATCGCGAGGGTTCCGTACAAAGTAGGTATGTAAATAGTTTATCAAGATTTTTTTTTTTAATGTAATTATAAATTTATGGTTTTTGGGTTTTTTTTTCCTTTACTACAAATGAAATTTGGCAAGAAGCAAGGTTATGTAGCACACTACATGACCTATGTCCAGCAGTGGACGTCTTTCGGCTGAAATGATGATATAACAGTTAGTCATTTGTTTCAACAACATTATTTGCGCGGGCTACACGAGGCTAATTTTTCAAGCTAGGATGTCAAGTGAGTAATTTCCAGGCTTAGTATCCTGACTTGGCACATGCAAAAATGAGATAGTTCTGAATACACAATTACAAAGAGTGAATAACTTGTTTACATCCACTATTTTGCAAAACTGGCCTCGATCGAAAAAATTATTACTGTAGTATGTCCAGTAACCTGGGCATTAGAAGTCATAATCTCTTCTAAAACCTTATCTCCACATATTCACGAATTACTTCAACATCATTTACCTTCACAACAAATAAAAGGTAGGTACTTATGATCAATCCCCTCCATAAAACACAAAACACACATTGTATTCCCAAAAAACACGAGTAAAACTCCATTCTAAACAAAATTATACAACTTTTTATATTCAGAAAACACTTTAACTTCCTAAGTACTGTTCCTGAACTTGGCTGTCAAAATAGGTGTTTCATATAATGAGGCTCGGACCACGGTACGTATATTAAAACTTTTCTTGTTATACCTGCATTGTGTAAACAGTTCGGTGTGGGTGGAAGTTTGAAAACCTGGACGTTGAGAACTTGAGAGGTCAACGGTAGGTATGTATTGTGTGAGCTCCAGGGTTTCATGTGTATTTGATTTTTGTGTACAGTGTCAGTGGTTAAGCTAAATTCACTGAAAAGTGGAAGTTAAGAGGAACTGGGTGGGAATTCTTCATCCTCCTTTGAAAAGGGAGGATCCTCCGACCAGACGGGTATTGCATCTTGTCGGCAGGTTTTCTGTATATGTTTTCATCATGTGGATAACTCTGTTTGCGTAATGTAGGATTTTTTTGTAACTTCAGTTGTAATGCGTAGTTCGTATATGTGGCGTTATTGAAAAGTGTTTTTCTAGCAAGTGACTTTTATGTGTGAGCCCATTAAAAGGTGATTGTTTAAACCTTTTCACCTGCACCAGTACACTTAATGCGGAATCCGTACTTTACCTTTCGTCGATGCTGCATATATTATTATTATTATATTATAATATTATTATGTTTTCATTGTGAATGTGAAGACGCTGTGGGTCATTTTACATACTTATGTATATTTTTTTATTATTCTCTCTGTTTGGTCTGGCAGTTTGAGTAATTTATGTGGCCTACCCAAATGTCCTTTCTTTGGTATTGTTCGTCGAATCGTTGAGCTCCTTAAGTCTTGAGTTGAGCTGCACGATTTTTGACAAATGCGTGCACTGACTGGACAGGTCCTCTCAATCTGTGTGGTTCTTTCCTCAAAAGACCACCTCAGACATCGATCTACATGGTCTTCATATAACCTGACCAAGATTATGTCTGGACTTTAAAAGAGACTGTGACCTCTGAGTTTGTTTCGGCCTTTCTTCTCAGAGTAGTCAGATAGGAAACGCCGACTTCATCTAGTTATAAAAAAAAACATGATTGACGTGTAAAAGTGTTTGTACAAACCTACTTACAAAAAATAAAATCATTTCATCATCATTTCATTTCATTTCATGTTTTAGTTTTCATACAACTGTGCGATCAGCTTAATTAGTCTACTGACTGTTTTGTTGATTATGAAGTACGAAGTTTTGCAACCCATAATCTGTGGGTAGCTCAAAGCTTAAGGGGTTGAATAGGGTTTTTATGGCTTTGTCTATTGAGTGACTACCATGTATTCTGCCAGTATATTCCGTAAAAATCTCACCGAAAACTTAGGTGAAGTGAGCAGTAAGCTGTTATTCCAGCTGATGCTACGGATTGACACTACTAACAAGCTTACTTTATATAAGTTTACACGGTGAGATTTTACAGAATAGACCAAATAGAACTCGTGATGGATTACTTTAATTTTCACGCTTCGAGACAAGCGTGCACTGTCGTCGAACTGATCATTGCTTACTAAACCATCAGGTGAGGTTGTGATCAAACACGAGCCTGTTAGACCATAATATTAAATAAAGTACTGCGCTCTATGAACAAAACCCTTTACGGCAACCATGCTGCTTCGGTTTGAGTCCATAAAAATGCAACTGAATGCCATAATGTCGGAAAAACATGTCAACTCTACATCAACTAACTTTCCACCAAAAGCCGAAAATGTTTGGTCAAACCATGATTTTGTAAACGCAGCCCGCTTTTCCATTTAAAATTAGCATTGAAATCCGTATAGTGTATCAGATTCGCTTGCATAACTCCAAAAAAAAAAAAAAAAAACTTTTTAGAGACAGTACAGCTAGCCTCAAAAAGTTGTATACATCGACAAGAATTAATTATATTATTGCCTACAATTTGTGTTCCATAATACTGTGTCAATGTGCAGCTACAATTAAGTACCCAATCTGTAATGTGTTTTGTGGTTACACATTGATACAATATTATAGTATCAAGTGGTCAGTCAACGAAACCAATAATGAGCCATAATTATTTTCGTCACGATTAAAGTTAAGAGCGTTTACGCCGTACGGCATTACATACAAACTTTCAAGCCCTTATTTTTCGAAATGAATTAACCGATTTTAATGAAACTTATGCATAAGCAGGATACAAAGGTCTAAAAAGTTAGTAGACAACATTTTCGAAATGTCTTAATTTGGCTGTAACACGATTTTTTGAAAATGTCCTCTACTAACTTTTTAGACCTTTGTATCCTGCTTATGCATAAGTTTCATTAAAATCGGTTCTTTCATTTCGAAAAATAGGGGCTTGAAAGTTTATATGAAATGCGGTACGGCGTAAACGCTCCATGTCACAAAAACTACATTCCGAAGTGACGCGCGGTAAGCCGGCTGTCAAACTAAACTGATATATCGGACGGACGGTTGCGGAATTACACGGATTATAATTATTATCAATGCTTACTGTACCGGATGTTTTATTGCTATCCCGGGATTCGGACTAAGTACGTCTGATTAATGCCTCCGGGAATTTTGCTCCGGAAACGTTATTTTTCGTGCGAGTACGGTACTGCGATTGGTTGGTTGCTCGGAATTGAGTTAGTTTTTTTTTATGTTTCTGTCGATTGTGGGTTATGTTTTATTTTTCTGGAATTTTTTTCGCGATTAAATAATAAATAATACGTAAGTATAACATCTAAGGTTTAACAACGATAGCTATTTTACTTATAGAAAGTAATAACTAGTTAGAGTCTGATCATTTTTTTTGTTGAAGAATGTAACAAAATGTTTTAACAACGTTTTAGTTTGATTAGTTGAAAAAAATACATATATGTATGTATATGCTAGCTAAACAATCTTGCTAAAGTCAAAGTCAAAGTCAAATCATTTATTTCAAATAGGCACATTACAGGCACTTTTGAACGTCAAAAAAAAACTAAACAGAAATGATGCTACTGGTCCCATCCAATATCTTCGTGTTACCCCGTGGCCACGAGCTACACGCTACAGGCGTCGAGCGACAGCGGCTGCGGAAAAACAAATGAAAGTAGTCGTTTAAAGCATGCCACGAGTCACCGCGACGCGACGCGACGCTCGGAACGACGCGCGATGGACTGAAAAAAGTGACGCACGCGCGTGTCGCTTGACGCAAGTCGCGACACTCGAGGCCGTGAACGCGCCTAATAGCTGAGCCGGGATCACGTCTCGACCAACATACGAGTACCTATGTCTGCTCCCCTTGACGAGGGTATATGCCTGTCAAAATATCTGTTTTAATGAATTGGAGAGATTTTTTTATACAAATTTGGATTTCCACTTGCTAATAAACTTCAAGAAAAAGGTGGGTAGATAATATTATTGAATGGTAAAATAGCCAACGGCCTTTCCGATGAAAAACTGGCAGACAGATTATGGTTTATTAATTTAAAACTCTCCTGTTACTGTAAACCCAACTAAAACAATTGCGAACGGTCGCAGGCCGCTTCCCACACACCTACTGATACATAATGCAGGAGAACGTCTATCGCCTAATGTATTAGAACATTGCTAAATATTTATATGTGATCCACCAATCTACTAATGAATGTTAGTGCAGCAGAATAATTGTGATATCAAACTTGTGTTCATGATGTATTCAGTGCAATTTGTTGGAACTATATTGTGGAAGGTGTGGTTTATATTATATATGAGAAATGGTATTGAGTGCTTTTGAAAGTAATTGAGGAGAATTTATATTTGAAGTACCGATTTTGTAATTAGTAATGTCAGACTTGTAAAGCAATTAGCTTCATCAGTTTCAACTTTAATTCCCACTAAATTTAAAACTTCAATTAAGTTAAAACTATCTAACTGTCTCATAGACAAATAGACTTTCGTTTTATGACGTGCAAAAGGCTATTCATTAATTGTAATTTCTTTAAAGTTAACGTTAAAAAAATTACAATTAATGAATAGGTAAGTCACTAATTAAATTACAATTAATAATTAGGTAAGTCACTAATTAAATTACAATTAATGAATAGGTAAGTCACTAATTAAATTACAATTAATGAATAGGTAAGTCACTAATTAAATTACAATTAATGAATAGGTAAGTCACTAATTAAATTACAATTAATGAATAGGTAAGTCACTAATTAAATTACAATTAATGAATAGGTAAGTCACTAATTAAATTACAATTAATGAATAGGTAAGTCACTAATTAAATTACAATTAATGAATAGGTAAGTCACTAATTAAATTACAATTAATGAATAGGTAAGTCACTAATTAGATTACAATTAATGAATAGGTAAGTCACTAATTAAATTACAATTAATGAATAGGTAAGTCACTCATTAAAAACAATTACCATCATTTCTCGAAACTTAAGTTCAAATAAAAAAAAACTTATAAATATACCTCTGGAGCTTGTATATTATTAAACTGTATGTGTAAAAACAATAAACTATTGAACTAAAAACAGTTCTCCAAAAACAGTACTACAATAACTGAAACACGTACGAAAGGTTTAGCGGCGCTCGCGCTCCCAACGATAAATTCAAGGCTTAGTGCCTTGCAAGCCAGATTTAGAGTAATCCCTCAGTTCCACTTATTAACTTGGCATCGTACAAATGCTATGCTAAATACATAGCTTTCGTTGTAGTTTCGTACGGTATTGTATTTTGAATTGATTCAGGAGTAGGTATTTGGAGTGGAATAATATATAGGATTGCTTAAAAAATTATTTTTTTTTTTAGATAATTAATTTAGGGACATAATTATACGAATTCACGCCTTATTGCCATGTGTGTAGGCAGAAAATAAGAATGCTTGAGGCCGACAAGAAACCGGCGACAATTACACATTTCTACAAGTTTTCTTCATACAGTTGTTGCTTTATTAAATAGCTCCTGTTACAGTCGTGTAAATTTTGTAATTTTTTGACGAATATGTCACACTGTCAGTTACATCAAGTAGGGCTCAGATTCTTCAATGCTAACACACCTTTCTTTTTTACTTCTTAGTCAACGGTACATACATGTGATTAGGTATTTATTTAAATGTCGTCTTTTTTTTTTTTGTGTTGGGAAGTCATCAAATGTCCCGCTCTGGGTGGAGCGGAAGGGAGTGTCAGACTCTTACTGACTAAGACCCACCCGTGTTCCTTCCTTAGCCCTTTATGTTCCGGGCCAGCGGCCGCCCTTTTGGACAAGCGGGCCGCCCTTTTGGACAATCCCGCTGAAAAAAATAAATAAAAAAGTCAAGTCTTCATGTTATTATTTTGGTAGAGTTTCTGAATTTCTTAGCGAGATTCGATATCTATACGAAACAGTGATTGATGCTTTACTACGTAGTTCTTGATATATTTTCGCAACAATCGGTCTTAATTTCCGTCCAAACATCTTTGCTTTCAAAAACTAACTAAGTAAGACAGATATTTTTTCTCGAAAGCTTATTCTTTTTCCATGCTAGGTACAGTAGGCCATGACTTGACTGCCCCGTTGGACTCGTGGTCGCAAGCGCGACTGCTGAGCGTGGGGTCCTGGTTTAGATTCCCGGGTAATATTTTTTCCGTCGATAAAATTAAGCTTAGTTTCCCTCATTTCGATATGAGCACATTATGAAGACTCACACTGTATATTCAAATCACAGCCGTCATTCTTTGATAGTAGTATAAGATGGATAGCATAATATAATCCACGGCAAATTTGCGCAGTGTGTCAATTTGATAAACAATTTATTAACTTACTTAAAATTAGAACACATTGTACACCGAAATCCCAAAAGCATTAACAATGAAACACACAGTCACTCAACATATATATTTCGATGGAATAGCTACCGATATAGTAGCATCAATCTTACAAACAGGCGTGACACGCGATATAATCGCGCGTGACACAAAGACACTGCTCGTTGCGCGACTTGCGGTGCCTTTGTGTCGCTCGCGATTTTATCGCGTGTCGCGCCTGTTTGAAGGAGCCTTAAAGCGGACATCGACACGCGTATCTGTTGCACACGAGCCATTACACCGAGTACAATATTGTAATGGCGACAGCAATACTGGATGTTCAAAAATAGTTTTAAAAGCGAAAGCAAACAGATTATGGGCAAACGCATATAAAGGCGTTGTGTTGCCTTGTCGCCGCTGTCCGGGTTATGGAAAAAAACTGCTTTCGATTAAGGTATTTAAAGAACGTGGAGACGGGTCATTTTCGTTTGTCAGTTACAAGAAAGACAGGATTTTTTAAAGCTGTCCAATGTTTAATTTGGTCGAATGAAATGCAGCGGTTGTGGTAACGGAAAGCCTGGCAGTGACATGATAACAGTAGGTGAAACTCAAAACAAAGCGCAGAGTGAAAACAAAATTATCAGAATAAATCGCTCACCTAGCAGTATAATGACACATCTACTTTTTTCTTATTTTACAGAAATGAGGTTTAAAGATTTTGCAAATGTTTGAAACGAAGTTGTGACTTCATTTTACATTTTATCTTGGATTTTATGGTTTTAGCAACTAGTATAGACCTTAATAGATACTAAAGGATAAAAAATTCCACTTCAGGCTTCCAGGAGTTGCTTCATAACAGTCAAAGAAGAAGAAGAGCCATGCAATTGTGCCGTTATACTTTTAACAACTTCCAAAAATGTCATATATGCCCCCAAAGCCATAATTATACAGGATGTGAAAACCAAGAAATAAAGACAATTGGTTAATAGAAAACAAAAGTTTTTATTTGAAATCAACATAAATAAAAAGTTTAACTAAAATATTATAATAACCTATATTTGGCTCGTGAGTCGTTAATTTTCTTAACGAAATAAAAAAAATATAGGTTATTAGATGTGTCATTATACTGCTAGGTGAGCGATATTTTAGTTAAACTTTTTATTTATGTTGATTTCAAATAAAAACTTTTGTTTTCTATTAACCAATTGTCTTTATTTCTTGGTTTTCACATCCTGTATAATTATGGCTTTGGGGGCATAATGACATTTTTGGAAGTTGTTAAAAGTATAACGGCACAATTGCATGGCTCTTCTTCTTCTTTGACTGTTATGAAGCAACTCCTGGAAGCCTGAAGTGGAATTTTTTATCCTTTAGTATCTATTAAGGTCTATACTAGTTGCTAAAACCATAAAATCCAAGATAAAATGTAAAATGAAGTCACAACTTCGTTTCAAACATTTGCAAAATCTTTAAACCTCATTTTTGTAAAATAAGAAAAAAGTAGATGTGTCATTATACTGCTAGGTGAGCGAAATGTGGAAAGCAGAGAACTGGGTGTTGCCTGTCCAGTAGGCCTAAATATGAGTTGACTGATTGCATACAGGTATTTGTGGGCCAATTATTGTAATAACATGCTGAAGATGCTCGCGGTCGCGGTCGGTATCTCAAAACCTTAATATTGAACATAACTAGTCTAATGACTATGCGTAACTTCAGACTAATTTCTAGCTAGCTAGCTTCTCACAATTTCTAGGAACACGCCTTGTGTATCACATCCACCAACGGTTACAGTTGAATAAGAGCGTTCCATAAACCATTACAATAAATAATTTGGACATATACACCCTGTAATCCAGGTGACAAATTTCCAACTTGGATAGTAAGGATTTTGAGGTCTTGGTGAGTGGATTAAAGACGGGAGTCCTTGAAGTTTAGTAAACGCTTGAGGTGCATGTAAAGCCTCAATAAGCGGCGATACTCACATTCTATCAGCGATAACAATGATAGAAAAGTCAAAAATGTATGGGATTGACATAAGTTACAGAAAGGCTTATGTTAATCCTGTTGAAAGTGTAGAAATAACGAACGCTTTGAAAGCGATTGTCTTGACCCTTTGGGCCGTCAGCCCGGTTACTGGCTGGCTAATATTTTTACAGCGGCATGAATGGCGTGCGATTGGAGAGACCGAGGTCCAGCAGTCAACTGCTGTGGGCTGATGATGAAGATGATGAGTTATTCTGAAATAAGCGGTAGGTATATGTTGCAAGTTCAGCCGAAAGATAACATGCTGAGATAGGAGCCTTTTGGCCTCGTATAGGACTTTGTTTCATTTTCCTTTTGTTACTTTTTTTTATATAACTTGGATTTTTATTTTACTGTGTTTAGTTTTAGTTTGTGATCTTCCTGTACGAGTCGCAATAAATACTTTTTCTTTTCTTTTCTTTTCTTTTCTTTTTCTTTTCTTTTCAAAGATATCCACTACTGGACGTAGGAGATCCGCAAAAATGGCTAAAACGACTAAAGCACTGCGACTAAATGACCTCATTTTTGGTCGCATTATACTTTACAAATGGCAAGGCTGGTGGTGAAAGCTTGAATCCTCTCAATCAACACCTGAATTAAATTGTATTAAAAACGCCGAATTATATAAAAAATGTACTCAAACTACCCGAAACTGTCAAATTTTCCCAATAAACTTTGAACCTTATGTTCTAGCGATAAAGTTGAAAATCTATTAAAGAAATTTGACAGATTGTAATAGCTTGATGTGCTGGCGTCTGTACGTACGTAGGTAGTAAACACCAAATACAATATCACTTTGAAACTAAACGGCATCAGTTACAGTGAAATTAAATGAAATGTTTTTTTTTTTGTAAGTAGGTTTGTACAAACACTTTTACACGTCAATCATGTTTTTTTTTTTTAACTAGATGAAGTTGGCGTTTCCTATCTGACTACTCTGAGAAGAAAGGCCGAAACAAACTCAGAGGTCACAGTCTCTTTTAAAGTCCAGACATAATCTTGGTCAGGTTATATGAAGACCATGTAGATCGATGTCTGAGGTGGTCTTTTGAGGAAAGAACCACACAGATTGAGAGGACTTGTCCAGTCAGTGCACGCATTTGTCAAAAATCGTGCAGCTCAACTCAAAACTGAAGGAGCTCAACGATTCGACGAACAATACCAAAGAAAGGACATTTGGGTAGGCCACATAAAATACTCAAACTGCCTGACCATGAAAAAAAAAAAAAAAAAAATTAAAGGTCCGAGAATAATAAAAAAAAATATATATGTAAAATGACCCACATCGTCTTCACATTCACAGTGGTTCATATCTCATTCGGGTAAACTGCGACATGTCACATTTCGTTTGCCTTGCGAGAAATATGCAATATCAAACTTAACCCCTGCGGAAATCGTTATGTTCGTCGCACACGCGATGGGTTTGGCGACTGCATGAATGGCGCTGACGATCGCTGGACCAAGAATTTACGACAGTTGGTAGTGCAAAATGAGCGAATGCGTTTGCTGTTATGTTTAGCGTTAGCATGTAGAAAACATCATTTTATCTATTTTCTAGCTTAGACCACTTCTAATTGCTTTTAGGATACAAAAACGTGTTTTTTGTTGAGACTAGTAAGTCAATGTTATATATACATATGCTTCGCATTTTTTTGTCCTAATACGGCAAAGCTAGAAGGAAGTATTTAAAAACTTACAGACTGCTTGTACTTCAGATAGTTCATAAAGCCTAAACTGCTGAAACGATTTCAACAAATGAGGCATTGCCACCACCGGAATTACAGTTTCAAGTGATTTAGTAAACGCACATTAAAATGTTTTGTGTGCGCCGACCCACACTACGCCAGCACCCCAGTACGCCAGCACGACAATATGCCACTACGACAGTCCGCTGTCTAATTTCGTTTGCGTTGTAATTGTGCCCACGCATAAATTAACATAAATTTAGAACACAGCTACAGTGACGTTTACTGAACAATGGAGACTGAAACGCTTTCATACAATCTTGGGCCTGGATGTAAAAAATATGAAATTGGTGCCAATTGATAGCTATTGTATTATCACACCATTACCGATAATTTTGCGGGTTTTGGCAATCTGAGAGCTGAGGTAAAAGTGATTTAATAAATGTAAGATTATGTGACAATCTATACGTAACAGCTCATTTTCCTCATTTTCTATATATTACACTGCGTTATATTTTTTTAATGTTAGTTTTTTTCATAACGATTCCATCGTCATTATTTATATATACAGCTCCCATACAAAACTTTAGAGATATCGTCCTTTTAATCGCACGCGCCGACTCCAAAAATTGCAACCGGATAATAGGATGTGAGTTATATGTATAAATTGAAGAGTGGGAGGAAATTAGGAAACACAAAGGTTTCAAAATCATGGGTAAAAAGATGTTTAATCGCTCCGGCCCAGCGCGTGCCGCGGACTTAAAACGTATTTGGTAATTTTGAACGCCATGTTTTATTAATGGACAGATTGCATCATAAAAAAGGAAAAAAAAAAATGTTTTACCCGACTACGCTATAAGGAGAGTTGAGTTTTTCAAAAGTTATGTTGAAGTGTTATGAGCACTCCTAAACTCAAATCAAGGATATTAATAAAAAGGTAACAGCCAAAATGTTCTGAATTATTAATTAAAAAGAATTATGAGTTTTTCATGAACATTTAGCTACTTTAAATTTTCTTTTACTCGTCTTTCAGCCGTTACTGGAAAATCAGGCACCCTGCCTTAAGCGTAATAAAATACATAATTATTTTTTTAATTACTCCTCAGCCGGAAAATACTTTTATTACTTATCACTTCAAGTACACAATTTAACCTAAATTACGGAAAAAAGTAATTAAAATGAATTTAAATTAGCTGTAATCCTGCAATTACCATTGTTTGATTCAATGATAAGCTTTTGCAACAATAACACAAGGCTTATCCTAACTAACTGAGATTAACGTTCTCTGATTGGCTGTTTGCCGGTAGCGAGCGCCGAAATCCGGTCCAGAACGGTTTAATCCTGATAAATGCAGTTCTACATAAATTCCAGATTTAGCCGTGTTTGTAATTTCGTATAAAAATGTATCGATTGTTACGCTAAGTTGAATATTTTGCGTAGGCTTTTTTACGCTCGAGTGCATTTTATGAACACCCTTCATATTATATCTTTTTGTTTTTAATAAACCAGTTTTCCGATTGCTTTGACTTATGAAGTATCATTTTTTGTATTCTTTGGACTTTATTCGTAAGTTAATTGGTTCGCTTTATGTGGATTTCTAGGAAAGGTATTATAAACTCTTTTGATTCTCTGCAGAAAAATGTCACCACTTTTTTGTGGATGTTGTTATGGCGACTTAGGTTTAATGTCACAAGGATGAGCCCGCCTCAATGCTTTTGAAACTTTTTGTGTTTATTTTTCTTTTCTATTCGGGATAGAATACTAATTTATTTGATACATTAGTAAAAGTTATTGTATATTTATTTTTAAGACTAGGATTGTAACTCTGCTCCAATTAATAATTAAATAAATCACAAGCGGCGATTTTTCTAACTCTTTAAAATCTTTTACAATTTCTGTGCCAGAAAATCATTTCCGTTTATCTGGTTCCTACACAAATTATTAATTTTCCTTCCCAATAAACAAAACACTAAACCACCTGCATTTGTTTTATGTTTCATAAAACCTCAAACAATTGAAAATTAACCCCTTTCAAATTGCCATTAAGTTCTTCAATCGTACAACATTGATTCGGTAACGACTGCCAAAATCTGGCTCCAGCTGGATTTAACCAGATTTATGCGCTTCAAACTGGTTTCAGACTTGACACGGAGAAAATGCAAATACGGATTTCAAGGTAGATCAACGACGGAATTGTTGAAGTTTTATGTCGATCTTCTTATTGCTCATCTTTTTAGGTTTTTTGGTTAGGTTTGTTTTTTGTCTAGGTAATCTAGGTGTTTTGAAGTCTAGAGAAAATTATACTTGTTTTATAGCCATGAGATAAACGAAGCCGCTTCATAAATATACACTTGAACGTTCAAAAGAAATCACGTTCCAATGTCACTTTTCAAAATGAATGAGTTTGATTCTGCAGTGGGGTTAAAACATCGTTCCGATTGTGAAAATCGTTTTCATTTGTTTTGAATTTAGCGAGTTGTGGTGCAATCGGGCAATAATTCTAATAGACAGCTTAGACAGTAGGATCTACACTGTCTGAAAGTCCGGTATGTAGTACCTATTATATGTAACATGTGCCTAAGATATAGGAATGCGAACAATAGCCTGTATCCTCTAACACGCCAGTGAGCAACCGCGTTGATCAATCAGTACTCTTTCTCTATATGGAAAGAGGTTTTAATCCTGCAGCTATGGGCAATTACTGGCTAGTAATTCAACATGCGCCTCTATTATTATTTTACAAATATTTATCACACTAATATTATAAAGGCAAAAGTTTGTGAGTGTGTGTGAGTGTGGGGGTGTGTTTATGTGTTTGTTACTTCTTCACGCTCAAACGGCTGGACCAATTTTGATAAAATTTTGTATGGAGGTAGCTGACACCCTAGATTAACATATAGGCTACTTTTTATCCCGATATTCCCACAGGATCGACATGTAAACGGGTGAAACCGCGGGGCGCAGCTAGTTATTCATATTTGTTAATTTAGCTTTCTATTCTCAAGGGTATACAAGTATCAATGTGGCTATGTATGTACATACTCCTAAGACTAGCACTTAACACAAGTTATTGGAGCCGAGGTAACGATAAAACTTTATTACAGAATATAATATTACTACCTAGACCAAGATCAAGGTCTGTACCTACAGAACCAAGAATTTATTTTTTTCTATCCTAAATTGCGACAAAAATTCCATTCTCCCCTGACAAAACTTCACTCAAGAAGTTTTGTCAGGAAAGAATGGAATTTTTATGGACTGAATTCGTAATGCTGTCAAAATTGGTTTTCACTTTAGATAAAAAAATGAATTTCGTCGACTCGTCGTATCTTTTTTCGTAGGTACATGAAAGTGAAGGGTGAATTTTGTATGAAAATTTTGGCTGGATGAAAAATATGATGTGTAGCATTTTATCATTGTTAAAACTTCGATTTACTATTAGAAGTAGAGCTATTTTAAGATTTTATATTTAAAAATATCACCATATATATGTGGCGAGACTTATTAATTGTACGTCCAGCTTCAAAACACTCAATATCAGTCAAACCGAATACAGTTTCTTTTTTTTTCGAATCGTTTTTAATTCTGAATTCGAATATTTGATTCTCTTCGTTTAAGATTAGTTTTTGTCAATTTTAAAATTAGAATTCTAAAGAAACCGTTGTTTTTTTCGCGCCAAATCGTTGATCTATGAAAGTATTTTTACGTTTCCTAGACTTTTAGAAATTAGGCTATCCAAAGACCCGATCTTGAACGTCTCGTAGCATAACATCACGCCTGTTTCCCCGAACGGTTAGGCAGAGCTGATGGAGTATGGATACGCATAGCAGTCGGATTTTATTTTCTGTTAGAGCATATCCATACTAATATTATAAAAGCGAAAGTGTGTCTGTCTGTCTGTTACCTCTTCACGCTTAAACCACTGAATCGATTTAGATGAAAATTGGTATAGAGATAGTTTGAGTCCCGGGAAAGGACATAGGATAGTTTTTACCCCGATATTCCTACAGGATTCCCGATATTTGACACTTATGCGGGTGAAACCGCGGGGCGGTGCTAGTAAATAATAAAGCTAGCTACGAAATCCTTTATCATTTTAATAAACACTTACCGTTGCGATCTAATCTTCGGCTTTTAAATCTGAAAACAGAAAATTCTTTGTTAGAAAATGCGCGTTTAAAGACCTAAATGTTAATTATTATGGCTCGCAAAATTATTACTAAATTTAATTAAAAATGTTTTTTCATAACATCGCACAAATTTAATAATACCTGTGTTCCTCAAAGAGATAAGCTGATCTGTATTAAAGTAAGACTCAAGGAGTTCATTTTTATTTTTTTAGAAACTCTTGAGAAGAATAATAAAGATCAATAACATTAATGACATCTAAATACATCAAACCTTACATAAGTACAGACGCCAGCACATCAAACTACTACAATCTGTCAAATTTCTTTAATAGATTTTCAACTTTATCGCTAAAGTACCTTATACTTTAGCGATAAAGTTGAAAATCTATTATTCAAAGTTGATTGGGAAAATTTGACAGTTTCGGGTAGCTTGATGTGCTGGCGTCTGTACAAACATTAATGTTTTGTTTGTAAGGTTTAGTTTATCACAAAAAAGTTTCACGGGAGCTGTGAGCAGCCAGCACGATTTTTTTAACGAAATAAATTTTCTTTACCGCTTTCTTACACACTGTACGTTTCCCCACACCGTCCGCTCGCTAGTTGTGCGTCCAGCTTGAATCTTTACACAGACGTGTTATGTCGAACTGCTATTGTTACTTTCTTTGTCTACTTTATTACTTTAAAAATTAAATATTTATTGGAAAAACGGGCCTTTATTGGAAATTTGTCGCCAAAGGTGATGTTTTAACTTAGATTTTATAAACGTCACGCACGACTCTCTCGATGTCTATCTGTCTATTTCATCATTATCTGCTTAGCCTTAACAAATATGTATTTAAATTACCAAGGTGGCTAAATATGATTTTATCAGACAAAGAACTTAGTTAACTTCAAGAGAATAATGCCCCTTTTGTTCCAAGTGTTAGAAACCTTCTAAAAGTTCTGCTAACAAAAAGGTTTCCTTTGTGAAAAGTTTTAGGGTTAAAATAAAAGCCACGTTTTTTTAAAGAATAATGGAAAGTTATTCTTCTTTATTCTTGCAATGTCTAGATTGTGTTAAAAGTTTGGTTTTGTTATTATTTAATTTTTGACAATCTCCACGATCTAAAAAAAATGCCGACTCATTTTATCAGTCCTTATAGAAGGAGAATTCATTTACTACTTTATCAGTTAACAAGAACCTATGACATTAGTGTAGTGGCTGTAGGTATCAGTCCATCGATTCCCAATTTAACCGACATCGCAAACTTAAAATGCATTGTGCATTAATTCCCAATCCTATAATTAAATTCCTTCAGTGACGAAATAATTTACCGCTGTTCGGAAAAAAATATTCAAAACCAGTCACATGTAACTTTTTATTTCACTTCACATTTCCATTATAATCCTATTAAAACTACTCCTTTAAATGTCACATAAAAAAGGACTTTAAAATAATGGGCGTATATTTCAATTTTGTATTTCGATGACCCTGCAGAAGCAAACAGGGTACAAAATTGTCACTCATACGAACTAGAACCTATAACTTTGATGGATAAAGTTGAAAGTCAACTGAGAGTTTGTTGCAAAGAAAATGGGAATATGTGAATGACTCCTACACTGTACTCCTCTAAATTGTACTTTATGCTCTAAAAATAAAGTCCAAAACCAAACTTACGTGCTGAGACGATGTTTCGTACCCGCTGCGTCAACATTGGCCAAGTCATGTATGTTGGAGACAAGCAACGCATCTGCAAACAAACAAGATACTGTTATATATAGATAGTGGGATTTACGTTCGTCTAGCATAGTGAGCTCGGCTGAACACAAAAAAAAAACAGAGTGCACACAGGTATTATCTCCTGTACTGGCTAAGTTTAGAAATTTATAGAGGGATTTTTTTATGCTGTGTATTTTTATATTGTTGCTTTGGAAAACTGGCGATTGTTGTTACTCTGCACATTATGTAGCCATGCTAATTAGAAACATAAGACCAGTCTCTGTTGGGCGAAGTTTGATGCTATCATAAATACGACGCTTATTTTATAATTAGTTTTGTTACACAACTCTAGTCAGTTCTTATAAAAATTGTTGTAAAATATTCCAGAAGGTTGGAGTAGTAGCAGGTTAGGTGTGGGCTTAGATTTTTGTCTTTTAAGGTAAATTAGACCAAATTTTGATACGTAGTATAGTCATATCCTGCGAATAAATGCATTTTTGACAGTTGTTCCTTCTGTCAGACGTGAATTTTTATTCCACGGATAAAATATTTCTGACATTGGTAAAATCAACCCTTAGTCGCCAAACGTAAACGGTGTATTGACGCCTTGTTCCACAACATCCATGGGACATTTTCATTTTCCAGGGCCGGACGCGAGGTCGCCGCCGCTGCCGAACACCTCTACGAGGACACGGCGGTGCTCCGCCCAAAGCGGGGCAGACCTCCAAGGCTAGGCAGATGATGATAGACTAATTACTAAGCAACCAGCTTGCTTGTCACCTACAAACACGACCTTCGTACCACCACAGTTTACACGCCACACCGAGGCACGTCCCACATAAGCACAATACAGCGCAACCACTACTCTCTGCCCCGAATGACGTCAGTTCGTGCATTTTAATGAACACAGAGCATCGTTGGTATGCAAACAGACTGAATACGTTGCCCTAATGTTTGGTGTAGTTGAGAATTTTTTTACTCTGTTTTTTTCGGTGGTGAGTATATACGAATTTGTACAGGGGCGATTCACACCCTTATTAACATGTCAGTGCGAAGTTATGAGGGTTCTTATAGTGTACTAGTTTTATTTCAATGGTGTGAGGAAGCCTTAAGTTATCCTAGTTTGCTTTCGTCTCGGTGTCATAATTATGTAACTAAGGTTGTTTTTTCTATTCAAATGTTGAGATTTTCTTACATATTCTAAAGGTGTGCTGGCAACTAAGAGGCTGTTAAGGTTCCCAAGAAATGTACTTAAAATGAACCCCACTCTCGTTAATTATAATCTTATCAAGTGTTTTTGTATATACGATTACAGAAGACAGCTACCAAAAACGCTCAACCTTCACGTCCTTCTTGACTTTCTCTGAACAAATTCTCAGAAACACTTATCTCGTCATGTTCTATTTTTATCTATCCAAGTTACAATTCTGCGTACTTTAAAAAATTATGTATGTCTCAAGGGAGCTCACGAGCAACTATTGTCTCCGCAACTAATTTGTCTCTTACATCAAGTCACGGGTTTGTATGAAAGTGCGCACATGTAGCGACGCGACAGCTGGGAGACATTTTTGTGCGCGGGTTTGGACGCAACTGTAGGCCGTCTATTGGTTGCAATGCAAGTGCGCGCACGGCAACAAATAAGCCAGTTGCCACTCAACCGAAAATTCAACAAAAAAGTAACGTTGCTGTCACTCCCGTGTGTGCATCGTCCAAATCTCGGCGAGGAGACAGCGACCGAGACAAAAATGTTAATGGGGAGTCTTTGATCAACTGGACCCACTCGGAACTGGACCCGCGGGTCCAGTTGCAAGTAAGTTGCTCATGGGTGCAGGCCCCTTATTCTTAGAGACCGACTGAATTTCGTTTTCTGTTTTCGACAATTTTCGATAGAAATATCAATTTTCTAAAATCTAGAACCTCAGCTAAGGAAGCAAGCTGACTACTCCAATTTGGCTGATGCCGTTCATATCATTAACAAGGATTTGGTTTCAATCTGTGAGTGGAGTGAGGCGCATGGGTTGGAGGTTAACCCATCGAAGACTCAAGTCATTGTTGTTGGCAGCTCAAGGATGTTCCCCAAGATAAACTGGTCGCAACTTCCCCAGGTTCAATTTAACGGAACTGCTATTCCTTTCAGCGAAAAGGTTAAGAACCTTGGGGTTTGGATCGACAAACATCTTTCTTGGGGTCCTCAGCTACAGGAGGTAAGTCGCAAAATTTTTGCATCTGGCAAGTCACTGAGGCGATTGCGGAATTTTCTTCCAACTGCCACTAAAACTGCGCTTGCACAATCACTTTTACTTCCCATCCTTGACTACGCTGATGTCAGTTATCCAGATCTTACTGAGGCACAACTAGATAAACTTGAGCGACTTCAAAACTTTGGCATAAGATTTATATTTGGCCTGCGCAAATATGATCACATTTCAGAATTTCGTAAAAAGCTCAAGTGGTTTCCCATACGTCTTCGCCGGAATTCTCAAATCTTGTTTCAGCTCTACAGTATTTTGTTTAATCCTAAAGCCCCCACTTATCTTAAAGAACGTTTCAAGTTCCTTCATGACACACATAATAGATATCTGATGTCATCGGAAAACCTGAGACTAGAGATGCCGATGCATTCCACCAGTTTCTATGACAAATCTTTTACTGTTCAAGAAGTACGGTTATGGAATGACTTGCCCGTGTCCGTAAGGCGTGCTCAATCTTTGTCCACTTTTAAAATTATGGTTAAAAAGCACTTCCTCTCTCCTTAACCAACTATGTTGGGGTCAGCTTCCAGTCTTAAAACAGATGCGGCTGAATACCAGTATTTTACATGGAGCGACTGCCTATCTGACCTCCATAACCCAGCGACTGAGTAATACCTACGATACCCCTTGGTAAGACTAGTTGTCAGACTTTCGAGCTTCTGACGACCCGTAACGACCGAGACCAACGACTTAACGTGCTTTCCGAGGCACGGAGGGGTCACGGTACCTATGTAAAGATGGTCACCCATCCACAGACCAACCGCGGCAAGTGTAGCTTAACCTGATCGATCGACCTGTACGGCTGTTATTATATAGCCAAGGGTCCCTCGAATAAATTTATGATCGATTGAAAAATCAGCCCTTAATCAAATATGCACAATTTTGGTAACGTTCTTATTACCAAAGTTAAAAATAGCTTTGCAGGAACACAAAAAAAAAATTCATAATATACAATTTAAAAGCAACAACGTGGCAAGATACTTCACGTGAGAAGAAATTTCATGCTTCACATAATTTCATAATAATAACATTGTAACTGAAATTCTCTCCTACTTGATAATAATAACAAAATCGAAACTAAGAAATTGGTTCACTGCTAATAATTTAGTATTAAATGGAAATAAAACTAAGTGCATAAGATTTTCTTTACCAAATGTCAAGAGTAGTGATTGTGAGATAATATTGAATCAAGAGAAACTGGAATTCGTCGATAAAACTGTTTTCCTGGGGATCACGCTCGACTCAAGGCTACAATGGGGTCCTCATTTAACATCTCTTGCAGGACGGCTAAGTTCAGCAGCTTATGCTGTCAGAAAAATCCGTCAATTTACTGATGTAGATACCGCGAGACTAGTCTATTTTAGTTACTTTCATAGTATCATGTCTTACGGTATTTTACTTTGGGGACGGGCTGCAGACATCGATTCTATTTTTATTCTGCAGAAAAGAGCCATCAGAGCTATATATAATCTCCGCAGGCGCGATTCTCTAAGGGAACTGTTTAAGGAAATTAACATCATGACGGTGCCTTGTCAATATATCTACGAAAACATCATGTATGTAAGGAAAAACTTACATCTTTTTAGTAAAAGAGGTGAAAGACATAATTATAGTACTAGAAATAGGGACCTATTAGTTCAACCAGGTTTCAGACTGGCTAAAGTAGATTCATCTTTTATGGGGTACTGTTTAAAATGTTATAATAAAATACCTCCCCACATTCTTCAACTGAATGAGACAAAATTCAAGTCTTGTATAAAACGCACACTATGCAGTCAGGCATATTATAAGTTAGGGGATTACATCGCTGATAAAAATGCCTGGCTCAATGCTGGTCCTGCTCCACAACCACAACTAATTGATTGACACTTGAAAGTATTGTTGGAGCTGCTGAAGATTGTAAGACTATCTTTGTAGTTAATTTCAATATTTGGAAGAGGTGCTTCCCTTTTTCTTTTTTTTTTTGTGTTTCTGACATTACGAACATAACTTTTTTTTAATTTATTCAATCAAGTTTTAATTGTTGAATACTTCAATATTAAATATCTCTTCCTGTTTGGTAGGTAATAAAATTCTATTTACCTCTTAAATTGCAAACTGTAGTTTTGTATAATTTAGAAGCATTTTTTTTAATTTTGTAAATGTAAGAACCATGTTTCCGTTTATTATGATTTTTTGATGTTGACTTGAAATAGCATGGCAGTTGAGAACGTGTCATGCTCACTTAAATGTCTCACCGATGGTGGCGCGTGTGTTGGATCATTCGGTTCCCTACAAAATGGTTGAGCTGGATGGTGCTGATCCACGCGTCATGTTCGTGAACGGGCGCCGTCGGTTGAGACTGGTCATCTCTTAACTGCCAAGGCTTATTTTTAATCTTATGTCTTGAATTGTTTCTTCATTTCTGTCTTTTTTACATTGTTCTCACATATAGAAGCAACAAGAATAATGTACCCAGGATTTTGTAATATCTTGATTTAAAAGAGTGTCCATGGAGTTTCTTGCCCGTTCTTCTCCATAGAGATCTACGCTTTGGAATGGGCAACTCATGGACGTAATATATAGAGTTACTTCTATATATTACGTCCATGGGGCAACTAGCTTCAACTTTCTGACTAACTGACAGACTATTTAATTTTGACAATTCAAAAGTGCCTGTACAAGGTTTAATTGAAATAAATGATTTGAGTTTGAGTTTGAGTTTGAGCAAAGACCAATTTTGGAACCTCAAAAGGATTAGCGGAAATATTGTTTAAGTTCAAAGAGTTGCTACCTGATGATACGTATATAATTAAACATTATTGTGTGTTCGTGATACGTAATTAAAGAGATTGGGGAAAGGAAAACAGGAAAAGCATTTGGTGTGGACTGGAAATAGATTGGTAGTCTTTGTGAAACCGTAAGTGGCATAATGTGATGGTTCAAATGATAATGGGTTTACTTATAAATAGCTCTTACATAATGTTCCCACTGCTGGAACATAAGCCTTCTCTCGGTGAGAGGGAGTGGGTCATAATCCACTGCGCAGGCCCAGTGCGGTTATGTAGATGACACATGTCTTCGATATTTTGGTTCTAGGACATGCCGGTTTCCTCACGATGTTTTCCTTCACCGTTTTGAGAGTAGTGGTGATGAAATAATTTACACAAAGTAAAGCGCCTGTCTGGGTTCGAACCTACGACCTACAACTCGTAAGTTGCGACCGTTACCACTGGACCACCACTGCTCTCCAACAGCTCTTACAGACACAAAAATAATGGGTTATTCTGCATCATCATTTCAGCCAAAAGACGTCCACTGCTGGACATAGGCCTCCCCCAAGCACTTCCACTTCGACCGGTTTTGTGCTTCTCGCATCCAACGGGTTCCTGCGGCCTTCACAAGGTCGTCGGTCCACCTTGTGGGAGGCCTTCCAACGCTACGTCTTCCGGTACGTGGTCGCCACTCCAGAACCTTTCGGCCCCATCGGCCATCTGTTCTGCGAGCAATGTGCCCTGCCCACTGCCACTTAAGTTTGGCAATTCTGCGGGCTATGTCGGTTACCTTGGTTCTCCTGCGGATCTCCTCATTCCTGATTCGATCACGCAGGGAAACTCCAAGCATAGCCCTCTCCATTGCCCTTTGGGTGACTTTTAGCCTTCTTATAAGGCCCATTGTGCATTGCATTTGAATATTATGTCGCTTATAAACTTGATGAAACAAGAAAGGTAGACGGAAATAAGTATTAATTAATTGGATTGAACTAAAACAAGCACAGTCATACAAAAGATACAACTAGGTTCCGTACATCTCGAAAATAATTCAGTTTGATTGCTCCTAACTTTCACCCTCTATTCTCACTTCACGTGTTGATAAAAGATTGCAAAAGGTACAAAGGTAGTATAATTTTGTCAATCAGCAAAATTAAAACCAGTAATTAAAACACAACATAAATAAAATTCAATTCACACAACCCAAAGAACGTAAAAGGATTAATTAACCCTGCGCATCTCACAAACGCGCAGATCAAAGGCCTGAACCAAAATATTGTGCCATATTCCCCACTTCACCATTGCAATCATAATATTGTACAGATAAAAAAATACAGCAAACTGTAGTGGTGGACTCATTAAAATTTCTACAGACCGATGCGTTTATGAGTATCGTTGTAAACAAAGCAGTTTTTTGTTTAATGATTTTTTAGGGTTCCGTACCCAAAGGGTAAAAACGGAACCCTATTACTAAGACTTCGCTGTCCGTCCGTCCGTCTGTCTGTCACCAGGCTGTATCTCAAGAACCGCGTTAGCTAGACAGTTGAAATTTTCACAAATTATGTATTTCTGTTGCCGCTATAACAACAAATACTAAAAACAAAATAAAAATTTAAGGGGGGCTCCCATACAACAAACGTGTTTTTTTCGGCGTTTTTGCCTTGTGGTACGGAACCCTTCGTGTGCGAGTCCGACTCGCACTTGTTTAACTTTTGTTTTTTACATTTCTATCCGTCATTATGCTGGGTATGGTGGTTTTGTTGGCAAATTATGTTGTGGTAATTGGTCGTCGATTTGTGTTTTTAATTTCGTTTTTGTATTACCTACTTATTTATTTTATTTTTGTATGATCTTCACGACTAATTTATATTCGTAAAGATATTACTTTTCGTTGGTGGTGAACTTTTGATCCAAACTTGCGAATTTTGGAAATGGATGATTTTTATAATTTAGTAAGTATCAGAGATTCTCTTTGGAATTAATATTCCTGTTAATTATTACTGAAATTTTACTTTGACATTAAAATATGACTACTTAGAGACTATGAACTATGAGGTCCATCAGAATATTATGTTTTCCATTTATTTTTCGTCTCCCACGAGTAAGAGGTAGATAATGAGTGAGGTAGACATTTGTCAACAATTTGTCTTGCTCGCAACAAATCAGCTACAATTGTTGACTCGACGTCCCCAAATTTAAATCCAAAAAAATTCAATTTCAGATGAAGAATGTGGTTTTGAAAAATAATGTTCCTGTAGTTCGCTAAAAGTTGATAAAATCATTTTATAGTGGCTCCAGCTATACACGACAGGGCCGAGAAACAATGGGCAAAAAAGTTGCAAAAATTTATGCATGAAATAATAGCATGGAAAAAGTTCCCTTTATTGCTGCAGTGATAATACCCCAAAATAACTGAATTTATATAAATAAACGCTACTAAATTATGTGCATAAAGAGTTAACATTAAAACCATAGTCATTGATTTCTGCAAAATAAAAGCTATCCAAATTCTGTACCATACAACAACGTTTATGAACAGTTTTAATTTTATGTATTCCCGCAACAACTGGCCTACTATCGGATACGTAGAAAATTTGCATACCACAGGTACGTTTAAAATGCTTTCATTGGTATTGATAAATCCATCCTTCCATCCAACGTTCTGCATCGTTCTCACATGCATAATTTTTAACATGAATGATGTAAACAAGACTTTGTAACCATATTATTTTGATTTAAAATAGTTTCCATGGAGTTTCTTGTCCGTTCTTCTCCATAGGTCCTACGCTTTGGAATGGGCAACTAGCTTCATCTTTCTGACTGACCGACCCCTTGACAATTCAAAAGTGCCAGTAATTGGTTGAATTGAAATAAATGCTTTGAGTTTGAGTTTTTGAGTTCATGCCTTTTACCGACACGAGTAGGAACAGTCTGTCAGCCCTGCTACCATCATGCTGTCTGGCTATTACGAGTATTTAACGACGACATAACTCATAAGTTTTATTCATATCGGTGTAGATGCCGATGCGATAAAAGAAAAAGAATATACAAAGAGTATGTCATCTTCGCCATCTTCCTGCCCTTATCTCCTGCACACTAATTGCGTAACAGACTACCAATCACAGTCTGAATAATTTTGAAGGATAGGTATTGCTAATTCATTGCCTCATGTTTCAAAAAACTTTTTAACAAAAAAAAACCGACTTCCAAAAAAAACACTACAAAGTGAAAAATAACTTTTATTTCGGAAGTCGGTGTCTTTGGATCTGTATTTTAGTGTTTTGCCACCGACTTCCGAAATAAAAGTTATTTTTCACTTTGTAGTGTTTTTTTTGGAAGTCGGTTTTTTTTTTGTTAAAAAGTTTTTTTTCTCGCTTTTTAGTGTGTCTGTTTATAATGTATCTAAGTTACAATAGCCTAATGCCAACTTGCTCATCGCCTTTTACAAAATATTGCTTTTCCCGATGCAGAGACGTTAATTGTTGAGGAGTTCTCCTGGTATTCCACCATCAGCTCCGTTTCACCATTCGCATTGTGACGAGCATAACTTGCTTAGTAACCATATTAAAGTAAGTAATCGAATCGCAAACCGGTAAATACTTATTATTGAGTAGTTCGGGTGGCCATCTGTGGTCTTCATCATCAGTTCCACTTCACCAAATGATGCTTTCCGAGAGCAAATGCACGAGTTACTATAAAAAATACCCAAATCGCTATAGGTGTGCCTATAATACTTGAAGAGTTCCTTCGATTTCTCCAGGATCCCATCATCAGATCCTGACCTGATGACAATGGGACCACCTGGAAAGTATACCCTTTCAAACAAAAAAATAATTTTTGAAATCGGTTCAGCCGTCTCCGAGTAATCGGGGAACATACATAAAAATGAAATATAAAAAAAGGTTCCGACGAATTGAGAACCTCCTCCTTTTTGAAGTCGGTTAAAAATGCTCAACAACGTAAATAACGCGATAAATGTTGTGTTGTTGAACTTTCAAAATAAAACCCGTTGCAATGCTACTGATAGTGTGTTACACGATTACCCCGCTGATATTATTATAGGTCAGTAGGTACCAGTGCAGTGTGACGAATTCTACAATTTGCGTCCTAAGGTGACAGACGGATAGTAGACAGGATTTCCAGGTTCGGGAAGGGTACACTCACTGCCAGTCCCGCAGACTCACGAGACTGATCAGAGATGGCTAAAGGTGTCTAAGCCACAGTGAGGGGTAATGAGACAAGAATATAAAATTCAAATTCGATTTATTTACTACTTCTTCATAATACACACTATTATACAAAATCTTTGTGTTCTATGCGTGTAAGATGTAACCAAATCATTATTTTAACTGGGCTCCGCGTGAGCCGGGCCGATTGCTGAGTCAATGTCCAAAGGTAACATTCAACACAATACAATTTAAATTAATTAGTTTTGATACAATTGCATCGGAGCGGACTGGAAGCTCATAATCATTTTATAGTGATATTATTATAGTTATTGGTTTTAACCATAAGTATTTTGAAAGATAAGACGCTGTCTTATAGCGAAGAATTAAAAATATCGCCTTATGGAAGACACACAGTCAATAAAAACTCTACAAAATGTCTTTAATTCTTTAAACGATGGCCAAAAGTCACATCAAAATACATCAAGAATTTCAAAATTAATACGCAAATACACAGACAAACAACTTAGTTACTATCTAAATATACAAAGGAGAGTTTTAGAATTACAATTCAACTAAACGCTTCCGCAAAATAAGCTTAGATTCCTTAACAATGTTCTGTATCTGGGTCTCGTAACTCATCACTCAGAAAGCATAAAGCCCTCCCGGTGAACTGTTACAATTTGCACGAGATGACAAGCGGTTAAGCCTTTGTATTCTTAAGCCAAAGCCGCCATATTTTCCTTTTCGTCTCTCACTTGCTAAGGGAAGTGAAAATTGTGTTTCTTACTTCGTCTAATTGAGTTCGTTATGATTACGAGAAAGTTTGACGGCTTTTTGTGGTGGGATTAGTGTTATTAAATGCAGCTTCTGTGGTATTTTGTAAGTTATCGCTTTTTGAGACATTAGAGGAAATATGATTGTTGGAGAAAAATGTTAAATTTATTTTTCTCATTATCATCATAATTCTCCACTGTTTAAAACGATTATGCCTAATGTATTGCAACAATTAATATTGCTTTAATAATGCTAAACAGCCACCAAGCTTGATCGGCGGAATAAAACAATGACCTATTAGTATCAGCATAAATGAGGATATTAACTACAGGTTACTATTACTCTTCTTGATATTATTAGTTTTACCATGTTTTATGCCAATATTTTACTCTGTGAACCACAGAGAAAAATAAATATAAATGCAGCGCTTAGTTTAAGGCTACGCTACCAAATAAATCTTTCGAAAAAAGGTCAAACAGAATTAGTCTCTAAGGACCAATTATTTACTGTACAAACCATTGCTTTTGCTAAACAACTTAATTTACGAAGCAGTTAAACAGCAAAAGTATACCTAGATACACTTTTTGGAAAATGCAATTAAAAATGAATTAAACCAAGTATACGTGTATTTGCACATGACGTCATGCACGAAAAAACATTTAAAATGAAGCTTTATGAAAGGTACCAAACACAAATGGGAGCGCCAAACTTAATCCCGAATTAATTTCGTGGCATAATTAAAACTTTGCACTGTCTGCAAAATTGAAACGCTGTCATTCCAGAACTGGGCTTTTATGGAAATTATTTTATGAATAAATATAGGTATTATGTTTTCTGCCCATTGTTCTACGGGTAAAAAATTACCTGACGTTCCAGATTGCTTTTTAAATATAATTTTCGTTGTTTTATTTATGGCCAAACTGTTTGGACTGAAAAATTTGGTCCAATTTAATTCTTGGACTAGCTTTGAAATATGGATGTTCTCTGAAATAAAGTTATTATTATTATTTGCCAGCGGTTTCGCCCACGTGGGGTCGGAAATTATCCCAAGGGAGAAAAAGTCCTAAAACCTCACCCATGTCATGGTCTATCCTTGTGCCAAATTTCATACAAATCGGTTCAGTATTTAAGCACTGTAAAAGTAACTTTCGAATTTATAATATTAGTAAGTATGGACGCAGCTGAGGAGGTCTAAAATGTAGTCAGTTTTCAAATGTTGGTTCATACTTAGGCAATATTTTAGGTACCTATCAAGGATGCGTTTACAGCCAAAAGAGTCTCGGAATTATTCCAAGCTAATCAGGATCAATTCAATCAAGCTACCCGAAACTGTAAAATTTTCCCAATCAACTTTGAACCTTATGCTCCAGCGATAAAGTTGAAAATCTATTAAAGAAATTTGACAGATTGTAGTAGCTTGATGTGCTGGCCTCTGTACAGTCGAATAAATGATTTGGTATACAGGCAAAAATATTCATGTTTCTACTACCTACACGTCTAATTTTTATTTTTATTATTACAGATGTAACCTCACTTAACTCTCTCTACTCAGAATACTCACAACATCGATAAAATGTAATAGTTGTTTGCTAGCTAGTTAACTGCCCGTAAGTATACCTCCCTAACCGCTTGTACACAGGTATTCATAAATTATTAAACTTGAATGTGACTTACCAATATTTAGAGCTGATACTGCGAAGAAAATTAACACCTTCCCAACCATGATGGATGATTCTGGAACAAAAACAAAGCAAACATCATGTTCGGAAATATCTCAGTTAACTTCCGAAAAGTTTAAAGGGAAACCATTTTATTTGATTTTGTAAAACGAAAAATAGGCGAAAAATTTCATAACGATCGGTTCAGTGGTTTAGACGTGAAAAGGTAACAGAATAGACAGACAAACAAACAAAGTTACTGCATAGAAATAAAGTTAAGCATTAAATTATAGTAAGGATTAGGTATGGAAAAACGGTGAAGGAAAACATCGTGAGGAAACCGGCATGTCCTAGAACCAAAAATTCGAAGACATGTGACATCTACCAATCCGCACTGGGCCCGCGTGGTGGATTACGGCCCACTCCCTCTCACCGAAAGGAGGCCTGTGTCCCAGCAGTGGGAACATTATAGGCTGATTATGGTATGGTTATGGTATTAGGTATGGATTGGAATTTGTGACGATTCTTGGAAAAGTCTAAAGTCTGGCACTAGAACCTTTTGGCTGAAATTATGAATATGATGAGTAAGTGGGTTGTTGAATTCTAATAAAAACCGTTATAATGAAAGATGTTCAATGGTCGACAAAGGCCACTTCTAACATTTGCCAAAAGTTCTTAAAGATTCTTAAAGTTTTATAAGACAATATTATACAAAAAACTGGCCAAGTGCGAGTCGGACTCGCACATGAAGGGTTCCGTACCACAAGGCAAAAACGCCGAAAAAAACACGTTTTTTTTGTATGGGAGCCCCCCTTAAATATTTATTTTATTTTGTTTTTAGTATTTTTTGTTATAGCGGCAATAGAAATACATCATCTGTGAAAATTTCAACTGTCTAGCTACCGCGGTTCTTGAGATACAGCCTGGCGACAGACAGACGGCAAAAACGCCGAAAAAAACACGTTTTTTTGTGTGGGAGCCCCCCTTAAATATATATTTTATTTTGTTTTTAGTATTTGTTGTTATAGCGGCAACAGAAATACATCATCTGTGAAAATTTCAACTGTCTAGCTACCGCGGTTCTTGAGATACAGCCTGGCGACAGACAGACGGCAAAAACGCCGATAAAAACACGTTTTTTTGTACGGGAGCCCCCTTTTTTTTTTTTTTTTTTTGCTGATGGGAAATCATCAAATGACCCCTCCCGCTCTGGGTGGAGTGGAAGGGAGTGTCAAACTCTTACTGACTAAAACCCACCCGTGTTCCTTCCTTAGCCCTTTATGTTCCGGGCCAGCGGTAACCCAGCCCCCTTAAATATTTATTTTATTTTGTTTTTAGTATTTGTTGTTATAGCGGCAACAGAAATACATCATCTGTGAATATTTCAACTGTCTAGCTACCGCGGTTCTTGAGATACAGCCTGGTGACAGACAGACGGACGGACGGACAGCGAAGTCTTAGTAATAGGGTTCCGTTTTTACCCTTTGGGTACGGAACCCTAAAAACTGAATGCAAAAGTAAGTTAGAATTCTTAACTCGCTCATGATAATAAAAACGGAAACTTTATCTTGTGTTTTCTTCCTTCCCAGATTGATAGATTATACAAAGCTCACACAAAATTTCGTGTTGTTTTTGCATTGAATATAACTTTCGAGGGTCTTGTTGGTTCTTCAAGTAAAAATGCTCTGCAAGAGTGTGAACAACTTTTACTGGAACGTCAGTTGTGGTGGATTATACTCGTAATTATCAACCGTAACTGGCATGGATAAAAGATTTCAAAGTACTCTTGCAACTAGGTAAAAAAAAAAAACCTATTATACATTTAGAACAATCAGTGAACGATTTGACTAAAATTCATTTAAAAACACCGAAATACTCGTAGTGGCTGTATTATTACTTTGACCCTGCAAGTTACATTTTTATTATTTTTCTCATTGTCTGCTTCTCAAGTTACTTTCTTGTCAACAACGTCACTCAGGTGAGCTTAATCCGTAAAATATGCAAAGTCCTTACGTGAAGATTCTTCTAATACCTCTCGAAGATCTGCTTTAAGAGATTATAAAGAATGGTAAGACCACTGTATCGTACAATGGAGCATCATCAAGTTTTCCCAAAATTCTTTTAAATGAATCTCAAAACTCGAAAATTACAAGACGATACCTTGCAAATTCCATTGTCTCCGAAGCCCGAAAATTTGAAACGTAAAACCTTCTTTGTAACATTCATATGAAAATCCGTAAAGCTTAACTTTTCCAATATAGCGTTGGATAGCAAAGTAAACAAATGGAACAGTAAAAAATCCTGGTAATGAAAAAGTTTGAGCACGTCTTAAGCTTCTAAAGTAATACTTAACACGCACTTAAGGGTCGCTTTCGCAAGACATCACGGTAAGTTGGTTCAACACTTGATGTAACTTGAGTTAATGGGCAACAGGACTTTTTACTCTTGATAGAAAAATATTCTGGAATATTTTCTTGGCTTAGGGTTCACGACATGAAGAGGATTCTGCAACGTTCTCTCGCACAAAGGAAAATATATTTGAGCCTTTTCTGGTAATTATGGGATGAAGGAAAAATAATATATGTAATCTCGAAAAAGTTTTGGATAAAAGTGTGAATTACTCTGTAATTAAATGTTTTTACAAGTTTATTTTTCGTTATTACTCGTCTTTGTCATCATAATAATTTTGTTATGTAGCAAAATTTCACGTATTAACTAAACGTACGTATAATGTAGGTATGCCTCACTACCTTTATCTTATTCAACAATGTTAGATATTTCATATTTGGATTCAACTTTTATTAGATAAAATAAAATATTGACAATCTGATCATAAAAAGTGAAAAATTTAATGATTACATATTTTACTTTTGTTAATTTGACATAAAAAAACTCCGACATTTACTGAGTCTTATTATTCAGACGTATTACCGTATCCTTACCATTGAGTAATAGACATTAATTAATACGAGAATTTAATGATTCGCCATATGTAAATACAAGTTTCTTATTCCTATAATGATTATAGTAACATTTTAGATACACTATTCGAACTTATCATGAAACATATTGTTATGTGATGCACAACAACACACAATTTCAGCAATCAGATTTTGTGCTACAAAATCTTTTTATGGAACTATTTTTCACAAAGATTGCGTCATACATGGTCCTAACTTTGGTGCTTTGATGCTCGTAGCAAATAACCCAATTCCTTACTTTATGTCTCTCCCCGCTGTTGCGTCAAATAAAACATTACGTCTAGATATAAGTTTCAGAGCAGAAGTGACCAGTAGCCGTGACCTCTCCATTCTATCTCTGTCTTAACATTCACTGCTACATATAACGCGTTTCATATACCAGCTTATGATGGATGGTGTGGTTTAGCATTTTAGTGGTGGAAATTTATAAGTTTTTGGGTTCCATCCAAATATCTATTACAAAGTTGAATAAATATTGTGAGTTTCAGAAATATGAATAGTTTTTGGAAATTTTATGAGGGGTGTCGTAAGGTTCATGTTTTTGGTGCCGATCTTATTTCAAAGTTTTGTTATTATTTTAATGGTTTGTTCTTTTCCGGGAAAACGTGTATAATATTTACAAACTTCAGAGAAATCAATGTTGGTGGTTTTACCGCTACGGTGTTTTTAATCTATATAAAAAATTCAAAGTCCTGACTGACTGACTGATATATCAACGCACAGCCTAAACCATTATTATTATTATTAAACCGCTGGTCCTAGAGACATGAAATTTGGAGGGTGTGTTCTTTGTGAAGGTATCCACTAAGAAAGGGGTTTTCTAAATTCCACCCCTAAGAGGGTGAAATTTTACGCGGACGAAGTCGCGGGCGGAAGCTAGTTATATAAAATATTAATTCAATTGAGATTTTTCTAACGGATTTTTAATTTATATCGCGCCATTACGATTATTTGAATACGTCATTCTTTAAAATTTATTCTTTCGTTATTCATTCGTCGTTCATTTGTATTATTTTGGTGTTATACCACAGTTAAAGTGTGAATGATGCCAAAAGTGTTAATAATATTAATCAAAAAACAACACGCAATAAACTCAATGATTTAAATAACCAAACAAGTAATTTGGTTTATTATTGCTCTTATATTATTCAGTGCACTTATATAAAAAGTAGACAGGGTTGGTCTAAACCAGAAAAGAAATCTGACAAAATATCAGAATATTTTGATTATTCAGGCTGCTACACAGCAGCAGCTACATTGTTTCGATATCCAGTTTCATAATTACAGTTTTGCATAGTTTTATCCGGCGCGCGTTTTACAATAGCCGCGCCGGACTTTCGAAGTCAGTGTCTCCAAAATTGAATGTTATAATCTGAGGTGGCCGCTTGATTTTAAGGTGTAAAATTACCTGACATATATAAGATACATGATACATATTATTAAATGGATACATTTAATTAAGGTGGCAACCACTTTCTAAGATATCAAGAGAAAAAATAAAATATGGAAAGATATAACCAGGAATAGATTTGAAAAAATAACATTTGCTTTTTTTAACTATGTTGGGATTGTTTTCCAGTCTAATCGGATGCATCAGAATTGACGTGAATCAACTGTATACTTATCTAACCTTTACAACCCAGTTACTATACGATATACGATACCCTTTTGTAATAACAGGGCTTGAACAGAAACTTTAACTTCAGTGTGATTGATTAACACTAATCTATATACCAACGGAAGTGGTATCTATTGACAATGTAATTAGAAGAACGATGCTTATATGCTATGCTCAATAACATTCCTTGTAACGCAATAACACATTCCAAGAAACATTTCAAACTAAGTAACAATCCCGAAGCCGCCTTTCCTTTAAACCAGCTCCCAAATATACAACTATGAGATATCATAAAACATAATATAAAACTAGACGATATAAGGCGGGTCAAGTTGGGTTGATATTACAATGTCGTACTAAAATTATACTTTCATGTTGGCTATGAATTTTGTTCGTTATATAGCGCGCAACTTTCATGAATGGCGTATATTTATATGATATATTATGTAGCCTTTATCTTTGTATAATACACCCGCATAAGTGTCGATCCCGTGGGAATATGGGAATAAAAATCTTATGTCCTTTCTCGGGACTCAAACTATCTCTATACCAAATTTCATCTAAATCGGTTCAGCGGTTTAAGCGTTAAGAGTCAACAGACAGACACACTTTCGCATTTGTGATGTATGGATTATAATGATTTTATTTTTGTTGATTCATCTAGACTGTAGATTACCATTGTTACAAATAAAAAATTCTTTTAAACTACTAGTTTTATTAATTTCGGTTTATTCATTGTAATTTTAATTTGGTTTTCAATAAGACTTTATCTACATTGTTAATTATCTACATAATTACAATACAATCAATTGTATCTTTTTATGAAAACATGAAAACTATAATTGGCGGCCTTTTCGCTCACAGGACAACCACTGAAATAGGTAGCTAACATATTATTGGTAGTTGAAGTTTCCAGAACATTAATTCTAGAACTCTATTGTATATTTCTTAAGTATAAATCTTGATTGAAGTATTATTGAGCACAGCTTAAAATTAATTATTTCATTGACACTGTAGGTATTAGAGTCGAAACTCATAGTTGTGTGTCATTCGAGATTATGGATGTAAATCGATATCCGTGATGACAGTCTGAGCCACTGTCTATTGACTGTCACTCTATGAAAACTATGATAGTGCGTACACTCGAACAACGTTGTACAATCTACTGAATTCTTATCACAAAATTGACAACTTAGACTCGGGTATAAAATCAGTTTTTGTGTTTAGATCCTCAACATAATAGAAATAAAGTTGAAATTCAAAGAATAATCTAAAATCGAAAACCAGCTTCGCATAACACTAAAAAAAAAGGCTTCCTCAAAATAAATCGCAAAAAGCAAACAAACACTAAGTGAAACCGAACCCTTTTGGACAAGTGATCATGATTAATTGCTCGCTCATCAATAACGTTGTCAACAGCTAGCGATTAGCGATAGATGGCGGCACACGAAAACGGGAGGTCATTTTTAGGTTAATCTAGGACGCAGGATTTTGGTTGTCGTAGATGGTTCGTTGGATTTAAATGTGTTAAAAATAGCGTGAGATTTGAAGTCTCCTACAACCAAAGAATTAATATAACCATCATTATTGTATTGAAGTGAAAGTACAAACGCCAGCACATCAACCGTAGTAGGTTCTGTCAAATTTATTTAATATATTTTCAACTTTATGGCTCAAGTATAAGGTTCAAAATTGATTGGGGAAATTTGACAGTTTCGGGTAGGTTGATGTGCTGGCGTCTGTACATCAGATTATCGGGTGGTCTGTATCAAAAGTGCAGACTATGATTTCTTTTAAGTTATTATTCTTTGGATTTAAGATTCCTTCAGAGTTCCCACTAATATTACACATTATATAGTGGCATATAAAAGTAACTAAAAATGAAGTCAAAACAATTGACTAAAAACGTATAATATAACAAAATAAGTTGCCCTAAGAGCAAGAGGATGTTGATAATGACAAAGGTAAAATTCATCTTCACAACAGGAAAACATTACGGGAAAAGTCTTCATCGCCCTTGAGTATTGATGACATAGAAATCCAATGACTCCGAAACATTACACTACTCAAGAAAATTAAAACGCACACACCTCCCATAGGTATATGTAGGCACATGCATCCGTTATTAATCTGAAAATGAACCAAACCATGGACATTTTTCCCTCTTTTACATCGACGACTTTTTTGTGTTGTGGAATTCTTTCATGGTTTTGGAGAGTGCAGATAGTGAGATCAAAATGAAAATCCAAGATGACGGCTGCAAAAAAAAACAAATTTTTCGATAAAGGTGTTGTTTCATGGTTTTCGAGGGTGCTGAAGCCGATAGTGAGAGAAAATCTAAGATGGCGACTACGAAAGTTTTAATTTTTTTTCGTCATTTTTAAATTTTCGCTGCCGCCATTTTGGATTTTCATCTTGAACTTCGTACCTATCCCGACCCCGCATGTATTATTTTTATCTAAAAAAAATATTTGGCAGCAAACAATATTGTGTTTTAAAGTGGTTTCCCGAACGTAGAGTATTATATTATCTGTGCCCAAACATACTATTTATACATACACACCCTTAATTACCCCACTTTAAGTTTCCTGATGACGCAAGCAATGGTGTTACTTGCTTAATTAGTCAACTTGAAACTTTATCGTAAGAGGAGAGGTACCTAACATAAAAGTACTAGGAAGATGAAGTTGTTGGCAGTTCTTGAATGTTTGATACAGATGAATCTTTTAGTACTCTGGCTTTTAAATTCACCTTCATCTTATAATCTTAAGACATTAGTCTAGTGCAACTGCTGCCCTTTGCCGAATCTTGGTCAAAATCATAGTAAGCTCCAAGAGCGCGGAATTCGAATTTGTACCCGGTTGATGAGAACATCGCCGTGATAAAACATAATAATATGACATCCACCGACCCGCACTGTGTCCGCGTGTTGGTTTACGGCCCACTCCCTCCCACAGAGAGGAAGCCTGTGTTCCAGCAGGGGGGGGACGTTATTGGCTAATTATGCTTAGGTCAATAGACACGCTCTTAATACATAGATAGGACTTTTAATGACGAAATAATCACACTAATATTAAAAATGCGAAAGTTTGTGAGTGTGGGGGGTGTGTGTGTGTGTTTATATGTTTGTTACTTCTTCACGCTCAAACGGCTGGACTAATTTTGATAAAATTTTGTGTGGAGGTAGCTGACACCCTGGATTAACATATAGGCTACTTTTTATCTCGATATCCCCACGGGATCGACACTTATGCGGGTGAAATCGCGGGGTGCAGCTAGTATTGTATAAGAGGAGATATCTAAGAGTACCTTCAGGAAACAAAGGCATGCTGTTATATGATTTGTTTATTCTAAGTAAATAATATTGAGCAGATTTCTCCAATAGTGAAACACTAATTAATTCGACATCTTGTATGCTGGTCTTAAAGGATTCATCACTGGACCTCTCAGCTTTTACACCTCTCTCAGTGTGAAAGCTGCAGCATCATTTCACAGAAGACTAAATGCTATAAAAGACTAACAGATGCATTTAAAAGTTCCACAAACTCATTAGCCTAGTTTGGCTCACCTTCTGCCGTCAGTTGAGTAACTAATTAAGCTAGCTTGGAGATGCAAAGCGCGAGACATAAGCTGCAAAGTTGTCCTATGATTATAAGTTGTCTAATGCACGAGTTTTTATGTTTGGAAGAGTTTGTTCATTTGAAAATACGGTTCCGTACCACCAATACTGTGGCCACGGGGTTAGGGTGACACTCTAACTTACTTGCTCTAGATCAGTAGATGTAGAGCTTAACAGACTTTAAGTGCCTAGTAAGCCAGTAAGGCTAGTAAGCCACTTAAAGTCTGTTTCTACTACTAAACATTGAGTTGCTTTTATTTACATTCTAATATAAATTACTAGCAGTGCCCCGCGGATTCACCCGCATAACTGTCGATCCCGTGGGTATATCGGAATAAAAACTAAGCTTTTTCCTTTCCCGGGACTCAAACTATCTCTATACCAAATTTCATCTAAATCGGTTTAGCGGTTTAAGCGTTAGGGGTAAGAGAACAGACAGACACACTTTCGCATTTATAATATTAGTATGGATTAGCTTGAACGTGGTTTGAACGCTGCAGGCCAGATCCTGCAGCGTTCAAACCACGTTGAAGTTATAATTTTCGCCGGCGCAGGACCCAGGTAGAACTTAAAGTAGATAGATATTAATTGCATAAGTTGCAAACCCACTGTTTATTGCGACTGTTTTTATAGTAGCTTAATTAAGTTATAACCGGGCTTTGGTCGGTAGTGCTTAAGCCTTCTTGAGGAGCTTTAATTTTTATTAAGATTTCTTGAACTCGACTCCTGCGGTGGTTTCTTGTCGTAAAAGGGACTAAAATATTATGTGAAGAGGATATTTAGGAGTGTTTGTTTGTCTGCTAATAACAGAATAGGTACTGTGATCACGGATACAGCCGTAAAATAAAGTAATGGAAATTATACATCCAAATATTATGGACAATTTCAAGTGTTTACTTTTCATTTGACGTGACGTGACATTACTGTATCTTTCCACAAAAAAGAAGATGAGGAGAGATAACAAAGGCAACAATATCAGGTGAAACAGGAAAAAGAACGGTCGTTATAATTATGTTTTAGAAATTCATAATTTTTCGTCAATAATATCGCTTAGTAACTGCATCATGGATGAAGAAAATGATAACATAAGAAAAGTTTTACTATCTGCGTAATACATTTATACCTAGGCTATTTTAAAAGTGAAGCAACCCTCCCGAAAACAGTTTTTTTTTTGTAAAATCAGCATGCAAAATAAATTCCAACGAAAATTTAATTTCCTCACAAATTAAACTATAAACTTCATACCGATTTTAATGAAACTTCATAAGCGTATGCAGGATACAAAGGTCTAAAAAGTTACTTAAAAAAAGATAACTGGAAATCTCTGTTTCTATGGAAAATATAAAATCGCTCTAATTTGAAAAAATGTTCTTAAGTAACTTTTTGTGCGTTCGAAGTTTCATTAAAATCGGTTCATTCATTTCGAATAACAAGGGCTTAAAAGTTTGTATACGTATAGTACGTATACAAACTTAAAAACCGTAAAACCGTACGGCGTAAACGCTCATAAAACATTTGACTTTAATATCGTATTTGTTAGCTAATTATTTCTCGCTAGCCTTTTCATTTTGTATTTTTTCTATGATAGGCACAATAAGAAACCAGAAGAACCAACTGTCTTTGTTAAGTACCTATATATTTCTACAAAACTATTTATTTATTTATTTAATTATCCTCCTACTGGTACGCCTTACAGCAATTACACCAGGCAGAGCGAAAAATTACTTCATGTGCTGCTTTAATATATAAGTCAATGACTGCTTTCCATCCATCCTGTGCGCGGTGGACATCGAACGGCGATGGAACACGCATGCTCACACAGCGTCACTATACAGACATAATGGAATTATTATAGTCTTTGTGTGTTTTTGGAGAAATATTTATTATTATATATAATTTTTTTATTGTTTGTATACATACTGTTTTGTTTTACTAGTGTACTTGCTTTCAGTTAAAACTAAATCTAACCTTCAGCCTAAACTGAGTTGTCGGTACAAAATATTTCTAAGAAATTAACTGAAATATTTTAAGTTTTCCTC
Organism: Oligia strigilis; assembly: GCA_951800025.1. Lineage (NCBI taxonomy): Eukaryota > Metazoa > Arthropoda > Insecta > Lepidoptera > Noctuidae > Oligia > Oligia strigilis. The sequence goes on along the minus strand of OX637564.1, from coordinate 12,466,658 downwards.
CCAAAACTTCTTGAATTCTGAGTACCTACAGCAACAATATTATATATTGAAGCAGGTCTAACAACAATAAATTGCTGAAACTTTTAAATGCCAGTAACTTCTAGAAAATGTCGAACATTCGAATCCGAATTGGATGACAAATTGGATGGAATTCGGTGAATTAATAAGTGGTTTTTAAAGGAGATCATTAGAAACGAGAGAAATTAATTTATGTGCGACTTACTAATTAATAAAAGCATTTTAACGTCACATCACGCCTGTTATCCATTAGGTGGTAAGAAGAGGTGCACACAGGACACCCACATGTCGGTAGTTATGTTAAAGTCCTCTGTAGGTGACAAGAGGCGAGCAGCCATCAACCGAGCACAAATCCGTGGCTGCTACTAAGAAATTCCTGATGGAAAAATACAATGACACTTAGAAACATTTAAAATGGCACAAAATAAGCTTTGTTTATCGCTAACAAGATTCCTCTTTGTTTGATCATTTGGTAATGATCAAACGAAGAGGAATCTTCGGTATACCTTCTTTCCTTTGAAGTATTAGTAACACAATATTACTTAACTGGATTGGTGAAAAAAGGAAACGTTAATATATTAACAGTTTTATAGATAATCGTCATGTGATAAATTTTCTCTATTTCTCATCATTTTCTATTTTCACATTGCAGTAAATAGACTTTGTCAAAAAAATTACCTACATACAGACCATTATTTTGCTGTTATCAAAAAACCTAAACCACTTCAAAGTTAATTTTTGACATGACCGTTTTGTCTGATGTGAAGTTAAAGGTCTGTCGATAGTCTTAACTTTAACAGCATGTATCTGTGGCTGTAAACGAAATGTAGCATTATCACCTAGACAAAAAGATAGAGAAAGATTTTATGCTGAATCCCACCCTATGCTTAACTCATCTTATCCATATTGTAAACTAGCAGCGCCCCGCGGTTTCACCCGCGTAAGTTTCGATCCCGTGGGAATATCGGGATAAAAAGTATCGTAGTGTGTGTCCAGGAAATGGTCTATCTATGTGCCAATTTTCATCCAAATCTATTTAACGGTTTACGCGTGATTGAGTAACAAACATCCAAACATCTCCACAAACGTTCACATTTATAATAATAATAGGATTCGCAATTCACTTGCTTTTAAAAAGCGCCCATTTCTCACTACAAAAAGGAATTCAGCATGTTCTGGATTACTACTAATCCAGAACATGCTGAATTTCTTTTTGCCAAAATTCTAAGAATCAGCTTCTTAAATGTACGAGATAAATGGAGATTAATTTAACAGAATGATTAAATAATGGCCAAATGGTAACGGCCGCGACTTACGAGTTGTAGGTCGTAGGTTCGAACCCAGACAGGCGCTTTACTTTGTGTAAATTATTTCATCACCACTGCTCTCAAAACGGTGAAGGAAAACATCGTGAGGAAACCGGCATGTCCTAGAACCAAAAAATTCGAAGACATGTGACATCTACCAACCCGCACTGGGCCGGCGTGGTGGATTACGGCCCACTCCCTCTCACCGAGAGGAGGTCTGTGTCCCAGCAGTGGGAACATTATAGGCTGATTATGGTTATGGTTATGGTTAAATAATGATATTTGGTTGTTTGTGGAACCGTCAGTAAGTTCATCGGCTGTTGGTGAGTATAACAGAACCATCTTGTTTTCATATTTATTGAATGTGGTGAGGTTGGCGACGTGGTTGAGCCATTTTTTTCTATGCTACGTGTTACCATGCGCTCAAAAGAATAAATCTAATCTATCAGATCGTTTTCCAGGTTTGGATGTTGTCGGTGAAACTCTGTAGGAAAACAAAAAGGTCTAAAAGTACTTACTTTGAAACTCAAAATTATCATTAGCAATCTATACTATAATAATATTATAAAGCTGAAGAGTTTGTTTGTTTGAACGCGCTAATCTCAGGAACTGCTGGTTCCAATTGAAAAATTTTTGTGCTGGATAGTCCATTTATCGAGGAAGGCTATAGGCTATATAACATCACGCTACGACCCTTAGGAGCCGCGCAACGTGTGACACCGCAGGGAACAGCTAGTGAAACATAAGACGAACAGTGTACAGTGTGAAGACGGTAGATAGTGACACAAGAATGTGTGTGGGTAGGTAAAATAAACGTCTAGTAACTACTATGCGTAACTAAGTACTGCGCTGAACTCAAATAAATCTGCAAAAGGGCAGGACAATGATCCCAGCCAAACAAAACCACAAGAGCTATATAAAATACAAATCCGACAATGTACTGAAGAAAATATTTCCTCCAAAAACGGAAAGCACTCAAAAACAAGTTCGCAATAATCTTCAAAACACTCAAACAAAAGAGACAGAAGTTCATTTCACAACCTTGTCAAAGCACAAACATTTATTCGAAACAAAAGAAAAATTTATAGGAAAAATACAAACGGCCAGTTTATTCCCAGCATTTATTTCCGAAACGAAAATAAAAGGTGGGTTAAGGTAAGTTCTCACCGCCGCGCTCCGGGAGCAATCGCGTGTAATATAAAGCCTCGTACCCGGCATAATGTATCGTGTAATATAACGTGAATTCTGCGTGTTGATGGCATTACATGTAATGCTTGTTCCGACGCTCGCGAACACTTTTCTGTGCGGTGTTTTGGTTATCACGAGATTAGTGTGTATAGCATACGACAGCCGCACACTATTCGTGTTACTCAACACAATACATACATTATACATTGCAAGCGTCTGTACACAGCTTTCTACGCGACTGCTCCAGGTGAATGCTCACCTCAAGGATAAAGAAAAAGTAAGAAGGGAAGTTCATTAATTTATTGACTGCCGAAGTTATTTGGATTGTTTATTCCCAAAAGTGTTCGTATAAAAGAAACCGAACAATTGACTGTAATAAAGGTCTTTCTAACATCCTATATATGGAACTTTTCTGTGTTTCTCTTATTATGGAATTTAATTATTTTCTTTGGAATGTTTTTAGTAGTAATAAATCTAGGGTCTTGCATTTATTTTGTATACTTCAATAATTAAACAACACTCAAGTGACCGCACACTGAAATCGAATTCACTTGTTTTAAGAGTAACTCATAAATTGTTTTTGTATTATTTCTCTACTTCGTAGATTTATCAAGTCGAGGATCCAACCATAACTCCATCTCTTTATAGCAATAGAACATGGCTTTAAACTTCCCATAACTTTGAAATCCGATAATTACCGCAAAATCGCCTTCTGTGTCGAAATTTCTATCAGTAGGTATCTTTAAATCTCTTGTTCAAGTTAAGGAGTACCATAAAATCAAGAAGCTTTGTTCACAAAAGGTAATAAAGCTGCCAAGAGGGGTACCTATAGTAAAATTATCGGCGGAACGTTAATTTTAAATCTTAGAAGAACATTTAAATCGGGTTTTATTGGTCTAATCGCCGCTGTGGGATTGTATTGTATAATGTTTTATTTTGGAGATAGGGATGTGGTTAAATAAAGGATCTTCATGATGTTTTTAAGGGTTTTTGGAAAAGTAAAAATAATATTTTTCAGTTGATTTAGATTTTTTAACAAACCCAATTTTAAACTTTCGAATTAAACTTTGTCAAGAAACGGCACTTAAAGTTAGAAATAATTTTCATGTGAAATAATTTTCAAAGATCACTGTTTATTGTTCTTGTCTTAATCCAAAAGATCTCACTAAACCGAAAATAATACTCAATCATAATAATAATCAAAGACCGATACAAAGTAAGACATTTACATTGGCAATCCCTTTCCTATTGAGCAGACTAAGTTTTCAATCATTATGAAGCAATGATTAGAAATTTCCTTCAACATCGTTCAGACTGTGATTGTGTGTGTTACGCAATCGGGGATTGGAGTGTAGGTGTTATTTACTTGAACCTTAATTAAACTCCTCTTTGCAAACATAACCTTCTTTCCAGTTTAAAAACAGAACCCACAAACAAAGCCATCTCCTAACCTACAAACGAGAAGTTGATGCAAAAACCAGAAATAAATTTCGGAGAAAGACGGTGAACCGATTCTTGGGGGCTCGCTTAAAATTCAACCAGCAACGTTACTCTGGTTGAATTTGAGCCGCTACTAACTGTTCACGATTGGATCGAGTTTTATTGCTAACATTACGACAATTTAGGCGATAAATTGCTCTTCAGGCAATAAATGGCCTTCTACAAATGTGATCTTTTCGATTTCTAAATCTGAACAATTAGCCGCACGACTCTAGTGACAAAATAATGTAGATAGCGGCTTTATTTTGTAGTGGTGAGGGCGGTTTTTGTAGTTCAAGTATTAGATTGCTTTAAATTGCTTTTAATGTATGCCTTTATTTTTTATAACAAAATAATAGGTCTTATTAAATAGATATAATAGTCCCTTTACTTTACTTTTGCCCACCGACGACCGGTTAACCGTAGTTCCAAAAGTAATTCGAGACCTTATGGACCTTCTTAAAAGCGAAACAACGTAATAGAATCACAATAATAAATGAGAAATATCTTTTCATCTGGATAGGTCAATAATGGCCTTTTCTAAACTATCTTTTAAATGTAAAATTTCAATTAAACTTAAATCCAAAATAAAACGATTTGACCCAACATTCTTGCGCACAAAATCGTGCGACACTTAGTAAGGGTTCCTTTCCTTTGAACTCCATGGCGGCATTTAAATTGGAGATTTTACAGGCCTTAAAACCGACGCTGGATGTCCCAAACGGTAGCCGTTGTCGTGCTAATTAAGAGCTTCGTCTAGGTAGATGGTTCCCTTATCGAATGAGATTTTAAGCAAATTTAGGGATCATGTTGCTTTGTAGCGGATTCTGCCAAGCGATTTTGTGATTGCGATTTTGTGATAGTGTAATTATTAGGCCAGTATTGTGTAAAGGAAGCGGAAGTTGCTCAGCAACTTCTAGGACATCCTGAGCAAAAAGCACTTATTGACATTTAAACCACTGCTGCCTTAGTCGGTTATTCATTTTTATTATGCGTAGGAAAGGGACTACTCAACTAAGCATTCTTTTCTCAACATCGGAAAGACTTTCTAAACTAGGTGGGATTTGTGCTACAGTCATGTTATTCCAATAAGATTGAGATGGAATTTTACCTTTATTCAAATTATTACGACATCTTTGACACGCTGTGATGTTTCCCATATTTTGTAAATGAGAAGTAATTCTTGCATTATTGGTATTCAAATTACAACGTTGTTTACTGAAAAGTATTTTATGGCATACAAAACAGGGAGTGTCCGCGAAGCCTTATATGGGTCAATATCAACAAAGTGATTTTTTGTTCAATTTTGGTGGCGAATTTTTTTCTTCAGTTTTCGTGAAAAGTAATGACCTGGTATAATAATAGAAAGTCCAAGCTGGAAGGATCTTCAAGAGGTCTGAGAATATCTCAATAACTTTTTGAGATATTTTAGTTCAAAGTCTAATGTGGCCACCAAAATTGAAAATCGCCCACCAAAATCGAAAGTGCCCACCAAAATTGAAAATCAGTGGCACCAAAATTGGATTAGAAGGTGAATCTGAAACAATGTGTAAGGTGGATATCTCGGGAAATATTATTTCAGCCTGTTCGGGATTGCTCTTTATTCTTGCTTTTCTTCTTGACCCCTGTAACACAGGTTTTGCCTAGCACGGGGGTCATTGGTCATTTATTTTGGACCAGGATATTCGCATACTTAAATTGTCACTCTGTATTTGTGTACTTACCTTTTTATGTCAAATAAAATGTATTATTTCCTTTATTCATTTACATAATCTTATTTTATTGTATTTTTAAATATTTCTAAAATATAAAATAAGTATAAAAAACATTTAAAAATATAAAAAATAGCGATCTGCCGGTGTCGGGAGCAGGGTCCAAGCTACCGGTGGTTAGGGCTCCAGAGACAGGAACCTCCTCACAATGCGAGCCGTATCGAGGAGTACTGCCTTCTGAATCAGGCCCTTGACCCAACCGCCTAACGAGAGCCTCGATAGATGTTAATCGAGGCTTTCGGCCATCAGTCCATTGGCCGATACGACAATCGGCACAATGATAGCCGAGCTCACATTCCATATGTCAACAACCTCGTGTGCTAAGTCGAGATATTTAATTTGCTTCTCTTTCTCAGCTTTCACGAGGTTCCCGTCACATGGAATGGTAACATCGACAATCATTATCTCGTCTATCACTACTATATCAGGTTTATTGGCAACAATAGTCCTGTCAGTAATGATAGACCGATCCCAGTACATTTTCAAGAACTGGATCGGGCATATACTTGTAGTACGGTATCTCAGAATCCACAAGTTTATATTTCAAAGCAAGTTGCTGGTGAATAATCCTAGCTACTTGGTTATGTCTGTGCAAGTACTCGCCGTTAGCCAGACGAGAACAACCAGATATAATATGTCTGATAAACTCACCCAGACAATGGCATGCCCGACACACGTCAACCCGGGACGGTTGACGTGTGTCCTTCATAATATGTCTCCGGTAGTTATTCGTTAAGATAACTTCGTCCATAATTGCACAGACAAAACCTTCAGTTTCCCCGAAAAGGTCACCAAAACGTAGCCAGGATACGGACGCTAAGAAGTCTACACCGGGCTCATGAAGAGCCCGATAGAAGCGCCCGTGAAGCTCCTTGCTTTGCCATACCTTCTTGCGGTCATCAGTAGAAAGTACTACAGGCTTGCGCCAGTTCTCTTTAGCCATGGAGAGCGGGGTGATTGTCCCTTGTCCACTGCAACCACATCACGGTGCATACCCACTTCAGCTTTTAAAAAATATTCCCTGAGACTGCACACCTCGCGGTTGTGGAGGGTCTTCGCATTTAAAAAGCCTCGACCCCCACACTTCCGCGGGATATACAGTCTCATCACCGATGATCGTGGGTGATGCATCCGGTTTGCGGTCAGTAGTGTACGGACTCTTCTATCCAGGGCGTCGAGTTTGGTCCGAGTCCATTTGAGTATGCCGAAAGAGTACAGCAGTGTAGCTTTCGGATGAGGAGAGGGATCTGAGGCTTATGGAATCGGAGAGTTGAATTCCCTCGGATTCCATAATCTCCCCTCGCTTTACATGCATGACTGCATTATTATTATTGTTATTATTTACTATTATTCTTCTTTCTGCCATTCTCTTTTTAAGCAGCCTCTCTTCGGTGGTCTGTTTTGGCATTCTAAAAATATGAAGCTAGGTCCTTATAATAATAGACCACTTAGGTACTGCCAAGTAGGTACATAATATTTATTTATTTGCTAATCAAACTGACTTGCAACTTAAAAACTGGCTTTATAGGTACAAACAATACTTACAGTATATATAGTTAAAACTTGGTGGCTAGTTTTCAATTTTGGTGTCGTGAAAACGCCACCAAAACCACCAAAATTGAGCCACCAACATTGAAACCAGATATAAAAAAAATCTTTAAAAATAGGGGTTTTAAGTTACAATTTATTTAATATCACTGATTTATGCGTAACCCAAATCACTACCTATAATGTGTACCTTACTATTATAACACTTTAAAATTAACAGCAAATCGATCCACCAAAAATTGAACAATTCTTGTCCCCCGTGCCACCCAAGATGATACTTACGTTTTTGGCGGAAAATCAGAGCACTAATCACACACCTGTTACACGCAAGTGCCGGTGCATGACTGAGAGATGTGAAATAATAAAACGCGATTGATCGCACACGCACGAAACTTCATTTTATAGTATGTTGAATATGTGCCACCAAAATTTTGATTTTTGCTTGGACAAACTTTGATCGAGTATCCTGTGCTTTTAAATTAGATTTTCTAATACAGTTAATTGTTTTTAGATAATGTGTCATAAGCATACACTAACGAACTTGTTTATTTTTTATTGTATAGCAAATTGTTACTTTGGTGAATGCAATTATATCAAAAAATGGAACTGGGACAAGCCACCTAACTTGAATTACAAGGCGATATTTTTTTTCCTGATTATTTAAATACACAATTATAAAAAAAAAATGTGGCCCTAATTGAACCAAGTTACGTAGTTCACTATAAAAAAAAATAAGAAACATCCTATCATTTAACACCTCGATTCTCAACGTGGACGCGTAAAATTTGCTGTGGGGATATTCACCCATATGTCATTTAAAAATCGCTCTTCAGCTACGGTCCGACATCGCAAAATTTCATGATATTTGACTTCGTCACTTTCGATCGATCTTTGGTTACGTGCGTGTTCACTTAGAGATCGAAGTCGAGTCGTTCTTTCTTCTTTAGACTCCTTGGAACGTACATTCCATACTTGTTCACTACGATTTTGCAATTGTAGTGCTGTCTCATGCAATTTAAAAGTACGCTCAGATTGTGCATGCACTCTCATATTTTGGAGACGTTTAGACTTTTCGTCTTCAGTGTCAAGAGCAAAAGCAAGTTGCGCGTGTTCCTTCATAGATTGGAGACGAATAAATCTACCTTCTTCTGTTTCAAGGGCACGAGCAAGTTGCGCGTGTTCCTTCATAGATTGGAGACGAATAGATTTGCCTTCTTCTGTTTCAAGGGCACGAGCAAGTTGCGCGTGTTCCTTCATAGATTGGAGACGAATAGATCTACCTTCTTCTGTTTCAAGGGCACGAGCAAGTTGCGCGTGTTCCATCATAGATTGGAGACGAATAGATCTACCTTCTTCTGTTTCAAGAGTACGAGCAAGTTGCGCATCTTCCTTCATAGATTGGAGTCGAATAGATCTACCTTCTGTTTCAAGAGCACAAGCAAGTTGCGCGTGTTCCTTCATTGATTGGGGACGAATAGATCTACCTTCTTCTGTTTCAAGGGCACGAGCAAGTTGCGCGTGTTTCTTCATAGATTGGAGACGAACAGATCTGCCTTTTTTTGTTTTTAGAGAACGAGCAAGTTGCACGTGTTCCTTCATAGATTGGAGACTAATAGATCTGCCTTCTTCTGTTTCAAGGGCATGAGCAAGTTGCGCGTGCAACTAAAAACTTATATTTACATTTGAGACATTTTCGCAATTATGAAAATTTTTTGTTACGGTTTTATTAGGAATAGAGATTGTTGTAGATTTTATATTCTGCGTGTTTGAAATAATGTCCGAATCTGGCTCATTTTGAGAAAATTGTGACGGTGAATCTCGTTGTTTTGATGTAGATGGGCGCGGCGACTGTGGCATGGATGGATTAACTGAAGGATGCAATTTAATGTTTTCCAGGATGCGTTCACATGTTTTCGCCCTGTTCTCAATGGAATCTTCTATATACCCCTCTGCTACAGCACTCGACTTCCATCCTCCATGTCGCTTGAGAACAGTTAAGTCCGCTCCAGGATCTGCCAAAAGGGTAGCAGAAGTACGACGAAAACAATGTCCTGTATACAGCTTGATATCTGGTAACTTCAAATAAGTAGCGATTTCGTGTGGCATGTTAGAAATGTTATGTTTTCCCATAACTTGTTTGAAGCACTTGCCATTTTGATAACGGATGAAAAATCGATTGGTCTTCATATCAGCAGGACGCAGATCCAGGTATTTCTGCACAATAGTTTCGTATTCTCCTCGGATTACGAAGGATCGGTCAATTTTTGTGTCTGTCAGCTTTACTAACAGTAAATCATCCGAGTGATTTTCGACATCATCAACAGTTATTTGTAAAGTTCATTGCCACGACAAGCTCCATGTACTCCGAAAATTAAAGCCACCTGTAACAAAACCGAATGTGAATAAGACAAGTAGATACTTGTCTTATTCACATTCGGTTTCGAAGCACAAGTTACAACAAAATGTGAATTTTAAAACACTGTGGATATATTTTACTAATCCGCCATATACAATATATAGTTACTTACTTTTACGGCAAGAAAGGCTTTGTCGGGTGCCTCATTAAGGAAAGTCACCACGTTTTTGACTGAGAACACTTTGGATTTTTTAGGTTCAAATCCATCAGACATCCTCTTCAGATACGCTGTTGTGTCCAGTTTTACGTCGTTATTAGAACTGACTGTTGATTTTAGCATTGAGTATAGGTACTCCAAAGAGTGGAAGGTTGTTTAGTTTTGACTAAGTACTGGAAGTAGGCCAAAAACACAGATTCTGAAAAATTCTTGGCGCCTCTTGCATTTCTCCATTCAATAAAATTACCATAGGCTTTCATATATTTCTCCCGGGATTTTGCAGGTAATAGATTAGCCAACACATTTCTTGCGTCAGTTCTAATACTTTCAGGAGTTCATTTTATACTTTTACTGTCACTTGAAGAACTCATTTTTCAAAACAAAACCATGAATTTCTAACAATCCGTGAAAATTGACGAAAACGCGCGTTTTTAATTTGATTTCTTTTTTTTTTATTCAGCCGGCGGCGCGACTATGGGCCGTCGTACCAGCCAGTCTTTATTCAAACAATATTTGCGTTCGATTTATTTGGCACTGAACACTAAGATATTCTAACTAACACATTCCAAATTCAAAAAGTGCGCGGCAAAGATAATTGCGGCGCACTTTTAAAGAAGATTAAAAACTCATTACTGCCCGCTAAAAGTTTCTTATAGAAAACACCACCTTTGGGTGCATTTAAAGGCGAACTAAGTCGTCCTTTTCGAATAGATGGGATGACAAGCCTTTTATAAGTTAAAGTCCAACATCACATGAAATCACATCACCTCGCAGCCAACTTGCTTAACAGCAATCCGCTGAACATTCCTCAGACTCTTGCCTACTACTTATACCAACGCAAAGTTATTCTAAAGTCTCTTCATTTGAATTTCACTGCGGTATTTGAATTGTAGATTTTACAGGCTTTAATCTGAAACCGACGTTGGATGTCGTCTTGATTCTGCTAATTAAGGACTTCATCTATGCAAATGAGTCTCGATCGTTCCCTTATCAACTTGGGAGCATGCAGCGTGAAATTTGGGTCAAAATTGTTGGCGCGGTTTTAGATTTTGGGTGGGTAAGCAATGTGTTTTGGCATAATTGCTCATGGGATTTTAAGCATAATAATGAGACAGTATTTTGCATGTGACGTTGTTTTTTTCTACGTACCTATACATATAATGCCACAAAGAGATCCCTAATCGACTGAGAGGAGATACCGTCATGTGAAATCATTACTAGAAACAACTGAAAAACGGGATATAAAAAAAAACTGTCACCAAGAAATTCGAAATTCGAACGATCGTGTCGATATGTGTACATCCGCTATGATTTATTTATTTATTTTATTTGAATGAAGGCTTACAGACTAACAAACCAATGACAAAGAATGTAATATTAAAAAAAACTGGCCAAGTGCGAGTCGGACTCGCACACGAAGGGTTCCGTACCACAAAGCAAAAACGCCGAAAAAACACGTTTGTTGTATGGGAGCCCCCCTGAAGTATTCATTTAATTTTAATTTTATTATTTATTATTAAAGTAAAAATACAACTGAGTATTTTGTGAATGTTTCAAGTGCCTACCTGTTGCCATTATTGATATCGAGCAAAAAAGGGCAAAATAGTCGCGTTTGTTGTATGGGAGCCCCCCTTAAATTTTTATTTTATTTTGTTTTTAGTATTTGTTGTTATAGCGGCAACAGAAATACATAATTTGTGAAAATTTCAACTATCTAGCTATCGCGGTTCTTGAGATACAGCCTGGTGACAGACAGACGGACGGACGGACAGACAGCGAAGTCTTAGTAATAGGGTTCAGTTTTTACCCTTTGGGTACGGAACCCTAAAAATAGCTAATAACAAGCCTCCTTACAGTAAAATGATACTATAAAACAAATGAGGTCGAATTCGAAATGTGTGCGGTCACTTGCGTGAGGTTCGAAGTGAACTTTACAGAATAGACTGATGCTGTGATACTAGCCGCTGCTAAAACTATTAAAAATGTTGTTTTTATTTTATTTATACGTCAGTCTGTCCGCCCTTTTACCCTCTTCTCAGTTGAGACATTTCCAAAAATGTTCCGTTATGAAAACATCTTATTTTCCTTTTATCACGGAAGAACGGGTTGTAAATAAGTATAAAATAGTACAGTTTGAAGCTACAAAATTATGTTGATTAGGCTACAGTGACAGCTTTGTTCCGTTTATCGACAGGAATGAGTTGACAGCTTATAAGCCATAGTGACTGTATCAGTTTGTAATTAAAATTTAAATGATTTTATTGATCCTGCAAAAACGAATAAAATACTGATAAGTCGCACTTGTAACCACTAAAACAACAAATCAGTATTTGTTGTTTATAATGTTTTTAGTTGTTGATCCTGGAACCTGATATTTTTAAAACCGATCCCTAAAACCTTCTAGTTCTAAAGACATTACTCTTAACGTAACAAAACTATCGTCCAAGCACTTAGCAACATCTCTATGTAAATACCACAATCATAATACTTTTCAGTGCTTCAAAGCGCTTAAGGAAAACTGTGCAGAAATCCTCCACATTCAAGATAAAACGCTTTAAATCGTGTAATGTGTTAAAGCGGACAGATCGCGCCATTCACGTCGGTGCCAATGAAGTATTGTTTCGGATGTAATTCTACGACCTATGTATATGGGTGGATAGTCGAATTTAAATTGAGGTTTTATTTTAGAAGCGGAAGGAGGAAAGGGAAAAATAATATCATCGCATTACTATACACACCATCATAGCATATTATATATAAACCATCATAGCATACTTCAGTCTTCAGTAATTGTTCAACACGCTGGTCTTTTCAATTTTTGGATACGGAGCAGAAACTTGGACCTTGAGAAAGGCCGACAGAGCTCGTATAGACGCCTTCGAGATGTGGTGTTGGAGGAAGTTGCTTCAGATTCCATGGACTGCATTCCGCACCAACGAGTCTATCCTACGCGAGCTCGGAATAAAGACCAGACTCTCTACGACCTGTCTCCGCAGAGTGTTGGAATTTTTCGGCCATGTAGCGAGAAAAGATGGCAATAACCTTGAACAACTAATGGTTACTGGCAAGGTGGACGGTAAACGACCAAGAGGTCGCAGCCCTTTGCGATGGTCCGATCAGATAAGCTCTTCTCTTAACACGAAATTTCATGATGCGTTTCACCTGGCTAAGGATAGACAGAGATGGCGAAACATCGTTAGGAAAAAGATGTTTTCAAGGGAGGATCACGACCCTCAGTAATGAGGAGTACGACTTGAGGAGGAGGAGCATACTTCAGTAATGATTAGCTTCCTTTACAGATTTTTTTACAATTTTCTATTTGATTTGAAATAGAAATGATTATTGAAATCTGTTTGGTCTTAGAAAGTATTTTCTATTTTTGGCCTCTAAGGAGTCCATGTATTTTCAAACATGTAAACGAATATGTGTTTTAGGACAAACAACTTTTTAATACCCACACATAAAGTTTAGTTTGCGCTGCAACTTTAAACATTCTAATGATCTTGCCAATAGTACTATTCATTCTAAAATCTGCTTAATTTACACCAGCCTAAAGTTGATATTCGACTTAGTAGAAATAACTTCAATTTGAAACAAGGATTTGAATAGACTGTATACGTGTTTACTATAACGCTATCTCGATACGATCGCGCTATAATCGTCCATCACTTGCTGTATACGTATTTCTGTTTGGCCCTTGCGGTTAAATCGCGCAATGTAATGCGATGTGAATTCAATCACTATTGGAAAGTGAACGGGTAGTGAATGTGGGCGATTGTATTAGATAGGTTTTTTAGTATTCATTTTAGGTTAAGCTTTGGCCAAACCTAAGCGAAACCCGCGTAGGACGCGGAACGAACGACGCGCGCCAACTATGTCAACAAACTTGTACGAAGATGTACAAACTAGCGCAAATAATCGCGTGAATGCCAAATCATAAAAAATATAGACACGTCAGTCACGTCCCGCATCCCGCGCGAGATTCGCCTCAATGAGACCAGCCGGTAGATTCTGTAAAAATCTCACCGTGAAAATTTAGGTGAAGTGAGTTTGATTTTGCTAGGAATTGACACTATTGACAGCTCACTCCACGCTCACTTCACCTAAGCTTTCACGGTGAGATTTTTACAGAATAGCACCGCTGAGCTAAAAGTGTATTTGATTGTGTATCAGGTTTCTAAAGCTGGTTTTGATAGTTTCGGTTTAGTGAGTGTTTCTAGTATGAAACAAAAGGTTTCCTAGAGACGTGATATTACTGGCTGTTGTTATTTCTGTCTAAGATCAATCACAACATCCAACATTAAACCCATGGTGGATGTTGTGAACAACGTAGGTATTTACAGTTCAAAGATTTTTTTTTTTTTTAACGTTGCCCCACACTAGGAATTTCTCCTGTATTGTGGGTGCGTTTACAAACATTTAAACTCACATACACAAACAGCCAGACCCGGAACAACTACTTGTAGGTCATACAAATATTTGTTCCGTGCGGGAATCGAACCCGCGACACGCAGCGCAGCAGTCAATCGCTTAACCACTGCGCCAACCGTGCCGTTGAAAGCCCCTTTGTGATAAATAATACCTATCAATTTAATACGAAACTAATCCAAGTGAAAACTTTAGGCCGTGTACACACCAAACGTCATGTCAGCGGTCGACTGAGAGTGTACGCAGTTTACCGTTTTTCCATCCGACAATACGCTATACGGGCCGAAACACTTAACCGCGTTGCGAGGCCGCAACGCTAAAATCGGCAGTTTGCGTTGCGGCGTTGCGGTGTCGCGAAAAAGAGCGTTATATTGTTGTATTGGTAGGGTAACCAGTTCCTCGTGATTTTTTATTGTGGACTGATGTGACGTCTCTTCCATGGATCGTCGTAAGAAACTTATTGCTTATTAGAACCTGAACCAAACATAATAAATAAATTGATGTCAACGTCAGACATTCTAATTTTAAAACTGCTTCCGGGTTAACGCGTGTTGTTTGCAAGAGTGATAGAAACAAACTGAATCATTGTCAACAAGTATGAAGTCATGGAAATTGCGCCGCGGTGCGGCGCCGCGCCGCTAAAATCGGCGCTGACGCCACTGCCAATTTTAGCGGCGCGGCGACGCAACGCGGTTATGTGTTTCGGCCCTACGCTATTATTGAGCCTGTTCACAATAATTGCGGGCAGACTATACAGGTGGTGTAAACGCGGCCTTAGTAAAAACCTAAATTTGCGACTGACGTCTGGGGAATATCTTATTTTATGAAGCATTATTATTAATGCATGTACTTGATATTTAATTGTTACCCCTAATAAACGCTTGGGGTATTATAAAACTAAATAATACCCCCATTTCACTAGCCACTATCAAAGTTACGGCGGTTTTAAACTCCCATAAATTTTTATGGCTACGTATTTTAATTTGAATTAAATTTTATTATCATTCATGCTAATTCTGGTTTTACGATGGGATTAAATGTGTAATTTACCTTATTTGTGGGTGATGACTGCGTGTGGTTTCATTTGTGTGATATATCGGTCAGTAAATCAACCCAGTCTATCTAAATATATAAAATTCAAAGTCCTGACTGACTGACTGATATATCAACGCACAGCCTAAACCGCTGGTCCTAGAGACATGAAATTTGGAGGGTGTGTTCTTTGTGAAGAGAAGGTATCCAATAAAAAAGGGTTTTTCGAAATTCCACCCCTAAGAGGGTGAAATGGGGGGTTGAATTTTCTGTGAATAATTTCCGACCTCCACGCCGGCGAAACCGCGAGCAAAAGCTAGTCGAAGCTATAATGAGAAGAGCTTGTTCCTTAAGTTGTACAAATTAGAGTTGGTTCCCATTGATTAGGTAGGGACTGACCTAATTAAAATATTGTATCATTGGACGACTTTTTTTCTAGCGGCATTCTTTTGGTCGCGATGACAGAAAATTGAGACATTAGTGAACCGATCTAATAAATGTTGTATTTCGGCACTCGGCATCATTCATTGAATGATAGAAAAAAAAATGGAAGGAGCAGATGAACGTTCATTCCTATGTAATTTTGTAAGTGTCGTGCGCACCACTTTTCTCGAGTAGCGTCTGATATCGGTTTAGCTGTTGCCTTTGGAAACCTGCAACACAAATCTAGAGATATAAAAAAAAAACTGGTCATCAAGACAACTTTGTAATGGCCATGTTTCTGTAATGTTGCTCGAAACAATTATGAATAAAAATTATTATAACCGATTAAAAACTTCTGACACCACTCCTTCGTTTACATAAGCTCAAACTTCTGACAGAAATCCCCAAGAGATAGTGAGACAAAGAATGATATTTTACTTTCAATCTTAAAATATATTCAGACACTTCTAATAAGTTAACATGTAAAGTTTTTCTTCAACCTTAAAGTTTCTTTGACACTTCGTACTTTTTACTCTGTGGATGCCCTTGGCGATAAACATGACGTCATTATTTCTAAACTTAATGCTTTGTTGTGTTTAAGGCATTAACTGACGTTATATCCCGAGGGTTAAAAGTGAAAGATTTTATTTGGTGCCGATGACACCCAATAACGTAAAAAATTAGGAGTCGTTAACTGAAATAAAACTAGCAGAAATAGGTCAACTTTAGTGTAGGTACTGGGTATCCCAATTAATAATTGGTTTGCGGCGTTCGGAAGGTATATCTCCATATATAAAGGATGAAATTCGACATCTAGTTTGAAAGGAACCCTACATATTATCTAAGGTTGAATGATTGGTAACCATGGTAACGGTAATAATAGTATGTTTCTCAATTGGAGTTTTGAAGTTACGAGTGATGAGGTTGTTTCTATGCAAAAGTGAATCATTTTCGACTGCTTATTTTAGTTTAGGTGTAAAAAACGGAATTAAAAATTTACCAAATGTTTTTCTTTTAAATTTCAAGTTCAGTATTCAATGTTACGAACGATATATTATTGCAATTCTGAATCAATATTTGAGTGCAATACAGAGCGATATATCTTATTTTAATCTATTAATATTGAAAAATTAATCAAAACAGCGAAACATTTGACAGCTATTTGCAATGTTGTCAACTTTCAGAATGCGCTCTCTAATGTCAGGTGGTCAAATGCGAGCCTATTGTGAAAAACTAGGCTACGATTTACAAAAAGACTATAGTCGGACTTTTAATTAGCTGCAGTAAAATTACAGCTTAAGTAATATATAAATGACTGAAATTGGCGTATTTTTATTTTTTCGCGGCCATCAACCAAGTCTTGTTTTAGTACAGAATAGTGTAACAAACGAAACTTATTTGACATGCATATTTCTAAACTCAGTCCGAAATGAGTTATTAAGAAGTGTCATTTTACTACAGCTAATTAAGTCGGACTATAGGTTGATGACAGTTCAATCTGCTAAAGGGCAATTTTGTTGCCATTCAGCAGTTAGAAGGGTTATTCAAAGCAGTCACGTTAAGAGAAGATTATTGGATTTTCCAGGCTTGATGTTTATTTCCTTCAAACCCTCAATTTAATCTGTCAGTGCTTAAGTGGACAATTGGCGCCCAGCAGGGCCTCAAACTTATGTACGAAAGTCCTATGTTGAATGGTAACTTTCTAGTGATAAAAAAATCACATTTCATTAAAAACAAATTTTTGAAATTATATATCAAACATTTTCACTCTACTAGGTAAGTAGAGTGAAAATGTTTGATATAATTTCAAACATTTGTTCGAACACAATACAATAAATTATTGTGACGAAATTAATAAATACCTAATTCAGTTAACAAGGAAACTGTTTGATCTCAAAGAGCTAATTATAAAAAAAATACGGTTCGTCTTTTGTTCTTTGGGATTTAAATTCAGAATTAGAATGTGTTTTACTGAACAACAATTTCTATGTTATGATAACGTGTGAAAATTAAAGAGAAAACGTTCATCTCGTTTTCAAATACCCATACATTCTGAATTACAATAAAAAGGTCCATGAAGGTATAAAAATTGTAGTACTAAGCCCTAATGAAAATGTAACATTATTGCGTGAACATGCGATTAATTATCATCCAAATCCCAAAATTCTCTTTAACTAAGGCCTTACCTGCAAAATCCACAATAGGCTGAATCATATAATCCACATTTTCAAAATAAAAAAGAGCAACTAATCAACGCCAACTAAAAATGCAATAAGTCCGACATCGCAAACCAAACTTTTTAAATTCCGAACTTTATTTCGCGGGGCCCGCAACAAACGACACGCGTCCGTACAGTACAGCGTCCAACAGCGCACTGAAACTACTGAAGTCTGAACCGAAACATCCCTGTCAAGCTATGCCAAGATAACGTTTACTGTTTGCTGACTCAAGTTTAATTTGAACTCGGTCTTATTTCAAGCTGGTAAGGGTTATCTTGGAACTGATGTAAGAATGTATAGCTTTAGAAAGTATTTGGGAATGAAATTTGGTGGTATAACGACACATAGACTTACCTACAAAATTTGTGTACGAATGGGAGTCTGGAAGAAAACACTTGTAATTTTAATGTTGGCAGTATTTTGTTTTACACGTTAAATGTACCGTGAGCGTTCAGAAGTCTGTTCGAAATATTGTTTGTAATAATGTGATAATGTCAGAGATTTGAACGTTGCCAAAGAAGTGCTACTTATGTGAGTACTTTACATTTCATACCACAGAATATGTGTACAGTCAACAAAAGAGATAAGTATACAGGATCGTCGGATATAGTTGAAGTTTAGTAAGAAACCGATGGATGTTGTCGACTGAAATTTAATTTGCTGTTTACATTCTATTAATAAAATTCAATTTTACTCGAGAACATCCATCGGTTTCTTACTAAACTTCATCTATATCCGACGATCCTGCATACTTATCTCTTTTGTTGACTGTACATACAAAACCAAAAATCTCTACTGCTTAAAATTTCGTCGAAAATTTAAACTCGCGGGAAAAAAAATTTAATGCGCAGAATGAAATGCATTTTATGTGCATTTTAACGACTGTTACATTTTTACATTTGCCGATGTGACCTGATTTTTCTTACGTGGCCATAATTTGCATTTTAATTCTCTGCACGTTCAGAACTTTGCATGTTTTTCTAAAGAGGTTCAGTTTTTCTTTGCAAAACTCTTTTTTTCACTTCATTCAATATGGCAGGTCTAGCGAAAGCAATTTTGAAAAAGTGGAGTAAGAGAAGAGTGGGTTTATTTATTTTTTTATTATCAATTAATTTTATTAATTTCAGGTAAATAACACCCATTGCCACACGTAAATAATGGAAAACATTACACATGTTTATTACTGAATGGCCCTGCTCTTGACCTCGATCACGCCTGAAGGAAAGCGATGGATGAGGTCTATGATGGAACGAGTATCATTTACTTATAGATATTGCTACATAATATTAGAAGATCCACCACAAGGTACACTGATGCCCAGGTGAAGGTCGTGGAAATCTAGTGGGTGTCGAAAGCACTCTGTAAAAATCTTACCGTAAAAACTTAGATGAAGTGGGCTGTCATTCCACCTGACGTTAGGGATTGACACTATTGACAGCTAACTTCACCTAAGTTTTAAAATTAAGATAAAAAAAAAATAGAGTGGCTGTCGTTGTGGCGATACTTGAGCCCGGCTTCTATCCAGCATTGGGCGTCTTGGCAAAATGATAAAATCCTTTTTTATTTCGGAACAGTTCTTTAGCCTTTTTTCCCAAAACTCCTTCCGATACAAAAGATAAAGTCCTATAAAAAAATACAAAACTGTACATAAACAAACGGATCACAAAATAAAATAAAATGAAAATTGATTTAAAAAGTACACTTCGTATTAACTCCACTCTTTTACAGAATCTAAAAGTAATCAGTAATAATTCTACTTCATTTACAATTCCATATTTTCCAAATATGTCTGAAGTGGTGTTATTGATACTTTCACGAATCAAAAGGCTTATTTTAAAAGCGTGTTTCCATAAATTTTTAGCTTTGTCCCTACGGAATAACGCGCCGACAGTGGGCCAGCTCAGCGGGAGTGAATGCTTAGAATATTCCAGTGGTATAAATGGATTGGATTGATATATTTTCACCCCTGTTTCCTGGCATAGGGTGGGCAGGATTTAAGGTTTGTTAGGTAGTGTTTTGTTTAGCTTGAACACCAGGAATCGATGTAGTATAGGCGATTTTGAGTGCTGTTTTTTGTGACAATGTTCTTCATCTGAGTGATGTGTAATTTGAGGAATATAATATCAAGTGTAATTTGAGGAACATAGTATGAATTTTCTTTTCAGTAATTACAAATAACTCACCTTTTTGTAAATAATGAGACGAAACATTGAAAGACTATATGTCTCGTGTCAGAGAGAAGTAATGAGCAGTGATTACCGAGGTTGTATATTGAGTGTAATTCAGATCATTATGACTTTTCTTCTGTCTTTTTCCTGTTTTATTTTTTTCTTACACGTGAAAAATGACTCCTTGTTTCACATTCACAACAGGGAATTCTTATTAAATTATTCTTATTTCACGTGTAGTACACTCACGCTTTATTCTCATGGGTGTAGGTAGGACTTAACGAATGTACAATCCATACACACTCTTTTCTTGCTTTGAATAATTCTTCTTTAATAGGCTATTTGACAATGTAAAAAATAAGGTCATAATTATTGACACTCGTATAGATTATCGCTTTTAAAATCGATTTGCATTAATTTTACTACAAAAAAATGTATTATTTATTAAAAAAATCCCGAAAAAACTTCATCTTTTTAAATCTGGCGCCACGTAATCGAAAACGGTCTGGATTGGCTGAACTTATGATGACGTCATGATATAGTCAATTTCTGTCTATCGTTGATAGAACAGATGACTTTTGTCTAGTATCTCGACCGTTTCAACGTTTGTTTACGTGTATTTTGACGTCACGACGCCATATTGTTAAAGATAGCGTTTTGGCGGCTTATTTAAACAGTACATTTTTATTTACTATTTTCTAAAAGAAATACATTATGCAATTTGAAGTAATAGGTTTTTGTGGGCTCGTTAGACACCATTAAATAATCTGAGATGTTTATCAGAAACCAGTCAAATAGCCTATTGCCAAAAAAAAAAAATATAAACGCAAAAAATCTTATTATAAGGTGTGGTTTTGCAATACCATGACCGTCACATTCAAGACCCTATTTTGTAAATATATATGTAAATCAATTATTGCAATTAACAAAACACACAAAACATCATACTGCAGAATTCCCAGCAATAAACGCTTCAATAGACAACTACACAATAATTTCTTTATCAGACCAACAACTTGTACCAGTTGCTGGTTTCCATTGCCAGATCTATAACACACAGTCCCAAGAGTCTCTAATTTTACGACGATTACCGTTTGACGTCTGAGGTCCGCTGGGACGAACTCCGCCTTCAGGGCGTAACTCGCTGAAACTACTGAAGGAGTGTTTGAAATATTTCAGGGAAGTTATGGATCATCTGATTTTGTTGAGTTTGGGATTGATTGTGAACTGTGTCGGCTGTGCTTTCAGGCAACCAGTAGGTGAACACTTAAGTACTTACAGTAGCACTTGTAAGAATGTGCTAATAACAACATGATTACTGCAATCCTCTTCTAACAAGAAAAATGATTACGGCACTATAATTTCCTGCGTTCATTTATAGTATCAATGTTCACGTCAATAAATAAACTGTCAGCAGGTAGTATTATTCATACTGATAGGTAGGTACTGAACATGAAAGGATACTGATTTTCAAGCTAGAGGTAATTTCGTCTAATTTAGGAGTTAGGTATTTACGTTATTTTGATATAAAATACCTATATCTTCAAAGATCCTAAAATGTCCTTGGATCCACGATGATTTGACTTTTGAATTTTAACAACAAGTTATTCGGCTACTTCTTTATGGTCGCTTGAGACTTTATAATTGTTCAACCAGTATCCCATCAGGTAGTCAACGATGATGCGGTCAATCGTAATGGTCGGTTGGCCTACTCACTAGAGATAGATTTTATTGCAATCAAGCTTTGTCTTTTACATAATAGTATTACGCTACTAAACTAATAAGTAGTACAGACTATAGCCTGCAGGCCACTGTTCTACTATCTCATTTGCGTATATTGCATCCACTGCATGTAGGTCGCGTAGAAATATATTGCGAATCCTTTCATTTTGGGGTACAACTGCAGGCGTATAGAGTATACAGGTTTGTAGTGTGGTGGACAATTTATTTGGATCTTTAGGAGGTTCTTGTGAACAGTGGTTTTTAGTGTAATTAGATGGTAATCATCACCGCCGTTTGTGAACATTTAATATCCCGGAGACAAAACCGGAACACAGCAAACTACTCGGTGGTACAGTAGGGTAAAAGTTAGTTTGGCTTAAAAAGTGTCACCTTTTCATAGTTATATCATCATCATTTCAGCCGAAAGACGTCCACTGCTGGACAAGCCCCCAAGCACCTCTTCGACCGGTTCTGTGCTTCTCGCATCCAACGGGTTCCTGCGGCCTTCACAAGGTCGTCGGTCCACCTTGTGGGAAGCCTTCCAACGCTACGTCTTCCGGTACGCGGTCGCCACTCCAGAACCTTTCGGCCCCATCGGCCATCTGTTCTGCAAGCAATGTGCAGCAATTCTTCGGGCTATGTCGGTTACCTTGGTTCTCCTGCGGATCTCCCCATTCCTGATCACGCAGGGAAACTCCAAGCATAGCCTTCTCCATTGCCCTTTGGGTGACTTTTAGCCTTCTTATAAGGCCCATTGTGAGCGATACCATAGTTATATAGGTACCATACCCTAACCTAATCCGCACAAAACATGCCACAAAAATACATCCATAGCCTACAATTAAAGACCGACCCGCTTCAAACACTCGCCCTCAGGAACCCGCAAACACATTTAATTACTTCAAGAACCCCTTGACACTACTTAGTACACTGCCCACCCCCTTAAATTTGTGGGTGGAGCGATACATTTACCCACGGACCCCAACCTTAACAAATAAATGGTCTTGAGCTCAGACTGCATGTACGAAAATTGCGCCAACTCTGTTTACTTGGCAAAATGAGTTTCGTACTTAGAGCATGTATAGGACTAGCCTATGTTTTTATTTGTTTTTTGGGAAATATTCTCGACTTCTCTAGAACTAAATGGTATGTTTTTTTTTAATGATGTATAAATACCGAAGAGGGGCCCGTGGCTAAATAATAACAGCCGCACAGGTCGATCGATCAGGTTAAGCTACGCTTGCCGCGGTTGGTCTGTGAATGGGTGACCATCTTTACATACCGTGACCCCTTCGTGCCTCGGAAAGCACGTAAAGCCGTTGGTCCCGGCTGACATTCGTGGATATTTGACAGTCGGAGTAGTCAAAAGCCCGAAAGTCTGACAACCAGTCTTAGCAAGGGCTATCGTATTACCCAGTAACTGGGTTGTGGAGGTCAGATAGGCCGTCGCTCCATGTAAAATGCTGGTATTCAGCTGCATCCGGTTAGACTGGAAGATGATGATGAATAAGCATCGAAGATATCTACCAACCCGCACTGGGCCCGCGTGGTAGACAGCCCACTCCCTCTCACCGAGAGGAAGCCTGTGTCCCAGCAGTGGGTACATTATAGGTATTATAGGTACATCATAATTATGATAAATAAATAAATGATTACGCTTTAAGAAATAACTAGGAATTTGGAGGTAAAATTTAATGCCCAATTGTATTAATTTCATCTTCGTCATCTTGCCGTGTTCCTCAAGTTAAGCGATCAATATAATTATTAGGATTAGGAAACTGAATACTTAGTACACCAGTCATGAAGACTCTTATTTCTTTGATTGCCAAAGCAAATGAAATATTTATGTCCTCGCCAATATTTTTGCAAGTTTTTAGACCCACGGAAAGATTAGAGATGAATTAAGATGAGTTACGAGTTTACGAGTGAACTACCAATCTTAAAAATATTATAATGGCCACCTCAATACTAATAAGCTTATGCTACTTAGATGGGACGTCCTACTCTATAACTATATTAATACACAAATGTCCTGGAACATTAAGTCGTAGATGTAATTCAGCGAAGATTTTCCACATACTAACTGACGCAGTAAGTGTTCAAAATAGAATTTAGAATGCTTCCCGGTTTACAACACGGAGTTTTCAATTACTTTTCTTAGTGTTGGTCTAAGTGGGAAGCGGTTACACATGACGTTAAGAATTTTACGCTTGTGTCCAGCGGTGCCATTCTGTAAAAATCTCACCGTGAAAACTTAGGTGAAGTGAGCGTGGAGTGAGCTGTCAATAGTGTCAATTCCTAGCAAGATCAAACTCACTTCACCTAAGTTTTCACGGTGAGATTTTTTCAGAGTCGACCGGCTGTTGCTATGATTTAAAGCGAATCTAATTTGTTACCGATTTCAATATTTGTTATGCTGAATTGCTTTACTGACTGTACAAGCAAGACTTCTTCGTTGGTTTTGTGGTGGCGTTGTGACTGACTGCTGATCAAGGAACAGCGTTCAAACCCAGGCGCCAGGGTCAGAAAATTAGGTTGTACTATTTGTTTTACATACATACACACATATATAAACTCACCTTCTTCTAAGGGAAGAAAGTAGAAACAACATAACGTCACCTGCTACGATTCTAGATACTCCTTTTGCTTTGTCCACTTTATTGTTTTCTAATCTTCAATAAAAACCCATTTTTTTCCGGCAAATGTAAATGGTGAAGAGTGGGTGTGTGTAGCACACCTCTGCCTACTCCTTCGGGGAATATAGGCGTTATGATTAGCTATGTCTAAAAGCAAAGGGAATCTGACAACGTAGTAACACCAGTTGAGATGGGACGATTTGGTCAATGTTGGTGTACAATAAAGCATATTCTATTTCTATCTGTGGGACTTGGAGCGAAATCCGAAACTAACCTAAAGGTACAATTCCGAGATGGGCTGCAGACTGCAACCGCAGGCGAAAAAGCGGCTAGCGGCTGCGATTGACCGCAGTTTTCATAGAGATACCTAGAAACCAATAGTGTCGCTTGAACCTGCAGCTACAGTTTGCGGCCTGCGGTCCATCTTGGAATGGCACCTTAAGTCGCATTTTTAGGCCAACTTTTTATTACATTTTTCTACTAACAGGAACATCTCAGTAGCTATCCGGATGTTTAGTACGGAATAATTTCCAAGTAAATTGCCGCCCGCCAATCAATCAAACACACAAAAAACTGGTGGTTGTTGTAAGGTAATTTAATTAGCTAATAATAATAATTACTTTGATGATCAATCACAAAGGACCAAATATCGTCTCTAGCGAATAGAGTACAAGAATGTTTCGTGTAACCTACCATTAGTAGGGCAGTCAAGCGAATGTGACGAGAGGTTTACGTGGGAAGACAAATAATACCCACGTAAAGGGTAAAAAAGTAAATATCAAGAAAAAAGGTGTGGGTAGGTCTATGGTCACAAGCTTCCCTTAGTTTCCCTTGGGAGTAGCACAGTACTCTCCTGGCTCGGCTTGGTGAGGCGGAGACCGTAGTGGTGTGCCACGCTGCAGAACTCAGGTAAGGTGCTGGTCGGCGGATGATCTTGCCAGACCCGTTGAGCTCGACGTGGCCACGCGGGTAAAATGTGTACCCGGCGCGGAGCAAAGTCAAAGTCAAAAGTCAAAGTCAAATCATTTATTTCAGATAGGCACATTAAAGGCACTTTTGAACGTCAAAAAAAAAAACTAAATAGAAGTGATTCTAGTCGCCCATGCTCAATGGTAATGGGGTTTGCCGGAAGGTGGTGACTCGTTGCTCCGAGTTCAGATGCCACCGATAGCACCGGATGGAAGCCTGATGATGATGAGCCGGAGCTTTGGACTCTGGAAGTAACGTCCAGCGTGTCACAAGATGGCCTTTAGTCATCTCCGCTGATTGTGACACGCTGGGTAGTCAAGTCGAAAATTTTGTTGACTGGCTAGGCATTTCAGCACTGCAAAAAAACTGATGTCAACTCAGTCAAACTGAATCTCCCTATGCCTTTGACAAAAACAGTCGTCATGACTCTCCGAACATACCTTCCATACATCGTGCACCGCTTCACAGCACATTCGTTCAACTCGCATCAAAGTGAACTTGGCTCAAACATTTGCCAAACAACCTCCAAAGATTCCACGAATAACTATTTTGATCAAACATTTGACAAATCCCTCTAAAGGTGCCTAGTTGTACAATCGAATAGCTATCTAGCTGGGAATTACTTGGTATGTTCCCAGCTCGACATTAATTGAGCCAACCATGTATATTATATATATGCCAGAGGCATTGTAAACCAACCTAGTTTCAATTCACAATATATTCTCATTACAAGAAATTTTGTGCTCTGTAAGTGAAAGACGACTGTGTAGTGAATTACGCAAGGTAGGTTATAGTTTCAGACGTACTCTGAAGTTTATTTATTCTGTGAACATTTTATTGCTTGAAGTTAAATAGGCAAATAATAGTAGGTTCCTGCATAATAATATTTCCGATGATTCTACGCTGTTTGCTTAGTTTTAGCCGATCTTGTTGGTTCTATTGTTCAGACGCCAGCACATCAAGATACTACAATCTGTCAAATTTCTTTATTAGATTTTCAACTTTATCGCTAAAGCTCAAGTTTCAAAGCTGATTGGGAAAATTTTAGTTTCGGGTAGCTTGCGTCTGTACCTAGCTAGAGACGATAGCACTTTTACAAGTAAGTGATTTCTATTTGGTTCTATTGGTCGAAGTAGCAGTGCAGTGGACATCTTTCGGCTGAAACGACGATGATGGTGATTATTCTATTGAATGTATAGTATGTAATGATAAGTGAGTTAGCTGTCGGTTTGCATTTCAAGGGGTGTTTAGAGAAGAACTCTGAAAAAATGTTGGAGTTAGAGAATACTTGACAAATAACCCGCGATTGCTGGAATTTTGATATTTATGAATTTTCGCTTAACTAGCCAGTATGGATCGAATCTGAATGAAAACCGTTGCAAGTTTGGCGACTAAAGAGTTGTGCGAGTTGGAAGCACTCCGGCTTCCTTCCCGCTTCAGTATCGATTGCATTGTTTTACGTCAGCTCAGATTGGTTCACAAATTGCTGGCGACCGAGCGTTGACTTTACTGACACCGCTTTAGTAATACTTGGTGTGCTTATGAAGCAGTGGGAGGTAGTTTATTAGATATGTAAGCCAAAATAATAGATTTTTTTATAATATCTATATAAATTTGAAGACGGCACGTTTGGCGCAGTGGTTAAGCGATTGACTGCTGCGCTGCGTGTCGCGGGTTCGATTCCCGCACGGAACAAATATTTGTATGACCTACAAGTAGTTGTGAGCTTCAATGTTTGTAAATGCACCTACAATACAGGAGAAATTCCTAGTGTGAGATTGTCTATAACATGTATCTTTATGAATAAAATGTTTTATTTATTGTGTTAGAAAATGGATACTTTTCAAATCTTACTAATTAATATAAGTTATTAAAAATTAACTTGACTACGGCCCGTTGCTTTACTGTTTTACTGAAACTGCGGTAAAAGTACCAATTTCCTTATTTTTACTCTATTAGTGTAATGATGATATTTAATTACAATAATCTATCTATTGACTCCATATTTAAATACAAATCAAGACAAGAACTAAATTCAAGCAGAACATACCACAACCCGCGGTAACTCAGTAGATACCAAAAGCATGTGCATTGTTCAGTAAAGTTAAATCAGTTCGAACACTGCTATCGAACTATACAGGGTGTTTGGTAGAAGGACCGACACAATTTTTTCAGGGATAGGAAGTATCATAATATCCTAGTTTTCACCCATAACACCTGTCTTAAGTGTTACGGTAAGTAAATGAGGTAATAATAATGTTTATTTTTAATCACTCTAAATATCGTCACAACTTTTTAGTTTGTGGTTGTAATATAGCGCAATAATGTTTGGTGTTATCTGCAATGTACAATGGGTTCTAGAAAATGACTTGGGTGCTTCCAAAGACGTAAAAATTGTGTTAAGAAAAAAAATATTTCAATGTAAAAATTCATAATAAATCAATTAGGTGCTAGCAAATGATATCCCCAATCCCTCAAAAAATTGTGTCGGTCCTTCTACCAAACACCCTGTATACATTGTGTCGTACGATATAAAAGTGGTTTGCTTATATTGTCATGATTGCTTTTCGGTATAGTATTAAACTTTATGCTTCCAATATGTGATTTTATCTAGTAATATACATACATACCTATATGTAAGTAATAAGCTTAGTTGCTTGGAGGACCTGCATTTGGTGTTATTTCGTATCGAAACACCAGAATTGTATGGTTAGGATTAGGTGCTTATTTTGAAAACATTTTTATTTATTTAATTTAAAACCACAATTATAACATGTGAAGCTGTTTCACGTCTATTTTCCTAGTCACTCATTTTGCTCCTCTCTGATTTACACAATACAATATACTTATAAATAAACCGTAATAATGATAATGGCAGCTTCCTAGTTCAAATACTTAAGTGCAGCAGTACAACTATGTCTGGGAAAGAGGGGTCATCATCATCATCATCATTTCAGCCAAAAGACGTCCACTGCTGGACATAGGCCTCCCCCAAGCACTTCCACTTCGAGCGGATCTGTGCTTCTCGCATCCAACGGGTTCCTGCGGCCTTCACAAGGTCGTCGGTCCACCTTGTGGGAGGTCTTCCAACGCTACTTCTTCCGGTACGCGGTCGCCACTCCAAAGAGGGGTAATCTAGTTCAATTAAATAATAATACATTAAAATAAAAATCTATTTAAATGAATAGCCCTGACATATATATGTTACGGCTAGTGACCGAAGTGCGGCTAGTACACCTAGTTTTAACCAAACCTAACCTAGGGGTGCCCTTCGCTCGCTCTTGCATCCTACGTCGACGGAGACCCGCTTAGCGGGGCTCCTATTTCTGGGTAAGGGGTTTAAAGGAACCTAACCAAACCGAACCTCGGGGTGCCCTTCGCTCGCTCTTGCATCCTATGTCGCCTCCCGAAATACACACGAACCGCATGTGGCCTTCTAAAACTAGGTGTAGCCGCACTTCGGCCGGCTAAAACTAGGTGTAGCCGCACTTCGGCTATTAGCCGTGACATATATACGTTATTCATCTAAACATATAGGTACACTTTTCACTCTTTTCTGAACATAGGAGCCACGTACAAGTTTTACGACCTCAGAAAGACGACGACGACGACGAAAAATAAAATGTTAAGTGCTTCCCGCGATAATCCGAGACAGGGAACGAACTGGAGTACAGAGGTCGGTTGCACTGGACCTCAGTTTGACGGAGAGTTTATGATTAAATGACTATGGTGTAAATTCTGACAGGAATACTGAAAGTAAGACAATAATATTATCATGGGTGCATACATACATAGCTTACGGTTTATTCGTTACGATTTCGCTTCACAGCACCTTTGCTAACTACCAGTCCGGCCATGGGGAGAACGCGTTCCTGACACCTGTCAATTTTATATATGACCTCTCAGTTTTATTCTATTATAGATCAAATTCCCTTTGACCAAATTCTATACTTTTCAGCTTAAAGGACACAGCTCATTAGAGCCACCCCGCACCGCCTCGTCGCATGGCGTCCACTCGTTGTCGACAGGTGATCCACGGGTGGACGCCGCGTTATCACCAATAAACGTCGCGCGGTCAACCAGTGGACCTCGCGTCACGTATAACATTATCGCGTTGGCAATGCGCAGTCAAAGCAAGGCAAGCATGCGAGCAGCGAGTTGTCACCGAGTGGTCCACTGTCACAGTGGTCCAAGTCCTTATAAAGAATACTAGCCGCAGGAGGCGAGGCGGTGCGGATTGGGTGCCGGGTGGCTCTAATGAGCTGTGACCTTTAATATTACAATAGGTATATAGTAGAATAATATATTTGCAACTCAAAGCCAAACAATTATCCTTACACATAAAATAGCAAAAACATAACCAGCGCACAACATTCTTACAAATCTTTAAGCGAAACTCTCGAACAGTGTAATCGGTCCCCCACGATAAAACTTTATGATCCGTATTGTCCGCCCAATGAAGGGAAGAATAATGCCATATTATATAGGTAATAACCCGGGCGTTCTTGTGCAAGTTCCCGGTTACAAGAAAAA
The DNA here is from genome assembly GCA_951800025.1 of Oligia strigilis. Lineage (NCBI taxonomy): Eukaryota > Metazoa > Arthropoda > Insecta > Lepidoptera > Noctuidae > Oligia > Oligia strigilis. The sequence continues at coordinate 12,436,643 of OX637564.1, read as the reverse complement.
GTTCCCAAACATCTGTTTAACGCACGATTTCCTTCTAGCCTTGTGTCCTGTGGTATTGTGCGAAGCGGTGCGATGCGAAACAACAACAAAAAAGTGATTTAGCTCCGTTTTATGTTAATGGCATTCTGAACAACATGATTTTGATGATATATCTGTAATTTAACAACACATAACATCACGCCTCTTTCCTCTAAAGGGTTAGGCATGTGTACTTCGTATCTATAGTACACTCAGCGGTTTGCTTTTGCGGTCGATTTTGGAAGACCACCTTTATTTACCTTTAAATCTCATTAATTACAATTGGTTGACACTTCCCGTGACCGAAAGGCTGGCTTTTACCTTGGCCAGAGGCTAAGCATCGCCATACAACGTGGTAATGCCGCCAGTCTCTTGGGTACATTACCAGTCGACAACGATACGGATGAGTTTTTCGACGCAATTTTTTAGTTTCTGTATAGTTTTAATTAAGTTAGAATTTAATTTTGTTATTTTTACCTGTGTAAATAAGTTAAAATTTGTTAATTAATTACAATTCAATTATAAACATATTTTAAACGAAGCTACTTTAGAGGAAAGAAAATTGTTTACTTTGACACAGAAATTGATAATTAACCATTTTGTAAAATAAATCAGCCATTTTTGCAGAAACTTACTACGAAACGACGACGAAAAACTCCACATTATTCGCTTTCGCACAGCTTCCAAACCCTCACAAGGACATGAACCTCCTTATTGTTGTTTGTTCATTCGTAAGAAGGTTATTGGTTTTTTGTGTAATTTTGTTTTTGATTCGGGGTAAAAGGAAAAATATGTTGTACAGAAGTGACTTTGTGAAGGTCGCGGCGCGCTTAGGTACAAAAAGTATCTAATTCGTTCGTTTTGGAAACTAAATATTGGATTATGTTTTTAGAAGAAATGTTTTGAGTGATTTTGACGGTGTCAAAGCAGTGTTTATACTTTACTTTGTTGCCCCTGAACTCTCCCCGGTTGTGTCGGATTGCCGTCCCATCGGACTATGAGAGTAAAGGAACAGAGAGTGCACCTGTGTTTGCGCACACACTTGTGCACTATAATATCTCCTGCGTACCTGGCTAATTTCCATTGAGATTAGCCACCGTGACCGAAAACGGTCGGGAAGGCTACTTTATTACAACTACATAATACTTGGAAGATTATTTTATAAAGTACGCTTTTTATTTTAAAACCGCCTACTCACTTGCCTATTGATTTTTAAAACGCCTAATTGAAATAAATGACTGGCTAAGAACACAACAAGACGCCTTGCTTACCCTAACAGCGGTTCTGCAGTACATCTGATCCGAATCTAAATTAAAGATCCGACTTCAATCCGAATTGGGAATGTTCTAAATTCGGACGGATAGAATTCGGATCTAGTGCGCAAGCCCTCATACATTCAATAGTAATTGATCAAATATTCAAACTCCATTAACTCTACAGTAGGTATATCCCTAGCAACAGAATCTCAAGCCACAGGTCGCTACTGAATCACTGAGCTCCATAATGACCCATTTCCTGGAGCTAGCTGCTAGATTCATGCGGAAATATATTGTACCGCACTATATTCTATGACCTGAAGTACCAATTTCCTTCAATATGCTATTGGTATGTCGATTTGAAGATTCAATGTGAAGCATAATAAATAAAATGAGTGAAATACATTAACACTTTTCTTCAGTTTCTTTGGATCACAAATAGTAATGTTTTTGTGGGTATAAAGACCAATATGTCTCTCGAGGTTATCTTTTAGAATGAATTTAAATTAAATAAGAAACCCGATACTTCACATAAGTCGTAGTCTAGAAAATTATCTCTACTTCAATCAATAAATTAATGTCTTAAGTGTAGTGAAAAATCAAAAACTGGCCAAGTGCGAGTCGGACTCGCACACGAAGGGTTCCGTACCACAAGGCCCAAAACGCCGAAAAAAACACGTTTGTTGTATGGGCCACCCTTAAATATTTATTTTATTCTGTTTTTAGTATTTGTTGTTATAGCGGCAACAGAAATACATCATCTGTGAAAATTTCAACTGTCTAGCTATCACGGTTCATGAGAGACAGCCTGGTGACAGACGGACAGACGGACAGTGGAGTCTTAGTAATAGGGTCCCGTTTTTACCCTTTGGGTACAGAACCCTAAGAATGGTGTTTTCATTTTGAGTAGTGCCAAATGCCATCGTTCATCGGCAAAAACTTGCATGACAGTAAGTACCAAAATCCATTTCTCGTCTCTAAGAAGCCGAATCGCAAGAAAACGAAAATAATAAAAAAAAAGCTTTAAGTAAACTTTCCAATCATCATCATCATCATTTCAGCCAAAAGACGTCCACTGCTGGACATAGGCCTCCCCCAAGCACTTCCACTTCGACCGGTTCGGTTTCCAATCACATTAACTAAAGTAAACACTAAAATGGTGCCAAGCATCAGATCACAGTCACTTCTTGTCCAAACTTATTCAATTTGCGTTTCACTCGCCAGAAGTAATCGATTCGATTCCGATAACACGATTAATACGATTTGAAATCGAGTGCCAATCGACACTTCTGGGAATCGTTACAAATCAATTTTGTGTTACGGGATAATTTACCTGTAGGTACTAAATAGCTGTTTCGTTGGAATGGTGAAAATTGTGCTGTCTAGGATTTCATTTCCAGGTAGGGCAGTGGGTTTTTCTTTCTGAAAATTCACCCCCCCTCCCTATTACCTGGAACTTGAATATAAATTTGTGTTCTATACAGGTACCAATTAAATTAGCTAGCAAAACTCCGTAGACGTGATGGACATCGATATCTAAGCATGATAAAATCAACAAAAATAATTGCCAAAAGTTTTTTTTTGGGGTCAACGACCGCAATTACTTGAATTATGAGTTTAGAAAATAAGTTTTTTTTTTGTGTTATGATGGTGATGACTCATCATCATCTGCCTAGCCTATTCCCAACTATGTTGGGGTCGGCTTCCAGTCTAACCGGATGCATCTGAATACCAGTATTTTACATGGAGCGACTGCCTATCTGATGACTATTAATATCTACATACAATAAAATAAAAAAAACTGATTTTCTAACATACTTACCCCTTCGGGAAATACATGCGTGATGTTATATAACAATATAACAGCCTGTTAGTAACCAAGAAGCATATAATATGAATTATGCCACGCTGTGTCTACGCCGTAGCCGCTGTGACGTCACGGCTACGCCCGCTACGCTGTCGTAGCAGTGTCAGTTGGTTATGGTCTGATTCGTAGCACGAACTAATAAATTGCATTTAAAACTTCTATGGAAAGGGAAATTAACGTCATCGTACTATTTAAACTTTTCGTTAAAGGCCCTGGGATGTTCTACCATCGTTTTGCACGACTCATAATGCAAAGCATTAGAGAGTGTACCTATAGAGGTTTGAGGAACAGGGTGAAAGTTCACTCAACCTCCATAGAAAAGGGAGGATCCTCCGACCAGACGGGTGTTGTGTCTGGCGGGCAACTGCCCGATGATTCATGTCGGGCCGTTGTATCTATGCTAGTTGCGCGGTAAACTCTGCTTGCGCGATGCAGGATTTGCGTGACGTCAGTATGACGCGTGTTGTGTGCTTTACTTAAAAAAAAATGCCTCCTTTCTGTAATTGTTATACTCCTGCTAGTATACAGAACCTCCTTAGTTAATATACCATTGTATAGATAATTGAATGGAGATTAAAACCGTACTTTTCAAAAATCAGTGGAAATGAAAATATACGTCCAAATATTTCTAAAAAAAATCCGGTATTCAAGTGTGAAACCTGAAAACATTGTAGCTTGCGAAAAAAATTAATTAATTGAGTCACTTTTTTTTTTAATATAAGTTTCACTCATCGGCGGAACCCTATTGAAAATGGCTCTTTTATTCAAAGTAGTTTAATTTTAATTAATAAAAAACTAACTAATATAATATCTATGGTTTTTTATACGATCTGAGCATTAAGGCAATTGGCAGACGAACTGGAAAGTATTTAAAAAAATTGGAAAATCCAAAAGTACGACTACTTTTGGATTTTCCAATTTTTTTAAATACTTTCCAGTTCGTCTGCCAATTAATACAATGCGGTTGGCCTGCCTATTTTAAATAAATGAATAAATATATGCCTACCAATTTAAATTACAGGCACACACGTTCTATACATTGTCCTTGCTAAATGTACTTAAATCCAACTTTAGAAAAGAACTAACTTGCATAGAGTTGATAATCTATAATTTTGTTGTCATGATAATACAAAATAAGCAGGTACTTCCATGGTATTAACATCATTATTAGATCTCATTATCGCGAGTTCATTTCCGAAGACAGACGATGATTTCCGAAGCGCATACTGTCCTTGGAATATCTGTACTTATTGTATTGTAATAGGCAAGGTTTACCGCTTACTTTAGAAGGCCACCTGCAAGATTCGCCTCTTAAACATCAAACATTATTTAGAGCATCTTATATCTGCACCAAAATCGATCAAAACTACAACTAAATCTCCTTCAAACTTAAGGTAACTAAACCACTTATGAACGAGGTTGAACCAGTTAAACTATAACTAAATTACAACTACCTCAATGATCACTGCAATTTAGTAACGTAAACTACAAAGTTTGCGTTAAGACTCTCTGGTAACGGCCTGAATGATTTATTCGTTGTTACTTTAGAAAATCGTCTGTATGTCTGTGTCGACGGGAGTTCATTAAGATCTGAATGGTACAAAGGAATTGTCTGGTTTCTTAGGTGAAGTAGTTTTAAGAAAGGTTTGCCTAGTATATTTTGAGGTACTTTTCCGGCAGCAAAATTATGAAATTGTGTAAATAACCTTCACGAATGACGATACTTAAATGTACATATCTATCCCACCAAAAACATTCTGTAAAAAACTAGCCAAGTCTCAATGGAGCTGCTTGTTTATCTCTAAAAAGTAATGAAATCTAGACAAAGTCGTACCAAGTCTAAGGTTCCTTACTGCGATTTCTTTATTATTATAGTTAATGTTGTGTGACTTGGCCGTTGAACATTCTTTATACGTTAGTGGGTACAAGTCAATTTTGTTTACACGTAATGTTATATCTGTTGTAACTACCTATGTTTGTTAAGTGAGATAATAGCCCATACCGGTATTGGTAATTGGACGCTAGTGTCTCATTTTAGGCTGTTGTTGATTGTGCAACACATGCATTCAGCATTGACAATGCTGACTTCTGCTCTCTTCTTTTTGGAGCGTCAAATCGACCACCGATCTAACATAAAATAGACGTACAGACGGACTTCTAATCAATGATTATAAGTCCGTCTGTACTGGAAATAATTTTTGATACTGTTTGTTTCAGGCTCGCTTAAACATAAGTATTATTGAAATACGCAGCTTTATCAAGCCTACAATTGACTAGTTATTAAATCAACGTTTTCCAAGTGGCAATTTTCCATCGTCAATGGGTAGCGGTTATGGCGACAGATTGGTGCAATGGTGTCATAGAGCACCTGGGTTTGTACCCTTGTGTACCCTTCAACGGCCAAGTCACACAACATTAACTATAATAATAAAGAAATCGCAGTAAGGAACCTTAGACTTGGTACGACTTTGTCTAGATTTCATTACTTTTTAGAGATAAACAAGCAGCTCCATTGAGACTTGGCTAGTTTTTTACAGAATGTTTTTGGTAGGATTTCACTTCTTTTTGTAGAAACGTATACGTACGGACGTATTCTTTTTGTATTGCATTATATTTTGACCAAATTTTGAGCGAAATTAATATTTTAGTGTAAGGAGGATGGGCGTTTTGGTACCCGAAAACTAATTACATCCAAACAAAATAATTTATATACAGATTGAAAGGCCTAATTATATATAACAATAGTTGATATGGGGGATAGTCCCAGTTCGCTGTCCGTTCAGAGATATACAACCTTTAACACTATACATTTATGTTACGTTTAGGTTAGGTTAGGGCGTTTTGGTACCGGAAAACTAATTACATCCAATCAAAATAATTTATATACAGATTGAAAGGTCTAATTATGTAGAACAATAGTTGTTATGGAGGATAGTCCCAGTTCGCTGTCCGTTCAGAGATATACAACCTTTCAACACTATACATTTATGTTAGGTTTAGGTTAGGTTAGGGCGTTTTGGTACCGGAAAACTAATTACATCCAATCAAAATAATTTATATACAGATTGAAAGGTCTAATTATGTAGAACAATAGTTCTTAAGGAGGATAGTCGCAGTTCGCTGTCCGTTCAGAGATATACAACCTTTAACATTATGTAGGTTAGGTTAAGGTTACGTTAGGGCGTTGCGGAAGGATTGTACGTTCCCGCGTCCCCCAGCGTAGTGTAAATGGAAAAACGGGGTAAAAAAAGGTAGATAAAATTCAGTCACGTCACGATAAAGCAAGAGTCTATTATTGTTACTTATGACCTAACCTAACGATAACCTAACCTAACCTTTAAAGGTTGTATATCTCTGAACGGACAGCGAACTGCATCCGAAGAGATTTAACACCCCCCGGTGTTAAATCTCTTCGGATGCAACATCTCGTATAATTTTGGTTGAAGTTCACTTAAGGTAAGTTCAATTAACCATAAATTATACTTTAATGTTGCATCCTCGAGATTTAACATACATTGTAGATGTTTAGCGCACATTGTGAAACGGGGTTTTTCGTTTTATAAATCTCGGGGGCTGTAATCGGTGTTTAAAATAAACAATGAGTATTTAATTAGTTTATATTTTAATCATAGACACTTACATATGTAGTCTTAATTAGGTTAAGTATAATGTAGATCAACTTATCAAAATAGTGAACTTACTACTAATAACCATTATGAATTAAATACAGCTTCAGCAAAGCGTGTATCTTCTACGGAAGTTACAAGAGGTTGATCATAAAATTTTGCGAAACAAATTGAATTTCCAGTCCAGCCGGCAGTCTTTTTTATGATTTCGATTGAGACACCTGCTCTATTTGCTGCCGACGTGGACGCATGTCGGGTGCTATAAGCAGAGAAAATTTTTACATCCACGCCGCTATCACTGAGAGTTTCCTTTATCCAACGACTGATGGACTGTGCGGTACAGTTATGTATAGGTTTTTTGTAGGTTTGAATTAAATTATCGTTGTTATCAGTGGTTCTAAATGGCTTAGTTTTTTCCATATATGAAATTAAGGTTGTTGCGGGACATATGGATTGTTTGTCTATGAAAAAAGGTATAATCAACCGAGGATTCTGTCTATTAGGTGCTGATGTTTTAATTATCTCATTAATTGCAATTTTTATACAAGTGTCAGTAACTTTAATGTCCTTGACTTTAATTAAAGATAACGTTTGCATCCGTTGTCCTGTGGACAACGCAAGTAACGTAACTAGTTTTTTAGAAATGTCCTTAAGAGGTAGCTCTTCATTTGGATATAATTTGGAGAGATGATCCAACACCAAGTTAGGGTTCCATGTTGTGTCATATTTAGGAAAATTAGGTTTGATTTTAAATACGCCTTTGAAAAACCTAGAAACGTAACATTTTCCGTCTGGTCTTTGGATAAAATCAAATTTAACGCAGAACGAAATGAATTTAAAGTCCCAAAACTGGCGCCTTTATGAAACTCGTCAGTCAGAAATTTAAGAATCATTGTAACTGAACTGTTCAGATAATCTACATTATTTCCGATACAAAAGGAATACCAACGTTTGAGTGCAACGTTATATTGATTAATAGTGTTATTAGAAAGAGACTTAATCATAATTTCAATAGTTTCTATTGGAATACCACGCCTTAGGTATGATTCCCTGACAATATCGCGCAGGCCAGGGTAAGTTTTTTCCACATGGGGTGAGGTTCTCTGTAAGGAGACAATAAATTATTTTTATTAGGTTCAAAGAAAAGTATTTCTGAGACGACCAGCTTTCTAAACAACGGATACCAAGGTTGACTGGGCCAGTAAGGAACGAGAACTAATCCAGTTGCCTTCTCGCTGACTATCTTTCTTAGGCATTTTAGTACGAGTGCAAACGGCGGGAAGGCGTAAAAAAAGTAAGTATTCCAAGGCATTGAAAATGCATCTATGTCAAAAGCGTCTGGGTCGCGTCGCCATGACAAATATTTATTACACTTTTTGTTTATACGCGAGGCAAATAAATCTATCTCAGGTTGATTAAACTTATTGGTTATGGCCTTGAACAAGTTATAATTAAGTTCCCACTCCGTATCAACATTAGTATACCTAGAAGCCTGGTCGGCATCAGTATTCTCTCTTGACCTAATATATGACGCAAAGATGTAAATCTGCCTTTCCTCACACCACTGCCATATTTCTCGCGTGATGCTATTTAAGTGCGGAAATTGTATGCCTCCCATTTTATTGATATAGGCAATAGCAGTGGTGTTGTCTATTCTGAGTAAGACGTCCTTATTGCGATAATTTTTACAAAATGCTTTTAAACCAAGGAAAGCAGCTAGCAACTCAAGGTAATTTATATGGTGTGTTCGTTCTTCTGTGGACCAATGACCCCTAGTAACTTCTCCGTCACAGGCTGCGCCCCAGCCAGTGAGTGAGGAATCAGTGAATATTTCTCTGTAGAAGTGGCCATCGTGAAACTCATTCATGTTCTTATTAGATATCTGACTCCACCATGAAAAATCGTCTTGTAAAATTGGATCGAGTGTCATTTTTGCGTCATAATTGTCATTCGCTTTTAAAAGAGCCAGATGTTTCTCACGTTCTAGACGTTTAGTGTATACCCGGCCATAAGCAATGGCTGGGCATGCTGCTGATAATGTACCAATTAGCTTTGCAAAGTCTCGAATAGGAACCATATGCTTTTTGCGAATTTTACAAATTTATTCGGTAATTTTATTAATTTTATCTGATGGTAGTTGTAAACACATTAATTGTGAATTTATAATAAATCCTAAGAACTTGCAAATTTGATTTGGCTCAGGGGAACTTTTTTCATAGTTAATTACGAGGCCTAATTCATTAAATGCTTGTATAACTGACGTAACTGTCTTGGAACAAGCGTCATAAGTATCCCCGATGCAGATGACGTCATCTAAATACGACACTACTGTGTGATTATTGTTTCTTAGGTGAGACATGACTGGTTTTAATAGTTTTGTGAACACAAGCGGTGCTAGACTAAGGCCATATGGTAAACAATTAAACTCGTATAGGACTTCATCATAACGAAACCTTAGATATTTTCTATATGACTCATGAACTGGAACTAAAAAATAGGATTCCTTTAAATCAATAGTTGCCATAAATGAATTATGTAGTACGAGTTTAGATACAGTGCGTATATCGTCCATTTTAAAATGGCGTTTAGGTAAAAAAATATTCAGAGGCTTTAAGTTTAATATAAATCTGTAACCGCCAGTGTTCTTAGGGGTCAAAAAAATTGGAGAAACAAATTGATCTATTACGTCATCTCATTCAGATATCGCTTCTAAGTGAATAAGTTTCGAAATGGCCTCCATCATATCTTTATGTGGAGAAGGTGGATTCTTAGGTTCTATCTTTTGATAAACCTTGCTAATGAATGGGATTTTATAGCCTTTTACATAACTTAACACGACAGGGTCATCAGTTATAGTTGTCCAATTGTCGATAAAATGTCTAATTCTACCAGAATGAGGTACCTTTAACAGCGATTCTTCTTGTCGTAAGCTCTGCTGCCCCTCATGTATCTGCCGCGCTGAGTCGTCGTACTGTGGGTCCTCCTCGTGGACGACGTTGATGGCTGCGGCTGATGTCGGCCCGGTGCTTGCGTCGTACTCGTGTTGTTCATTTTTCGAGGAGGACCTCGCGCATTTCCCTGTTGGAATCCAGGTCGACGGTTACCCATGGTGTTAGGTAGAATAGGTTTCTTTATTTGTTGACTGGATTTTTCTATATCTTTCGATGTTTTAATGTTCTCTCCAAGTTTTGTGCCGAACAAAAGGTCGTCCCTTTTGACGCCTTTTATTATATTCCAGAAGTTTTTGTCCAAAAGGGGCACAATAAGCTTCCGCCTGTTGAATGTTTCTTCATGGTGTAAGTCAAGTAATATCTGGCTGACTTCAGATATTCTTTTTAAGATGTCTATCTTATCGACAGATTGAGTCTGTATAAGGTCTTTTGTTAAATTAACTAGGCCTGCGATACCTGTACCGAGTTGATTTTGTGCTGCCTCTAAGTGTTTATCTCGGTTTTTAGCCGAGTCAGACAATACTGAAGCGACTTCCGGGTTTAGTTTCGGTGCTCGGGCCAGGGTAAAATTTTCAGGTACGAGCATCTTCCCTTTCAAGGTTTCCTTTTGATCTTTGGCCAAACCATCCAACAGGATCTTTCCCCAACGTTCAGCGACTTCCTCGGGTATTTTTGTACCCAGCTCAGGGTCCAACTTTTTTGCCTCTCCAAGTAATTCCAAAATTTCAATCGGTATATCGGCCGCAGCCTCGGTAGTTTCACTTGGGTCAATCGTCGGTTGTTGTTGCATCGCGGGCGGAGGCTGTGCGATGTTATTTTGTGGCACAGTAATTGCGACTGACTTAATTATTTGATCATGTTGAACCTGCTCAGGTTCGGGCGAAATAATATCCTCGCGGTCGCTGTACACATCTTCGTTATGACTTCCATAATATGTATCGTGACACGAAGAAATAGAAGACCGCGGAGAAGTATTTTCTAAAAAGAAAATAGGCCGTCATTACTTTCAGGACAGTATCGCGTACTGTCTCGCTAAGAAAGTAAACATTGTATTTCTGGATAACATCGCGTGTTACCTCTTTAAAAAATACGTTTTTACTATCAGGATAACATCTCGTGTTATCTCATTAAGATAGTCTATGCGTATTAATAAAAAACACATTGAGGGTAGGTATAAACTACTTACGTTTTTCGCGTTCATTTCTTAATTTATCTTCATAGCGTTTTATTTTCCGCATTAGATATTCTTCCTCGTTCTCACGTTTTCGTTTTTCCATATTTCTAAACACTTTCTAGAAGAAACACGGGATTAAACTGATATTTACGAATACAAGTTCGAAGTAACGTCGTAGCAATGCCGCACACGAAACACGAATGAAGTGACAGCTGACAGTAGATATAGACTACACTAGACGTCAGAAGTAATATTTTTTTTTATTTTTTTTTTAAATCTTTGAACAGTGTGGCAATGCAGTACATAGGAACACGGACTACAATGTATGTTAAATCTCGAGGATGCAACATTAAAGTATAATTATTCTTCTCCTTTAATGATAATGTCGACGTCTTCAAAAACCACAACCTTAACATTTGGCATTTGCAATTTCAATTACACTTGTCTTTCTGACTGTTCATAATGAGATACCTGCTGATTTTTTTTATTACCAGAGTTCAAAGTTTGTTACGACTAAAATATGAGAACGTGTGAAATATAATGAATAAGTTAAAAGAAACATTTTCTTTCTTCAGTTCTCCCCACTCCATTATTTAATTTATTTTCTCTCGGATTTTTTATCTTTTCCTTATTACTTTTCTGATTTAGTCCCATTTCTTTTGATCTTTCAATGTTGTGTTGTTTGAGCGATGGCCGTTTAGCGTGGATTTGACGCATATTTTCCCCCAACTCGTTATTTTTTGTGTTCGTGTTCTTCCTCTGCGTTTACTCAACAGCCAGTAAAGTTCTACTGGAGAATAAGACTACATTTACAAACACCTAAACATTAACCTTTTGACCGCCACAGTCATGTATAGATGACAAACCAAAATGTGCCCAGCACGCCACGATTCGACTACATGACAGACTTTGCCGCCGAGGGCACGTTTTGGAGTTTTTGACGTGTGGCGGTCAAAAGGTTAATATCCCACATTCTGCTAACGCCACAGTTTATTACAGTCTGTAGCTTCTCTGATATCGCCACGATCTATACAAGAATAACACATGTCGTTGTAAACTATGCAATTAGTTAGTTAACTAGGTAGGTAGTTAACTGGCCAAGACTGCTAAACATTTTCTACTACAATTGATGCTATTCTATTATATTATAATATGTCTTTTAAAAAGGTACCTCAATACGAACGTTTATTCCGGTGGTCACACTTTGGGATCTCGCCAACACACTCACTGAACGCTTGTTATTGTTGCAGCTGCACCTATGCCAAACTTCACTTAAATTGTGGCTAAGTACCTACATAAAAAACGTAATGGTAGAGTGACGTCGTGGATGTCAAGTTAGTTACTGTATTAAAAGGATGCGTAACAGTAACAATGGGGTCCGTGGCTAAATAATAACAGCCGCACAGGTCGATCGATCCTTGCCGCGGCTGGTCTGTGGATGGGTGACCATCTTTACATACCGAGACCCCTCCGTGCCTCGGAAAGTACGTTAAGCCGTTGGTCCCGGCTGTCATTCGTGGATCTTTGACAGTCGTTACGAGTAGTCAGAAGCCCGAAAGTCGAACAACCAGTCTTACCAAGGGATATCGCATTACCCAGTAACTGGGTTGTGGAGGTCAGATAGGCAGTCGCTCCATGTAAAATACTGGTATTCAGCTGCATCCGGTTTGACTGGAAGCCGACCCCAACATAGTTGGGAAAAGGCTAGGCAGATGATGATGTAACAGTAACAGTGTTGTGTGATAATAACAATCAATTGTAATTATCTACCGATCCCTTAGTCAAGGGTGATAATTCCGGTAATTTGCCTAATGACCGGTAACTAATTAGTCATCGATGTGTATACCTATGTGATATTTAGCTGTATCGATCTTTAAGAGTGGTTCAAATGACTGCTGAAATCATTAAAAAAAATATATTATTTACAAAAACTGATACAATATTTACAAATCTTGCATAATTTGCACGTTAACCCATAAATTTCAGAGTTAATAATCCTTGAAAGTCAAAACTTTCAAAATCAACGGCAAATCAAAAGCAACGGCAGAAGTTGAGCGACACGTTTTACCACTTTGGAAGTGTCTCTCGCGCAAACTATTCAGTTTAGAAAAAAATTATATTAGAAACCTCAATATAATTTTTAAAGACCTATCCATCATTGTTTAGTATTAAGTTCAATTTGTTGATGTGCATTCTGGGTACTTTTTGTCGTGTTTTAGAGTGTGTCTCTTTCGTGTGTATGTTCCTTGTCCTGTTTTTGTTGGGCATTTTAAACATTGCTCTAGTTTCGGGTTCGTTTTTTATTGTTGATCCAGTTTGGGGTTGAATTCCAAAACATAACCTTCTGTTCTTTACATAATATAATCACAAAAAAATATCTAGTATTTTTATTTATAAATATTTACTTTTCAAAAACATAAACACTTTCCACATTTCATCGTGATAACCAATGGCTGCCAAATGTGGTGTTAACCGCGGTATAACCCTAAATACTTTGTTGTTGCGGTCAGGTTGGCCGTCGTTCAACTTCCAATACTTTAGTGGTACATGTAAATACTGGATGTAGGTAAGTACTACGTGTAGATTTATAAACATGTTTGTAAATCACACATACATGGCTAAACGAGTTCAGACGCGGCATATAAATAGACAATGTCCTGAATTAACATTAAAAGTTACCTTCTATCCAGGCAAGTAGGTGCTTAGGGTCGCTTGTACCACAAATCACTACATGCGTTTAGCGCGAAACATATTAAAGAGATAATTCTATACAATTCCAAGGAAATCCTACGTCCAATTCAATTAAAATTACACGCCACTTACTGCCAATACATAGTGCAATCCTATATACATGCAAATTGCGGACAGCTGCGTTCTGCTGCCTCTGAGCCACTATTACAGCTCGCCATAATACGTATGTGTTATAAGGGTACGAGCAGAAGGATTTAAATGTATTTATTTATGTTTATGACAGGTTTAAAAACGTGACTTCGAAAATAATTTGTTTGTTTTATGACTAAGGAAAGCAGCAATGGCCGACAGACTGGGGTAATTTACACAAAACAATCTAGATATTTGGATAACGCAAAATTGTGAAGGAATACTTTGCGAGGCGACCGATATGTCCTAAAACCAAAAATTCGCATGTATCTACCAACCCGCACTGGGCCCGCGTGGTGGTTTACAGCCCACTCCCTCACATAGGCAATGTTTGTGACTCAGCAATAGGAACATTATAAGCTTATTATGCTGTTATCCTAATCTATTAATATCTATGGAATATAGTGTATAACTGTATACACAATTTTCAATTTGTCTCCACATTATCACAACACAATCACTGAAGCAACTCCTTTTAGAAAGCATTAAAAATACGACGTACGAAAAGCAAGGAAGAAAATTATAATCATTTGCATAAAGAATAAAAGTCATTAAAAACATCTCGCTAGACAATCTCCTTGTAAGACAAAGATAATATTATGCAAGGCTGAGTGTTGAACTTCTGCTAGAAAGCACTATAGGGATGGAAAGCTTATGATGTATGCTTTTATGATGATAACAATACAACAGGTTTGGTAACCTAGTAAATAGTATCTCCCTACAGGACTAGACTCGCTCTACACCGAGGTTCTGTTGCAAAAATACGCTAAAAATAGAACCAGCAAAAGCTAAGATGTAGCGTCACTTAGCAAGTCCAATAAAATAGAAGCGTATGTACTCATCCAATTCGTAGTAATTTCGGTAACAGAATTAGGGTTACTATCGGACGGCGCTGCCATGCGGGCCGACCGATATTCCCAATGATATGGCTTCAGCCAGTGCGCGTTTGAACGAATGAGCATACTTGAATTATGAAATACGAAAGGTTTTGATGTAGTAGTATATTTTCTGAAATGTGATTTTAAAGAGCATCTGTAGATCGAGGTAAACAGAGGATAATGTAACCTTTTTCTAAACGTCTTCTTGTTATTTGAATACCATTGTTCAAATTAAACTATGCGGGACTCCCTGCCAGGATGGCAGTATACCCACTAAAACTCAGCGGTGTTCCCTCATCGCCTTGATGGGGAGGTCATGGGAATCCGGCTCAGCCTTTGCATCCACAACCCCCCCGGCGCATGCCCGCCTAGCTGGCGGGCCCCGCACGTCCCCCCGTCTGGGGGGCTACGGGAATAGCCGGGAACACCTGGCCATTCCCGTCCGGCACTGGTGGAACTCTGTGCAATACAGGCGAGGGTGCCCCCGCACCCGTCATGGAGCGACTACCTGTCTGACCTCCACAACCCAATTATAGGTAATACCATACCCCTTGGTTGTTAGACTATCGAGATCCACGAATGACAGCCGGCACCAACGGCTTAACGTGCTTTCCGAGGCACGGAGGGGTCACAGTATGTAAAGATGGTCACCCATCCACAGACCAATCACGGCAAGCGTATCATAACCCGATCAATCGACCTGTACGGCTGTTATTACATAGCCACAAGCCTCTCCGTAGTAACTAATGTACGTACGATGAATAATTACGTTATGAGTTCCATGTTTACCTCCACTCTCCTCGCAACTCACCCATATCTAAACGCTGCTCTCGCTGCAGCTGTAGCAACGTATTATCTAGGCGGCGCGGTCAAGCATTCACAGCGGAATGAATTCCCGCCAGCAGCTTGAGCTTAGCTGTAGCTCCGCTGATTTGTTTTTACTATGAAACAAGCTACCAATACCATCATCATCTGCCTGCCTTTTCCAACTATGTTGGGGTCGGCTTCCAGTCTAACCGTATGCGGCTGAATACCAGTATTTTACATGGAGCGACTGCCTATCTGACCTTCACAACCCAGTTACTGGATAATACGATACCCTTTGGTAAGAATGGTTGTCAGACTTTCGGGCTTCTGACTACCCGTAACGGCTGTCAAATATCCATGAATGGCATATTTCCTTATTAGGTACGAAAAGTTAATTGCAGGTATCTACTTAAATTACCGGTAACATCATACAAGAAAAATAATCGATACATTTTTTTTATTCTTAAATGAAAAAAACATGACATAAAGTCTGATAAAAAATGCTGATAGCATTGAAATTCATATTCATTTGCATTTTTCACAAAATGTCACTTTCCATGAAACTTAAAACCTTTAAACTTTCCACCCATTCGATTGCGCACGCAATTTCCCAGCCACTCCGTTCTGTCGCTTACTTGCACCCAGAACACAACAGGCTCATACTATTCACGAATTTAGTAGTAAGGAGACAATCGCGCAGGACACAAAGCCGCGACACTAATTGGAAACTGCGCAACACCAAACGGATGGTCAACACGCTTGACGTACAGTGTGGGACAGAAATAGTCGCCGCGCGTTTATTATGTCCTGATACTTTGACTTTTTAAAGGAATGGAATCGATCCCATGTTTTGAAGAGCTATCAAGATTTTTTTAGTGCATAGACCCTAGCAAGGTAAAATAAAGAAGCACTAAGAAAAAGAGAGGTATTGAATATTATTGAGTGCTTAGCAAAAAGTACAGGTAAAGATTAAAATAGGATAAAGTGGTACTATCTAGGCAGGAACAAAGTCAGTAACTAAGATTATAACAATGAGCTAAGCATAAAACTATCTCTACGTACTTATAATAAATCTGTAGAAGTGAAAATTCTGTACATTGAAAATATGTATAAAAAAAATAAATGGCAGCGTGTTACTAGACCGACACCGAACCCAAAAATGTGATTTAAAAAAATGTTTGTCTGTCTGTCTGTTTGTTCAGGCATCACGCAAATACTACCGGTTCGATTACGATGAAACTTGGTATAATTATTCTTTAATATCCTGGGCACTACACTAGGTACTTTTTATCCCGGAAAAAAATCTATCTATTGTATAGATAGATACTTTTCCGGGATAAAACAAACTCTTCAGCTTTATTATTAGTATAGATTCTATACTAATAATAAAGCTGAAGAGTTTGTTTGTTTGAACGCGATAATCTCTGGAACTACCGGTCAGATTTGAAAAAATCTTTTTGCATTTGATAGCCCAATTCTTGAGGAAGGCTAGGCTATTTAATATCACGCTATGACCCTCAGGAGCCGAGCAAAAAGACAAAAAGTCAGAATGAACGCTAAGCGAATACGAAGTGTTGCGACGGGGTGGTGGGGGTAGGTACAAGAAATTTCACGCGGACGAAGTCGCGGGCAGAAGCTAGTATGAAATAAACCCAAAAAAAACAAATATCAAACGACATTTCTCCACAGCACGCCGCTCTACTACTAACAGACAAATCTGTTCACACCACGACAGATATACATGCCAATGTGTGAGGAGAAGAAGAATCCAAAAGAAAAATCTCCGAACTAAATCATAAATTCTGTTTTTCTGCAAATAATTAATAAGCTTGAATTCAATCTTTTATTCAAAACAAATGGGAAACTAATCCCATTCAAACATATTTTAATACCGATCCTGCTCCATGCACGGCAGTGTAATAGAAGAATAGGATGACCCACTTTTTCGGTGCACAAAAGCTTTTTTTTATTGCACTGAATACTAGATTCGGTCGCCTACAAACTAGTGAGCGCGATTTTTTCTTTACTCGGAATATTTCTGCGTCCAAATATGTTTGCAAGGCTTTGTAAAGTTTATCTTATTAAGGCGAAGTTTGAGCTCAACATTTGTTATTAGATTGCAAACTTGTTTCGTGAATATTTTCCGTTATTTTTCTTTGTAGTTAGTTGTGTTGACAAATTGTAATCCTGTAGGTATGGTTTAAATAAACATAACATCGCGCTTGTTTTTCCCAAAGGGCAGATTTATGTAATCCAATACGATCAAGAATGCCAGACATTTCTATAATCGATTTAATTTCTTAGTTCTAAAAGAATAAAGCCTCTAAATCAAAACTGTTTCTATAAGAAAGCCGAGTTCGAGTTGAAAATAAATTAGCCGTAAAAACAAGTACTTAAAGTGAAATTGAGGATATCTTGGGAAAGCCAACTGCTTCGTTCGAAAAACAGAAGTGTTTTCTTTTAAAAGTTTTTCTTGAAACTTGGCAACTTCGCATCGATATTTTATAGGTGACATGTAAGTAACTGAAAAAAATAACTTCCTTTCCAAAAGCAAAAAAAAGTTTTTTCACAGAGTAAAATAATTTTCTTATAACATGAAAAAACAAGTAAGACATAATTTTGACCGCACGAAGAGTTGCAATTATAAATGATATGAATTCAAAAATTAGGTCCTATTGCATATTAATTATTTTCTCAATATTTTAACATTCTAATAACTACGGATTATTTTGTGAATTAAAAAAAAGGCGCTCTGATTGGAAAAGGTCTACCAATTTTATATTTTAGTCTAAAATATAAACTAGATTTTTAGACATTTTGTAGCGTAAAAAAACCAAAATATTTGAACTTGCTTTAAAATTAAAATGGAACAAATTGAATTCTCCCCAAAAATTGGGATGCAGAAAAATTGGCAACACACCTCCAAACGGACACACGAATGAAATATTAATGTTGCCATCAATTCACCGAGTTTCACCTCGGATGAGTTAAAAATTTAAAAACCAATGCTATTTGGCTTGCGGCCAAACGCGAAACGTTGAGGGTTGCAAGAATTTAATGTGATAGTGAATAGTAGGGAAAACTGCTAGCTTCGGCCATTTTGTTATCTTAGTAATTAGGGGAATAGAAGCACTTGTGGGTCATTTAGTTTGGAATATAAGAAATGTGTGGTTCGTGCAAAGGTTCTGAATGGTTGGTCTAATATGGCTGCAGTAGGTTTATTTATGGAGTTCTGCTTTTGAGGTGATTATACCTGCCATTAGAAAGTCTAATTGACAAACACCTTAGTAATAGTCTTAGTAATAGGGTTCCGTTTTTACCCTTTGGGTACGGAACCCTATTACTAAGACTTCGCTGTCTGTCCGTCCGTCCGTCCGTCCGTCCGTCTGTCTGTCACCAGGCTGTATCTTAAGAACCGCGATAGCTAGACAGTTGAAATTTTCACAAATTATGTATTTCTGTTGCCGCTATAACAACAAATACTAAAAAGAAAATAAATATTTAAGGGGGGCTCCCATACAACAAACATGTTTTTTTCGGCGTTTTTCCTTGTGGTACGGAACCCTACGTGTGCGACTCCGACTCGCACTTGGCCAGTTTTTTTTTCATTTAAGATTATTTGCAAACCCCAAATAAACCAACCGCAACCTAAGGATCGAATGAAGGACCTTTCACAAACATCCTTCCAACGCTACCATTAGACCAATGAGCGGTAATGTATAAACATATAAATATTTATGACATACTCCATAAATGTCCGGATGAAAGCTGACATAATGTAACATTATTGCATTTTAAAATACCCGACTCAATAT
Source organism: Oligia strigilis (assembly GCA_951800025.1). Classification (NCBI taxonomy): domain Eukaryota; kingdom Metazoa; phylum Arthropoda; class Insecta; order Lepidoptera; family Noctuidae; genus Oligia; species Oligia strigilis. Next base: position 12,417,371 of record OX637564.1, on the reverse strand, counting down.
TGTACTCATCGTTTCATGTCGTAATAAGCAAAAAAAACCGCTACTAAAAATGAATGTGAACGTTTGTAACAATGTTTGTTACTAAATTACTTAAAAACTATATAAAATTTAGCAACCAGATAGATTATGGTCTCAGTTAGAATCTTCTATCTATCTTCTATATACATAAAATGGTAAACTGATTGACTGACTGATTGTTGATATATCAACACACAGCCCAAACCGCTGGTCCTAGAGACATGAAATTTGGAGGGTGTGTTCTTTGTGAAGAGTAGGTATCCACTAAGAAAGGGTTTTTCGAAATTCCACCCCTAAGAGGGTGAAATTTCACGCGAACGAAGTCGCGGGCATAAGCTAGTATAGAATAAATTCTTGTTAGGGTTCATGAAGAAGTTTTCCCAAGAGGTAAGTGAAACCATTCGCAGCAGCTGGTATAAAAATAATTTTGGGACGACTCTTTTCGTCAATTCCGGTAATAATAATAATTTTTATTTACCTCAGACACAGAGATCCATATTTATGTTAGTATGTATGTTGTGTAAATCCGTAGTAAATTCATGGACAAGTTCTAACATTCGTTAATTCAAATGCATACTAGTATAAACAGACGAGGGGCCCGTGGCTTAATAATAACAGCCGCACAGGTCGATCAATCAGGTTAAGCTACGCTTGCCGCGGTTGGTCTGTGGATGGGTGACCATCTTTACATACCGAGACCCCTCCGTGCCTCGGAAAGCACGTTAAGCCGTTGGTCCGGGCTGTCATTCGTGGATCTTTGACAGTCGTTACGGGTAGTCAGAAGCCCGAAAGTCTGACAACCAGTCTTACCAAGGGGTATCGTATTACCCAGTAACTGGGTTGTGGAGGTCAGATAGGCAGTCGCTCCATGTAAAATACTGGTATTCAGCTGCATCTGGTTAGACTGGAAGCCGACCCCAACATAGTTGGGAAAAGGCTAGGCAGATGATGACTAGTGTAAACAGACACTATTTTGTATAATACAGCTGTGTCTAGACTATTGAAATATATCAATCACCTGTTAGTGACATATCTATAGTGGATAATGAAGTAACGTAAGGGACAGTTATTATACTACTGCCTAGCCCTTTGGGTTTGCGATGATGCTATAGCACATCAGGTTTTAAAAGATATCAGCTTTATAGAACGTGGTCTCTGTCACAGAACTAAGTATGTATGTGTAACAATCTCTATATTAACTGAATAGAACGCCTTTCGTCGACAAAAATAGTCGTTTAGATTTTTCCACTAATTACTCACTAAAAGTCACTTCTATTAACCACCCTATACATCTCACTCTACTTGAATACACACACACACACACACATACACACAAACCACGTTAGATAATTACAATCTATACTACTAATAATAAAGCTGAAGAGTTTGTTTGTTTGAACGCGATAATCTCTGGAACTACCGGTCAGATTTGAAAAAATCTTTTTGCATTTGATAGCCCAATTCTTGAGGAAGGCTATAGGCTATTTAATATCACGCTATAACTCTTAAGAGCCGAACAAATTAAAAAAAAATTCAGAATGAACGCTAAGCGAATAAGAAGTGTTGCGACGGGGTGGGGGTACACGAAACACGCGGACGAAGTCGCGGGCAGAAGCTAGTATTATGTAATCAGCGCACTGATTACATTGCTCCCCGCGGAGGAACAGCTGGCTTCAATGAATTCTAAATGCTGTACACCGATTACCTGGCAACATTCATCACTGAAGAAATGTGCTGTGTGCTGTTTTAATCTTGTTCTTTTAGGGTCAGTTCACTACGCGACGCGACGCGGCGCGCAGTTTTCAAGATAGCAATACAATTATAGACCTTATCTACTACAGTAATAGGTACACAATTCATTGAGGTGGTGTCTACTACGTCGCGCTACGCCGCGCGGCGCTGCGCGGCCCACCTCACTGCACTTGGCGCGCCATTATTTCATACAGCTGTCAAAGAATGGCAGTTGTTATTTGAATAACGAACAATTTAAGACGGTAGACAATTTGCTTTACATTTACTTTACCTTTATCTGTCTGACTTCTATTTACCTTTTCACACGGTTCTAATTGCCATGACTCACATTAATTCATGAGGTGAATGTATGCGAGTTACTAAGACTATCAAAGTTGTTAGAAGTTCACCAACTCGTTTTGAAGACGTTTCAATTTCAGTTCAATATACTTCAATCGTATGTAGATCAAGTACTTAAGTGTACCTATGTACAGTTAGGTACTTACGAACATTACCACCATTTAACATAGAAATTGAAAATAGAAAGAAATGGGAAATTGTTTACTAACCAGGTAACACATAAACAGGTACACAGGTACTTTGGATATATTCTTATTGCTGGTTACAAGTCTACTGTAGATAATACACGATCATATTACCATCAACCAGGTGTAACTCCAAGAATCCGGGCTACTAGTCTAATGTAAAACCACAATAACAATTTGTCCAACCCGAGGATCAAGGACGGCACCTCAACTTAGCAGTCACATTTATAAGCACTCGACCAACGAGGCCATCAAAATATACTTAATAGGCAAACTATCCATTACAACTCACAAAACATTCAATTTCGTATGCGTGCTTCGTAATAAAACATTTTAATAATTTCACCTTTTCCTTAAAAAACTTGTCATCAAATCATAGTTTTCAATAACCCTCAACATTTTAATACCAACAACCGAAAAATCCCACGCAATATCCACCTTTATACTGAACCAAATTAATATCATAATCCCTCAAAATTTCAGCACGGCAGTGCGTGAAATTTCAATTTACGGCATTAAGAATCTTAGTGCTATAGAAATTGGGTTTAGTTCAGTACTAAGCTGAATTGGAACTGAACGTTTTTGCAATCTGCTCAAGTGCTTGAAATGGCGATTTTTGAGGAAACAGCTTTTGTATTAAAACGAAATGTGCTTAGTTTTAGTTGAATGTTCAAAGTTTTCGTTAGTTTTGTAATAATAATGTGGGAAATGTGTGCTTGGTTGGAATTAAAACAATAAATAAGTTTAAAGCGTTTTGTTAATGATAAGTACCGACACATTTTTTTCCAAAATAATGTGTTGTTAATTTGAGCCTTTAGAACTATTTTCTCGACTTATTTGCTTTTGTTTGGTATTCAAAAACCATAGAATATAATATTGTCACTTATCTGCAGCTGTAATTACTACCTATGTTTCGTTTGATTGGCAAGCCTGAAGCACAGTCAAAAGTATAATGTGGCTATAATTTCGCCAGCAGTCAATCCCTTGTTATTAATTAATATACCTAGCGTTATAAGGATATTGTATTGCTTTTATTGTTAATTTATATATTGCAAAAAAAAAAAAAAAAAAAGAACATCTGGAACACTGGAAATCAAACAGTACAGCTGCTTGGCAAAAAAACATAAACACACCTCTTCACAAAAACCTTATAAAGTATCCTATTATTCTTGACACCATCAACCCAAATAGACAAAAAAAATCTGAATCCCTTTCCACAAATCCCATCCCTTTTATCTGAATCCACAAATCTACCCGTGAAATATCGGCATCGTGCTCCGAATATAAAAGCAGTACTCCTTATACATTACCATATCGTTTGACATTTGAAAGGCAATTTCATTGCTTTTCCTATCAAAGGGCGCAATAGAATTGAAAATATCCATTAGCTTCGGAGTAATGAATACGGTGAATAGTTTGTTTGTGTTTGGGATTGGATACTGTTCTTTCACGGGGTAATTAGGACTGGTTGGACAGATGTGGTAGGTATCTAGCCTTTTTATTACTTTTTTTTGCGGATGGGATATCATCAAAATATGACCCCTCCCGCTCTAGGTGGAGCGGAAGGGAGTGTCAGACTCTTACTGACTAAAACCCACCCGTGTTCCTTCCTTAGCCTTTTATGTTCCGGGCCAGCGGTAACCCTTTCGGACAGGCTTCGGCCCTAAGGGGGCCCCTTCTCGATGCTGACATCTCTTTGAGGCGCGCGTGGAACACGTACGCGCCGTCCGGCACGGGCCTGGTCCAGATCGGACGGTGAGCTACCCATCACTCTCCGCCCGCAGGCCCGCGCCTACTGTTGCCGGGAATTGTCACGCAGCTCCCGACGCCCGAAGCGTCTCCCGCGGCGGTTGAGACGGGAGGCCCTCTCCCTGAGCCGTCCCGCCAGCTCCTGTAATAGCATGGCTGCTTCAATAGTGTCATGTTTAACAGCAGAAGTTCAATCTGTTTACTATCACCAAGGAAACCTAGTCAGGAAAATGCCTTATTGTTTGTTTTCGGGGGGAAACCTTCAAAAGGCACCCGGTTTTTGGAGATAAAACCAGGGGGTGTGGGATTTTTACCTCACTAAAACCGGACACTCCCATTCAACTGTTGATGTTGGTTTCTGCGAAACTTTTGAGAGAAACATCAAAACAAAATAAAGTATCCCGTCAAACAAGATCCTAGTTCAATTACAAACAAGTTGATTAGAAATTAAATCAAGTGGAAGAAACAGCGTTTATACTTTATTATAATAAGGCGCCTAATGCCAACAATCCTTACAATATAAACATTCGCTCCATTAACGACTTGTAATTTGAAATATCAACATTTTAAGCAAACTTGATGAGTTCTCTTGGTGGCAACCAAGAGAATTCATCGAGTTTGCTTAAGAAGATTAATGCCATTAAAAGATTTAACTGGCAAACTAACTTCAACCTTATACCTTTGTAATAAGAACAAATTAAATAGTTTACTAACAGCAAAATAATTGTAGACGAAATTGAAGTCTACATACTTACATTTGCATCTATCAAAGACAAGTTTGATCTAGTGTAAATCTTATTCAGTTTAGATAAGGTTGCAAATACTCTGAAACCAATTTCCGAATAGCAAGGCTTAGTTGGTGGTGTTATACGAATTCGTTGGTTTATCAGGGCTCTGCTTAATAATGTATGCAACACTGCCGCAATACAAACGCCTTTGATTTGTCTCCTCCTGTTTCGAAAGGAATAGAGGAATCGTGTGAGCTGGCTTAATTTATTTATAAATTCATGACGTTATTTTTAAATCAAATTAGCTTCAGAGATTGTAAACATTAGTACAAAATTAATCATTAAAATGTTTTACGAATTTTAATGCAGTAGTTCGGCTCATTAGCATCCCTGTTTTCGTTAGGGATTTTGCAGTATCTTAAGTTATATGAGAAATTCGAAACGATAATATCTGTTGTGCCATTGAACCTTGAAGTTTATTTGTTGGGTTGAGAGATATCCTTCTTCACCCAGAGTTTGGTAACCACGATTTTAATACTTAAAATACGGTCTTCAGAGGATCAGACTTTATTCCAATCCATGGATTAAGACGAAGATTATCAAACAACAAACTAAAGTTAATAGAAAATGTTTTAAGAGTCGGTAATATCAAATACGTGCAGTTTTCTAAGTGACATTATTGCTGTTTATTCTATCTCTACCTTCAATTTTTTATCTGATTCCAAATCTACTTCCAATTCACAAAGTTTCGACCTTGTAAAATCTAAAAAAATATTTCTCCGCTAGTTCGTCTACTGCTTCATACTTTCTTGCAGCTCTTCTTAAATTTAAACGTTGTTCTTCTTTCTCATCGTCTCTCTTTCTTTCCTTTTCACAATTCCAAAAAATAGCCTATCTCAAATTACGACCTGCACTCTCATTGCGTAACACACTATCAATCTCAATTTGAATAATCATCATTTTCGAAAAATGTATCTGCTCAACAACGTAAATAACGCAATGAATGTTGTTGAACTGTCAAAATGAAACCCATTGCTACCCATTGTTACTTTTCTCTAAACCCATTCTTCTTTCTCTCACTCCCTACATTACAGCCCTCATAATCACCTACATCTAAACAACTGGCTCGGTGAATAACTTATTTCGTCTCTACAGTGGTCTGCTTGTCCTCATTATGTGAATTATGGATGAGTTGAGACACGGCTCGTAACGACATGCAGATTAAGATAAAATATGGAGGCTGGGATGGGATGTAATGAATGTCAGAAAATAAAAGGAGGTAATTTTGTCTTAGATGTATGACTAGTAGGTTTAGGGTTAAGGGTTTGGAGTTTGAAATCTGGCGATAACTATTGCAGAATGATCGTGGAATGTTTATGGCAGTAGCAATTATTATGTCGAAATTGTTTTAGGTTTTGTGGTCTGAAAAGGCTATCAGTAAACCTTTGTTTCTTCTCTTTAGTAGGCCTCAGCTTTCTGCTATGAGATAATCAAGAACTAGAATGATATTTTGGTGCATTGAGGTAGGTGTTGATTCATTGATCCTCTTTCATCCACTAAACACAACTCTAAACTTAACAACTCTTTAAGTAAACCTGAACTAATCCCAAATAAAAAAATAAATAAAATAAAATTGACTGCACTCTTTATTTTTGTCGATAATCAACCGTTACAGGAAGACCGTTACTTCAAAACGAAACAATATTTCTCTCACTGTTCTTTCAGTCATACGAAAACAAATATCAACCTTCACAAAATGTTGCCCCAACACGAAATTAAACTGTCATATCAGTTCCAAGTTACCTACTCCAACATACAACACATGTACTCGGTGTCTCTGCATTAATTTATTCTACCTGCGATCCCGGCACGGTTTGAGTTCTGACTTTGAACAGATTTATATAATTATGTGGCTATGTATGTACAGAAATTTGATTTTGACAAATATTTGATGTTAAAGTTTAAAAGTTTCGATATTAATAAGTAAATAACTATAAATCGTTGCCGTGTTTTAGGATTTGATCAAAGTAAGTCCATATTTAATTTACATGTTATTAGTTAAAGTTTTAACTTGTGATGGATTTTAGATTTTTTATCAATAAAGACGGGTTTGGTTTAGCATTCTCGACAAACTATTTGGTCATTCAAAAACTTACATACCATAATCAGCCTATAATGTTCCCACTGCTGGGACACTGGCCTCCTCTCAGTGAGAGGGAGTGGGCCGTAATCCACCACGCGGGCCCAGTGCGGGTTGGCAGATGTCACATGTCTTCGAATTTTTTGGTTCTATTACATGCCGGTTTCCTCACGATGTTTTCCTTCACCGTTTTGAGAGCAGTGGTGATGAAATAATTTACACAAAGTAAAGCGCCTGTCTGGGTTCGAACCTACGACCTACAACTCGTAAGTCGCGGCCGTTACCACTTGGCCACCACTGCTCTCTCAAAAACTTACATAAAACTATTTAATAGTTTTACGTAGAAGAACAAAGCACCTCTAATATTAGAAGTGACTTAGCGATTACCGATTTGCACAGAAATATGACAGATGCTTTGTTACTTTATGATCTGGAAACTAAGTTAATCTAAAATTATCAAGAGCTGGTGAAACAGACCTAAACTTGTCGTAGTTTTTACGAAACATTTTCATTAAGACATCCATTTCCAGTCTCAGATTATTGTATAGGCTTCTACGTTTTTACACATACCTACCATTATCATCCACCCAGTTTTACTACGTGAATAAATTATGGCAAAAACAACACTCTTTACGCAAATCCTACTAACAGGGGGCCTAAAAAGGCCACTTTGGCAGAATCTTATAAGGATAACATTATGAATCATAATATGGCGAAGTCAGTGTTTTTCTTTTTTTCGCTGCACTACGTAGTTATAATCAAAGAGATTGGGATTGGTTTTGGATTGGATTGATTGGTATTTTAGCATAGACAAAAAAAAAATAACTGAAAAATCCTTCACCACTGGGATTTGATACGATTAACTTAACAGTGAACTGACCGCAATGATTCCTTACGTTATTCTTTTATGATTTTGCCAAAGTGGCCTTTTTAGGCCCCCAGAAATCTTGCAATATCTAAAGTAGCTTCATACATCTGCCTATCATCTTCACAAGACCAAAACTTCAAAGAAACCATCCTCATCTCACTAACAATTATTACTTAAAGAAAATTCCCACTTAATTACTCGAGCAACACGAATTGTGCGGGCATTAGACCCAAGGGAATACCAAATGAAACATAGTAGGTATAGAGATAACAAGATCGCTTATTCTGACTGTGCTGAGATTGTTACACTTTAATCTCGAGCTTCTTAGGATTTGAACTAAGCGGAACTATCTACAAAGCCTTTGTTATATGGGTAATTAATTATACAAGGAAATTAAATGGAATTATCCGGAAAGAAACGGAGTTACTGATAAAGCTAGCTGAACTGGCAGTGGGCCGGCTACTACGGACGAGTCCTAGGGTGGTAACAGCGTATCGTCAGGCGTAACGTGCGATACCCCCCACCTGGATGAATTTATTATGAAATTCTTTTCTCTCAGGGCATGTCACCTTTTCAAACCCTAATTTTCTTCCCAAATGTAGTCGGAAAAATAATATATTGTGCTTATGACATTTACAAGGCGCCTAGGCCTGCAGAATAGATGTTTAAAGCAGAGAATCGGATGTCAAGATATACTGGAGAACCTTTCATCATCATCATCTGCCTAGCCTTTTCCCAACTATGTTGGGGTCGGCTTCCAGTCTAACCAGATACAGCCGAATACCAGTGTTTTACATGGAGCGACTGCCTATCTGACCTCCACAACCCAGTTACTGGGTAATACGATACCCCTTGGTAAAACTGGTTGTCAGACTTTCGGGATTCTGACTACCCGTAACGACTGTCAAAGATCCATGAATTACACCCGGGACCAGGAGGGGTCATGGTATGTAAAGATGGTCACCCCATCCACAGACCAACCGCGGCAAGCGTAGCTTAACCTGATCGATCGACCTGTGCGGCTGTTATTATTTAGCCACGGGCCCCTCATACTGGAGAATCTTTATTTATTTATACACACCGTGTTTGAAAGCTGAGTGCAAAGCTTTAAGGGAGTGATAGTTGACACCATTTACAGCATTTTGAGCCATACATGTCTTAGACGAAGTATGTTTTTTTTTATTTTTAACTACAAACTATTAGTTGAAAAAAACATACCAACTTTAACTGGGAACTATCACCCACTTATGGCTTTGAATGCAGCTTCCAAACACCAGAAAATACACCTACTGATGGTGATGTTCAACTTTTTCTGTCCCCTAGGTCCAAACGAAGACGATTTTTTGTTACGCTTGAATGGCCCGCGGTCCATTCGCTTTGCGTCGTTCAGACCAAATACGCCCTTATTCTCAACCTAGACACCTCTCCGTCGGAGAAATTTTTCACTTATGCTTTCATGATACCATAAGTTGAAACACTTTTAAAAGTTGCATCGTCTACACAATATTTAGACAATGCAAGTTGCTTCAATTATACTGTATGTCACATTCAATAAGCTTTCATCATGTAAATGGGGCTTTATGCATAGCACTAGTCGTAATTTTTGTCAATTCTGGCCCTCAACTGAGGAATACCGCTTATCTTAAGCATCCCTAAAGAATACAAAAGCCCTCATTTTCCTTGTTTTGAAACACGCTTACGTCATTAGTACCTAATTAAAGTAACAAATGAACTAGCAGCTAGCAACTTTACACGGTAAAGGAGGATGTAAGAAATAATCTGGTATTCTTAGAGGCATTCGTTTCATGTTCCAGATGGAGGGAGGCAAGAAGCGGCATAGATGTGGTTGGTGGTGTTCGCCTACTTAAAAAATGGAGGCTCTATTTGTCTTGTTGTTGTTTGTACGTATATTACCTCATATCTCTGGTATTTCAAGGCTCATTGAAGTGGTTTCTGCTTTGTGCAAAAGGGTTTTCATTTTAGTTGTTATAATTTATATTGTTTTGCATAATTGTTGTATTTAAAAAGCATTTAGTTTAATGAATAAACTTTGATAAACATGGAAGTTAAATTATTTGCTGTGTCCATGGTTCTGCTCCCAGAAACTTATAAAAACGTTTACAAAAAAGGTGTAAGTACCTTTAGCCAAGTGTAGAAAATTTTCCATACAATTATAGTGCCTAAAAAAAAATATATAAATACCTAACTACAAATAAAAAACTCACGTAAATCGTGGTTCTCAAGTTGCACACTAACAGACAGACGGTTGATGTAGAGGTAAATAATCAAGGATATGGGACAGTCATACGTATTGCGAATATAAAAAAAAAAAAACTAAGGATGTTGCAAAATGGGCGGTACCATAATTTGACTACCCATGGGTATGTTGCCTCGCGAAATAAGAAAATAAAACTTTTAAGGAACTAACATCATACAAAACATTAAAACTTTACTACTTTATACTCCTTTTTATTTACTTTTAAATGGTAAGTACCCACTGCAGCACACTCATATTCTTTTAGTAGCTTGCAATGCTATGCGCCATAATCTTAAAAAACAATATGCATGAAAATGTAATTCTTTTAGGGGAGAACCGACTTCAATAAGAAATGCATATTTTGAGCTTTCATAGCTTGACCTACATTGTGTAAACAGTAAAAATAAAATAGTTTATAGGGTTCCGTACCCAAAGGGTAAAAACGGGACCCTATTACTAAGACTCCACTGTCCGTCTGTCTCTGTCTGTCGCCAGGCTGTATCTCATGAACCGTGATAGCTAGACAGTTGAAATTTTCACAGATGATGTATTTCTGTTTCCGCTATAACAACAAATAATAAAAATAAAATAAAGTTAACATTTATAGGGGTAAAAAAGAAACGTTTTTTTTTGGCGTTTTATGCCTTGTGGTACGGAACCCTTCGTATGCGAGTCCGACTCGCACTCGGCCGGTTTTTTTATTGAAATTGCTAATCAGCTAAAAGCAAGTTCGTTGATTAATGCTCGTGCCATCTATGTATAAGAAGAGGCTTTTGCCCTGCAGGTGTGCAATTCATATTCGTAACCTTAATCTTTACTATGCCAAAAGAATAACAACCTTAATACAACAAATTTTACACTAGTACTTATTTTCTATGATTCTAAAAGATTATTATGTCTACCCAATTAGCACTATAGAATGGTATTTTTGTCTTGTTATCAGTTTCACTTAATTATCTCACGATTTCATTAGTTAGTTACATCATAGCATCCATGTATCATTAAAGGATGCTATGATTAAAAACTAGCTTTTACCTACCCTTGGACTGTTGACCTTTTTCTACACAAAAGTACTCTTCCGAGCTTTGAAAAGTTAGTTAAACCGATCAAACCAAATTTTTTTTGGAATTGAATCCTAATTGGGTTGCGACCGACGACCTTGTGAAGGCCGCAGGAACCCGTTGGATGCGAGAAGCACAGAACCGGTCGAAGTGGAAGTGCTTGGGGGAGGCCTATGTCCAGCAGTGGACGTCTTTCGGCTGAAATGATGATGATGGGTTGCGAAGGCCAGAGGGCCTAGACAAAGTGACATTCTAACAGCGATAACGATGATAAGAAATTCAAAAATGTATTGGATTGGTATGTTCATAGTCGTTGTGGAAATAAGAAATGCTTTGAAAGCGATTATAACTTGCCCTTTTTTTTTATGCATTGGAAATCATCAAATGAGCGGAAGGGAGTGTTAGACTCTTACTGACTAAAACCCACCCGTGTTCCTTCCTTAGCCCTTTATGTTCCGGGCCAGCGGTAACCCTTTCGGACAATCCCGCTGACCCGGCAGGCTTCGGCCCTAAGGGGGCTCCTCGATGCTGACATCTCTTTGAGGCGCGCGTGGAACACGTACGCGCCGTCCGGCACGGATCTGGTCCTGATCGGACGGTGAGCTACCCACTACTTTCCGTCCGCAGGCCCGCGCCTACGGTGGCCGGGAGTCGACACGCGGCTCCTGACGTCCGCCGCCGACGCGCGTCGCCGACGTCGACGCCGACGCGATTATAACTTGCCCTTGGCTGTACTTTTGATATATCAACCCTAATGGGACTAGGTTTTACGGAGTCCAGCTTATTTAGGAAAAGGCAAAGCAAAAGATGGGACCAATCCTTTTGCAATATAATCCGTTTGAGTTATTTATGTTCAAAGACTGAGTAATTCCTCGAAAATACAAACCTACATACCAAATTACCTAATACATATTCACAAAGGGGTCAATTACCTTTCAGTATCTCAGCCGTGGCTTCGGATATCCCCCCATTCCGCTTAAAATTCCGTCGACTTGTTTCAGTCTACATTGAACAGGTGTGCGGAATAGTCCCCATAATGGCAGTCTGTTTCCTTACATCATATCGAATTTGTTTATATTTTTAGGGCGTAGGGAGGGCGTTTCGGGTATTGAATTAGTTTTGTTGGGATATTTTGAGGAAGAAAGGAAATGTTAATCACACTAATATGATAAAGGCGAAAGTTTGTGAGTGTGTATGTGTGTGTGTGAGGGGGTGTGTGTGGGGGTGTGTGTGTGTGTTTATATGTTTGTTACTTCTTCATGCTCAAACGGCATGACCAATTTTGATAAAATTTTCTATGGAGGTAGCTGACACCCTGGATTAATATAATAAAGGCTACCTTTTATTCTGATATTCCCATGGGATCGGCATTTACGCGGGTGAAACCGCGGAGCGCAGCTAGTATGGTATATTTTGAGAAGAGGAAACTAGTGCCTACAGAAATATTATTTCAAGTTGGCAAAATTTCCTCGATTTCGTACTTCTAAAAGCTATTCGGTTGATACAAATTTTCCACTGTTTTACGCGTGATATATTACTTACATTATTCATTTTCATCTGAGCACAATTCCAGACTCCTATATGTTACCAGTAAGTAACTAAGTTAGAAATTAACAATAACCTAAACATCCTTCACACTTACAGAAAGCAAAGTTAAGTTAAGTAAATTTTTTTTTAAATTATTTACTTTTTTTTTACTTCTTTACAAATAGAATAATAATGTAATTTTAATATAATATATTGTATTATTTTTTATTTTTTTATTAATAATGTCATCGTACTTATTTAATTTAATAATCATTTAATTTCATCGAAATTATTTAGTTTAATTAGGACTTAAGATATTTGTTATTATTTTTCTCCATTAATTCTGACCTTTTAATGTGAATGTTGTGCATGCCTTTAAGTGATGTATTTACACAGAATTGTAGACTCGTGATTACCTATTGTTACTACCCTTGTAAATATATCGTTGGTGTGCCTTGCTAAATAAATAAAATAAAAATAAATAAAATAAAGTGATTGGGCAATTCATTATTCTTCAGTTTTTACAAGAAACCAAGTTGAAAACCCTCGAACCTACGCCTGTATTACTTTATCAAATACCATCACTTGCACAGCAATTCTATTAAGTGACAGCATTATGTACAGCTAAGCTAGTACCTATATTGGCAATTTCAACCTATCAAAAAGTACTCTGTGATTGGCAACACAACATTTAGTTTTGTTTTATCTGTCATTAGTCAGTACTGTCAATGTCAAAAACGTCATTCAATTCACTGTACAAGAAAATATTAAAGAATTCACAAAGTATTTCTATCCGGCCTGTATTTTTCATTTTATAATTTATCTATTTCCCCAACAACCTACCGACAAACTCTTTTACAACGAGCTCTACTACTTTAAAGCTTTTCCTAAACTTACAATACAAATACAAATACACACACAGAATGTTTTCGTCGAATGCAATGTTGGGAAAACGCTTGCATAGAGAAGATTAGGGAAGCAATTTGTAAGCAAAGTGTGACTACTTAAAAAAAGTGAGTGACTACTTAAAACTCTTCCTTCGCCTACTTTATACTGAAAACTATCTTTGACGCAAAAATCTGCAACTTTTTCTTGAATGCATTTAGATTGCGGTTTATTTGCATTCAGAAGTGTTTTAAGATAAGTGGAAAAATTATCATAGCAGTCACAGTAATCTTTATTTTTTGAGATATAAGGTCGATTTTTGTAAAATTGGTGGGGGGTGTTGTTGTGGCAGTTTCATTCTCTTTGAGTCTTCTTAGCAATACTTGAAATAGTGCTGAGCTTGTGCCTGATTTTAGTTTAAAATCTTGAAGGGAAATATAATGTGGTGGCATTGTATTGTTGGGAAACTTTTTCGTTTTAAGAAAATTGATATTATTTTAGAACGACCGCCCATTTCCCAATAAAGATTGGGATGTACCAACGAGCTGCCTGATTAGAAGACATTGCAACAGTTCTATGTGAATCAATCATTTATAACAGAAGGCCAATTCTCGTAATTTAAAACGGTCAAAATCTAGTCGCAGTCTCATCTCGGCGACAAACAAATGTCAAATACTTGTCAAAATGTAGGGAAATTCGGGGTTTTTTTTGACAGATTCAGACTGAGATCAGACTGTGAACGTTCTTAAAATTACGAGAGTTGCCCCTCTGATCGCATCAAAAGTTGTCACAGGTTTGCAAAAACAAAAAAGTGAAAATCGGTTTTGGTTAGTTACTGAAGGATGACCATTGTAGAAGCAAATCTCGACCCCTTAGCTGTAGGTTTGCGCTGTTTTGAACATGTCCAGTCCCCGGTCCGTAGCAATTGTTCTGTTTCTCTATTCAGCATTAGGTATTTCGTTGTCTAATGTATTACCCAGTATCTAGGTAACAGAGATCAGAAGAATTAAGCATTACCCATGACTATTTAAAACCTGCATTGGGCCCCTAATCAATTATAATAAAATGATTATAACCACAGACACCAAAAAAATTTAATATAACCCTCATTTTAAATAACAGCAGTAAACTCAGCGAATCAGACTGTGGTTCACCACATATAAAATTTAATTCGCTAACGCAATCTCGCAACGTGTTCATTTCAACCACAAATAGCGTTATTAACCAACTTTATATTGCGTCATATTGGTAATGTTCTTGTTACTTTGTTCTTTTACGGTTCAGGAGTTAATGAAAAACCATGGGCAATATTAAATATTGACAGAAACCAAGTGAAATGAGCTGTCATGAGATTTTATAATATTATACCTATGACTCCTGTCTCACCGCCGACGAGAAAGTGACTATAATAGCTGTCAACGATTTTCTCGTTCAAGAAACGTACAAATTGTAGGTCCCGTGTAAGCAAAACATTACACACACACACATTTTTTTTTTTTACCTATTTTGTGTCCCACTGCTGGGCTTTTTCTTTCCAAACCTCCCTGTCTAGTACGATCTCTTACCATGTTGGCCCTGCGAATGTTATTAGATCGTCACGCCGCCTTCGCCTTGGTCTACCTCGACGGCGATGTCCTGCCTCAGGCGTCCAGTGAGTGACGATCTTTGCCCATCTCTCCGGGTGCATTCGTGAGACGTGTTCGGCCCACTCCCACTTCAGCCTGGCTGTTTTTTCTCCAACATCCGCTACTTGAGTTATAGAGCGCAGCGTGGTGTTTCTAACTCGATCTTACGCTTAACACCTAAAATGCTGCGCTCCATTGCCCGTTGGCAAATCTTGAGTTTGGACTTCTGTTGTTAAGTAAGTAAGTGACTAACTTTGTGCACCGTAGGTTAGGACGGGCAGGATGCACATATCGATGAGTTTCCTTTTTAACCCTTAGTATGCCGGGAACGTAGATCCACGCAAGACACAATGGTTTTTAATTGTTTCTATAATTACGGCATTCAACCGGTTAATGATATAGGAAAACTACCTTTCATTTGTGTTCTTTAAGTAGGTCTTCCAAAAAGACATACATACATAATACAAGACAGCACATGCCATGTTTAAAATTCCCATCGATTTAGAGAGCGCCGAAACACCTGTTTGTGGTGTGTCACGTAACAGCGATAAGGGACACGTGCTCAAGGATTGCTCTCTGATCGTATGGGATGAGTGTACGATGGCCGAGGATCGAGGGCTGACGAGGTGAATGCTTCGTTGAAACGATCTTCGTTGTGGTCACGAGTTCGTACGCTGCGCTTGACCATTAATATGAGAGCTCGGCTCGGCGGCAATGCACGCGCTCAAGAATTCTCCGATGTCCTTCTAAGTCTTGGCGAAGGCACTCTACCAGAAGAGAGAGGTAGACAGGTGGTCCTTCCAGAGTCTCTCGGTAGAGTGGTTTCCAGCTTAGAAGAACTCATTCGCTGTGTGTACGGGGACATTCAGTCGTATACCGTACCAGCAAAATTCTTGGGTGTGTTAGCGGGCCATTTTGACGCCCAAAAATGATCAGGCTGCAGCAATTAACGAATGCATTCTCTCGGAAATTGAGGGGAATGAAGTGGTCTACACCTCGATAAACACTGTTGTCAAGCAAGATGACGCCACACATTATCCCGTGGAATTTCTGAACTCCCTGTCAGCAAGTGGACTTCCAGCGCATTCAAGCTGAAGCGGTGTCCCGGTTATGCTTCTTCGGAACCTATCTCCTCCGAAGTTGTGTAACGAGACCCACCTTAAAGTCATCTCGCTCCACAGACACACCATTGAGGCGGAAATTCTTACGGGTTATGGCGTCGGCGAGGCAGTATTTATACCACGCATTCCCCTCATACCTCATAACTTCCCGTTCCAGTTCAAGCGCGTACAGCTCCCCGTGAGTGTTTGCTTTGCGATGACCATCAATAAGTCGCAGGGGCAGACACTGAGGGCAGTGGGTGTCGACGTCAGGACGAGTTGCTTCTCACACGGGCAACTGTACGTCGTCGCTTGCTCCCGCGTCATCACACATTTTGGCTCCTGGCAGCATAACTACCAACGTAGTTTATAGGGAAGTGTTGTAAGGTATATATGATACCTTTGAACGTATTTTTACTCTTTTGTGTCCTGGAATGTATTCCTGCATTATTTCCTCTATTTCCTTCAGTCACCTCTTATGACTGAACTCAGCAGGATTCCCATATAACTCTCTTCACTTGCTTCGCTTGCAAAAAAAAACTTATATTTTAATGCTATTTTAAAAGTTGTTTACTTTATAATGCTATAGCGACACTGGCATCTTAGGTATTTTTGGTGCTGTAGAGCCTTCACGCAGACGACGTCGCGGGCAGCAGCTAGTACATAATATTAATAGTTGATCCCTCACTGTTCGGCGTGTACTTACGGAGATTTCCATCTAATGGAAAAACTGGTACAACTTGATACCTACTGCTCATTAATCTAAATGAAAACTTACTTCAAAATTCATACGTCACTAAACTAAACGACAAACAAAACAACGCGAGTACAATTTAAACTCAAAAAATATTTAAAAAATAAAGCAACGAACAATGGTGTTTGGTTTTCATATAAAAAAACAGGCTAAAAAGTTTGCTTCTGACGGCCATTGTGTGTCCGCACAAAAGGTTTGCATGTGATGTGCATATGAGATTCACGACTATTAGTGTCGCGGTCCACGAGGCAACATGTTGGTAGGATCACTAGCTTTTTGTTTTATGTTAGTAGTAAACATCCTAGTATGTACCTAACTGTAATTAGCTGGAGGATGAGAGTAGCCGTAGATCATGTTAATTATCATGTGACTGCACTTCACTGCTATATTCTGATGATGATGCTGATGATAAAATAGAAAGAATGAAAGCGAATACATTAATTTAGCACAGAGTAAAAGACACACAATACACCAGATATATACATCAAGGAAAAACAAATAAAAAGTGTATAAAGTCCGATACCTGTAAGAAATTATCAGGAAAGTGTGCCTAACGTTTGCGCCAAAAAGGCCCCGTTCAGAAAAAATGACAGACAACTAGTGCCTGACGCTGGTTTTTAACTGGACCTGATGTGTGAGCTGACGGATGTAATAGGTCAACTACCTACCTGATAGTAACTTTTGAATGAAGTAATCACACTTAGGGAATCTTTCAAAGCTATGATTGCCGATATTTTGCTAAAATATTAACAAAAACAGTGTATTTAATGAGTCTATAATTTCACTGGCACAGACACAGCTTTCAACAAAACGCAGTAAAATGCTGTTTGTCGGTAAAAATACAGTGCAATGAAAGAGCTATGTAGGTGGTACGTTTGGCAAGCAATTGTACCAGTTAGACCCAGTACCAATTCACTTGAAAGATAATAACTTCAACACTGACTCTATGTGTTATGAACAACTTCCTCAGGGAATCTCTTTAGGTAGTAAATAAAACGTGTGCAGTTAACACAACATAAACTTTCCGACTTTGCCCTCTCAAATAAAACGGAAGAGAAATAATTTAGGAAGATAAAATGACGTGTAAAATTACCTTGTTCATTATTTCTTCATGCTAATTAATTTAATTACTCATCCTTACAGTTTATTGCTCAACGGGGCGCAAGATTTGTGTGCATCGTGGAGAAATTTTGCTTTTTCTTTTCAGAAAAGCTGAACGCATGTAATAGCAAAAAATTTTTTGGTTTATTATGTTTTTATCCCCGTTGACTACTGATTTAAAGAAAATTATATTAATAATGTTGGTTCACCGAGAGTATTTTTATTTTGATTAGCTAGTTATTTTTCAAACACGAAAATAGAATCCATGCAAGAATGTATCACAGTTTTAATGCAAGCGTCGCGTCGTAGGTACAATAGTTGATGCAAGTAATGTAGGCATCAACGTACTATTTCATGTTTAAAAAAAAACTGGACAAGGATAATTATTTTGTCTAAAATATTTACTTTAAAATCATTTCAGAACTAGGCAGGTTCTTCGTACCTCTGCGTAATAACGAATTAATAAAAGAGTTTCTAAGACATAAAATTTAATAACCTACATGAACTGTATGAAACGGTACAGTCAACAGCAAAAGTAGATGATCAAAATCAGAAATTCAATAGGAGTCAAAACTGATCACGAATATATAGCAGCTGTACTAGTAGTAAATGTTTGGTATAATTTACAATCACATACTTTTGAATCACTTCGACGCCACAGTTCTGACGCGAACTCCGTTCATTAGTATTGAATTTCTGATTTTGATCATCTAATTTTGCTGTTGACTGTACACTCCGTCCTTCGGGGAATACGGGAGTGTTGCATAAAACATTATGACATGTAGGTTCGTGAGAGGACGCCTTAATAATGATAATGTGAAACAGTATGTCAGAAACATTGTTGTACCTAATGGTAAGAGTTGTTGTGTCAACGAGTTTTACCGACTTCTTTGCGCTCATGAGGAAGCTCAGGGCGTCGTTCTTTTCACGTGTGGTAGCAAGTAAAAATGCTATTGTAAAAGTTGTGTTTCATGCGGTGCATGTACTGAGGGAGACAAAATAATTGTACCTCTTTGTGTTTTGGCTTCTCATGTGTGAAATGTTTATGTATTTAGTATAAGTTTTATTTAATTTTATTTTTAGTGTAAGTTTTCAATTTTAATTTTATGGGTGCTAATGCCTGAAATAAACGATTATTATTATTATTATTTTTTTAGAGATTTGTTTTCCTCGGCCTAGCCGGATAGCTGATGGCACGGGCCTAAGCCAAGTGTTCATCAGTGAGATTAAGTGTTGGAGTAATATTAGGTACTGCGTGGTTTTCCGCAGTAGGCTGTATGTTAGCCGAAACTATATTTGAGTGGGAGGGATGGTGCAAGTTATCGGACTCACACTGGAGGAATTTTCTTACTAGCCTACATGTATTGAGAATCACTGCCTTCTGCAGCAGGTGGTAGGTGTTAGATGGCAGGTTGAGAGAACTAAGGGACTGATGAAGCTGTTTGGGTATTACACCTGTTGTAGATAGCACTATAGGGACTATTGTGACTTTTTGAAGATGCCAAAGTCGGGTTATTTCGTCTTTTAGTTCGGTGTATTTGGATAGTTTTTCGGCTATTGTAGTCTGTATTATTAATAGTTTATGATTTGTTAAAGTTTTTACTGAACCTGAGTCTGTCATTGATAGAACGTGAACACACGCTTCTATTCTTTTTCTATCACACTTGTATTCCTCGGAGGGTTTAGCAGACGTAGCTTAGGTAAGGTATAGACTATTCGAGTAGTAATAATTATCGTAACTTACTTACTACTTCAGTGGTTCAGTACATTTGTACTCGATTGATGGAACGGAATACGTACGCCCCTTATTATATAAGCTATAATATGACTGGCGTAATGAGGCTGTGCTAATTAGTGAATACACTCCAGTAACGTTACTATCGGTTCATGGGTGTCCCACAGATGAGTTTCTTCAAACAACCTCTGCCAATCCGCTTGAGAAATAAAAAAAGTTACTCGTTAGCTATTTCTTTCGTTGCCACTACACCAAAAATACTAGGACACGGTATTGTATAAGAAGTAACTTTACCAATAGCTGGTGCTGTCGTCCCTTTCCCAAGTAGGAAACTTTTTAGCAAGCAAAGCGGAGAAGTAATATTAAACTGTGCTACCACATCAAAAGTACCAGGCTCCCATATAATACAAGTAGTTCGGACGTCGCGACTGTAATTACCGCGGAAGACGCAGCGAACAACTAATCTAAGTTGGATCAGTACCGACACTAACGGCTTGTAAAGGCGTAGTCAACCAGTCACAAAGTCGTTTCGTAATATTAAGAACGTTCACAGTCTGAAGACCAATTCCTGTAATTAAAAACGTTCAAAATTCAAAAAATGTATTGAAATTAGAGGTATTTTTGACAGATTGAGACTGAGATCAGACTGTGAACGTTCTTAAAATTACGAGATTGCCCCTCTGATCTCAGTCTCAAATCTGTCAAAAATACCTCTAATTTCAATACATTTTGACAAGTTTTTGTCATTGCTTGTCGCTAAGATGAGATTGTGACTAGATTTTTAACGTTTTAAATGAAGGAAATTGGCCTTCTGATGTCCTTTTAAAGGGGTTTGACACGGCCTGGCTTTTTAAAGCAATTTAAAAAAAGTCGGACTCGCGCACTGAGGGTTCCGTACCATCATGTTTTTTATTTTTTTTTCATCGGCGAATTTTAACACTATGCACTGCGGTGTAGAATATTGCAGTATTATGTGAGCGCCATCTCTTGACCGACAGTGGAATTAATGTAACTTTTGTTGATAATTTCTGAAAAAGTGGTGCTATTTAGAGACTTCGTTTTATTTTTCCTATCTTTATATAAATATCACATAGAATTATTTCAGATTTTTCTTTTTGCAAACTTCGGAGATAAGGGGGGGTATTTTTTTACAATTTCCATCAAAAGTCGAAAACTACAGGGTCTAAGAAAAAATGTTTGAGAATGTGCAAACTGCGCTCTTTCATATGATACCCCATATGCCCTAGTAGCCCCATTTCGAATTTTTCCGACCCCCTTTCAGTTCCTGTTGCAAAAAATATACGTATATCTTTATTTCTTTCTTATTTGCAAAATAGTTTGGCAAACGTCGTCTAAAACTGTTCCAAATTTCAAGTTGATAGCATTAGCAGTTCTTGAGATATCCAGCTGTGACCGACAGACAGACAGACAGACAGACTGAGTCTCACCATAAGGGATCCATTTTACCATTTTGCTACGGAACCCTAAAAACCAAATAACATTATGCCCGACCTAGGAATTGAACCCAGGATCTCATGCTCAGCATTTGGTATCGCTTGCGGCCACGAGACAAACGATGCAGTTTTTTTTTCCAAAACCGTCAACGTAAAACGCCCCTTACATTCTCCATCTCGCTCCCACTCCACGTGAGTTTTGATAACTCTTCGGAGCCCATAATGATGTCCTTGCAAATGAGTAAACTATTGATGAGTAAATATTGGCGCTAACTTTAACACCGAGAGGAACTTTCCTTAATTATTTTCTAAGTTCTTGGTAAAGTGTGGGTTGGTAAAGTGTTGGTTGTTGGTTGGTTGGTTGGGTTGTGTGGTTGTTAAATATCTTATTGCTTGGCATCTATCAATA
This sequence comes from Oligia strigilis, assembly GCA_951800025.1. Classification (NCBI taxonomy): domain Eukaryota; kingdom Metazoa; phylum Arthropoda; class Insecta; order Lepidoptera; family Noctuidae; genus Oligia; species Oligia strigilis. Next base: position 12,395,684 of record OX637564.1, on the reverse strand, counting down.
ATATAAGTATTTTTACATATTGTTTTTTTGGTTCTAACTACCAAAGTTAATGATAAATACTTAGTTTTAATGAGATTTTTCCTAATTTAAAGTAAAATACCAGTATGTACCTAAGGTTGCTTGAGAAGCTATTTATTAATTAAGATTTTTAATAAAATATTCTATCCTGTGTATGGGTGTGTAAAATCGATTAAAACGAATAGTTAATTCCGTAACAGAAAATACATAATGATAGCTTAGTAAGTAAGCGTCGATAGTAAAGCGACAAAGATTCTTGATGCGCGGAGGCTCGCTCTTAGTTGACGATGTTTCTGAGCAATTACATCTGTGGGTAAGATTTTTTATTTTAATTAAATATTAAACAAATACAAACTATTTACACTAGATACTAAATTAAAAGACTCTGTGGGTAGCACATGGACATTTCTGGAAATAAGTGAGATGGTTTTAAAATAATATTACCAGCTTATTTTTGTCAAACTGCAGGGCAAAGGATGCATCACTACGCTTGTTCATGGCCAATTGGTATGAAATGAAATGAAATGATGAAATGAAATGATTTTTATTTTTGTAAGTAGGTTTGTACAAACACTTTTACACGTCAATCATGTTTTTTTAAAACTAGATGAAGTCGGCGTTTCCTATCTGACTACTCTGAGAAGAAAGGCCGAAACAAACTCAGAGGTCACAGTCTCTTTTAAAGTCCAGACATAATCTTGGTCAGGTTATATGAAGACCATGTAGATCGATGTCTGAGGTGGTCTTTTGAGGAAAGAACCACACAGATTGAGAGGACCTGTCCAGTCAGTGCACGCATTTGTCAAAAATCGTGCAGCTCAACTCAAGACTTAAGGAGCTCAACGATTCGACGAACAGTACCAAAGAAAGGACATTTGGGTAGGCCACATAAATAACTCAAACTGCCAGACCATGAAAAAAAAACAGAACAGAGAGAATAAAAAAAAAAATAAAAAAAAAAAACTTAAGGTATGATTTATTTGGTATAGACGCGAGACGTAACGCCAGTATTCTCCGATATCTTGACTCTGGACTTGACTATAGAGAATTTGCTAATAGAAAAACTTTCTTAGAGTTCCCGTGACTTTTTCGAAATGTCTTATTTAAAAAAAAAAACTGAAAATCTCTGTTTCTATGGAAAATTCAAACTCGGTCTGATTTGGCTGTAACACTATTTTTCGAAAATGTGCTTAAATAAGTTTTTAGACCATTATTTTCTGCTTATACGAATGAAGTTTCATTAAAATCGGTTCATTAATTTCGAAAAACAAGGGCTTGAAAGTTTGTATAAAATGCCGTACGGCGTAAACCGCGTAAACGCTCTTATATTGAATTCGAAAAGCGTGGAGCGATTCCACTTTTAGTTTTTTTTTTTGCTACATTGGTATCTATTTTTATTTTTAACTTTTGCGTACCAAACTACATAGTATACAAAGTTTCATTTAAATACGAGAATTATTAGAAGTAGGTTAAAATTTACTTCTAAGATTATTTTAACGTTATAGTTTTGTAACTATAACGTTAAATAATCTTAGAAGTAAATTTTGATAATATAAGATAAATGTGAAGCTAATAAAAAGAAGAAAGAAGTAATTGTGTGTGTGGCATTTTGTTAACTCATCTAATTGCAGTCATGTTCATGCAGTCAACTTTCACGTCCTCAAGTTTCACCACAATGCTGCATTACAACTTTATTTTGCCGCAAAATTAAAATCAATGCAAGTGACCAGAAACTAACCCGTTGTCCTAGGTGAGCGACGGGATGCGACACGTAGCGACGCGACGTAATGCGACCAATACTTCACGCGACGAGAGAGAACTCGAGAGCTGAACCTAACTACAGAATAGGAACAACGTTCAGCAACATCCTCCCAAATGTTAACACAACAGGGCGGTTTTTGTGTAAACACACCTCTACATTGGATCATTAGACAGGTATCTGAAAAAGCATCCATAGTTATTCTCATCTGAGTCCTTTACAGTTAGGTACCTATTTTGAATCATGACGGCTACAGTCATCTAGCCTTTTCCCAACTATGTTGGGGTCGGCTTTCAGTCTAACCGGATGCAGCTGAATACCAATATTTTACATGGAGCGACTGCCTATCTGACCTCCACAACCCAGTTACTGGGTAATACGATACCCCTTGGTAAGACTGGCTACCCGTAACGACTGTCAAAGATCCACGAATGACAGCCGGGACCAACGGCTTAACGTGCTTTCCGAGACACGGAGAGGTCACGGCATATAAAGATGGTCACCCATCCACAGACCAACCGCGGCAAGCGTAGCTTAACCTGATCGAACCACCTGTGCGGCTGTTATTATTCAGCCACGGGCCCCTCAGTACAGTATTCAAATCAAAAACTCGAAAACCAACCCATAGTAACCAATTCACCACAGCATTACAACCACCAATTAAAACATAAATCTTTCTGTGTTAGTGTGAGTTCACGTCGAACAAGACAAACTCAAACAAGTAATTAAACTCTAGCCACAGTAGATTAATTATTTGTTTGGCCGACAAACTGTGCTGGATTGTTGCGGTGTACCACGGTGAGGGCTGAGACTGTTTTGGCAACGGGATTTGGTAGGTTCGAGTTTAGTTCGAGCTTGTAAATGGAGAATGGTAGTAAAATATAATGGGGTTGAAGTTTGAAAGTATACAATGTGTAGCGATAATGATAGAGATGGTTAAAAGGATGTGTAGAATAAGATGATAGAAAATGGGGATGTTTGAAAAAAGAACTGGGAGAATAATGAACACACTAATCATTGTTTTCCTAAGTATTCTAAAAGAAGGTTTTCTTATTCTTAAGATTACTACTGCTAATTCTGACGTTAAACTCATTGCAGCTGTGATCTAGTTTGAAAAAGCATGAGTATTTGATAAATTACACATGAGATAGTTTAGTGCATGCCAATATAGATTAAATAGAATGAAGATCAAGGTTGGTAGATATGTACCAAGGTGCGTGAGACGTACCAACTTGTAAGTGTCGTTTCTTCTTTAATTAAAAAATGGATTTAATTCCAGAATTTTGGGTTTTAGATCAATTACAAACATTGCAGGCATGTAGATAATCGTAAAATCTCACCCAATAATTTCGAGTTATGGAAACCAAAGGTACGGCTCGAACAATTTCAAGCACTAACTTTGTATTATCGAAGTTCGCAAATTGTCGCGGTCCAGCGAAAGCATTTGGTAGTTATTTGCCAAACAATCAGTTTGTTTGCGCAATAATTTAGTTATATAAATTAGTTAGTTTATTGGGTATCGGTAAATATTTATAGTAAGGAGAGTTTGTGCTTGGCTCTGTGGCTATCATTTTCTTCTACTTAGTTGGTTTGTTTTTGTTAAATATGCTATAGAAATTCCATCTGTAGGGTGATTTTATTCGTGAGAGTACATCAGTGGGATGGTAATAGTATATCCTACTATTCATCTTGAAACGCGTAGTGATTACGAAAGGTCCAGTCATGCACATCATAAAGAGGCTAAACATTATGTAAGTGAACATCCACAGGTCAAACCTGTCAATGTTCAAGTACTAACATAACAATTAGATATGAACCTGATGTTTCACAAATATTATCAAGCGTCGCTGAACTAAGGCATGAAATCATGGATTTCTACTGTGCCGTTTTCCCTTCACCACAGGGCCTAGACAGGGTGGAAAATGTTGCTTTAAAAGCGTTTCGTATTTCTAGAACAACATTCAACAGGATTGACATAAACTCTTCGGTAGCTTATGTCAGTTCCATACATTTTTGTCTATCCTATCAGTGTTATCGCTGATAGAATTTCGCTTTGTCTAGAGCCTTATGTCCTCAGCCCCCTCGCGTCAAATTTTTGATGTCTAGTTTATTGCCTTGGTAGAATGTAGTTGATAATTATGGTGTTTGCATTGACTTTACTTTCGACAGATTCTCTTCTCTTGTCATGATGGTTTTCATCCATTCTAAACCAGCATATCATCCCAAAACACCCATGATAACTACCAAGAACACTTAACATGGTACCAACCCAACTTCAGTCTCTTAGTCCCGCGAGGTCGGAACACATGAACCATAAAATTGGGTAGTCCCGGCCTGCTTAAATCGATGACCTAATTTACAACAGTGGAAAGATTCTTTTTGTACATTCCACATGGAGAGTGTATCAGTTTGGAACTGAATTGGAATGGGACAGTGATATAATAGGTAATATGTGGGTTTTCTCTTTGGGATTTGAAAGCGTCAGCCATTGAATGACTTTCAGGTCATCATCATCTGCCTAGCCTTTTCCTATGTTGGGGTCGGCTTCCAGTCTAACCGGATGCAGCTGAATACCAGTATTTTATATGGAGCGACTGACTGAGTGAATGACTTTCAGGTGTTAGTATTTTATCTAAAATTCAGATTTCATCAGAACCTCTGTAAACAAAAAAATAACGAGCTTTACCCTCGTTTAGTACTTTATTGCAGAGGTTGATTATAATATTAACCATAATAATTATTGGTGATAGCTCTGATCCCGATACTGGTGGGCTAGTAATGTTTAAATATTTTTATATTCTAATATTTAAAAACATAATATAAACGTATTTATTGAATTAAAGGAAATAATTGGTATCTAGCTACTACTTATTATCTGAGTTCATGGAAAGCTACTGGATTAAAACGGCTCAAGTTGTATTTAAATGGAAGATCTACTTCATTATTATTTAGGATTACACGCAAAAGGACTACTACAATTTGAAAAATGAACACTCAAACAGTGTGCAAGACAAACAAAATAAAAACAAATCTAAATCAGTTCAGCCGTTCGGAAGGTACAGGGGGCCTAAAAAGGCCACTTTTGCAGAATCATAAAAGGAATTCATCAAATCATTATAAATCATAATAGACAGTTAACTGTTAAGTTAATCGTATCAAATCCCATTGGTGAAGGATTTTTCAGTTATTTTTTTTTTCTGTGCTTAAATACCAATCCAAATCCAATCCCAATCTCTTGCAACGAAAAAAAGCAAAATACGTTTATGATTCTGCCAAAGTGGCCTTTTTAGGCCCCCAGATCATTTTCCGACGGAGGTTGAAAATAAAGATTCATAAAGAAAAATATTGTACCAGTGAATGACAGAACAAGAGACTGGCTACAATTACAAAACAATTCAAATAAAAGAAAGAATTTGATCTTTGATGATCTCTAAAATCCAAAGTTTGTATAAATTATATAAACAGTTGTTGCTATGATGGTTTGTACTGATAGGTAGTCAACTTCAGACTCCTACGTAATACATAAACTTCTATATCCTTTCTAAGAGAGTTCCGCACCAATTTTTCGGTTCACTGCACACTCAAAGTAAATCGTTGTTTGAACCGATTTTATGCGAAAACTTTTACATTGAAAGTATCTAAAGTTTGTTAGTTTAATAGACTTCAGTTTGCTGCTTCAGTATTATTTCCAATAACTTAATTCACTTTCTTTTGGGTAGTTTATGCTTCATTGGGTTCATTTTCATTGTTCAAAATAGGATGATCGTTTTTTGTTTTAGTTATTTTGTATCGTGAGGGCAAACTTGCAGGTCAGTGGTATTTGGGTTTGTTTATCAGTTTTTTGTTCAAGTAGGTATTATTAACATGACGTCACCGAACAATGATATATGATTTAACCGGTTGAATGTCGTAATTACAGAAACAATTAAAAAGCCATTGTGTCTCGCGTGGATCTATGTTCCGACATACTACGCGTTAATTTCTGTAAGTAGGTTTTGACGTTCAAAGTGCAGATTGTCAGCCAAATTGGAATAAATGACTTTTGATTTTGATTTTATACGTCATTAATGTTTTAAAACCTAGATGAGGTCGGTGTTTCCGATACATACCTACTTGGTGTATTAAAAAATGCCTATTAAGTGCCTAATTCAAATACATGTTTTTATTTTGACTTAGGTTTTAAATAGAAAATATACTCAGACGGACAGAGTTCTTGTTATCTTACTTTGTTTCAAAGTGCGCTAGTGGCAGTATTTTCGGTAAATATCAAGGGAGTTAGTTATCTGGAAAAGTTAAACGTATGTCGATTTCGCTCATACTTGAAAATAAATTTATGGAAATTACTTTGTCACAGTTTTGGCACCTATGTTCATTATGAACCACATGTTATGAACCTACGGTTAACTACTGTAGTTAATCACTAAAGCATTACTTATACTTAATAACTATTATCTTTTTTATGTAGGTATGCATTTTTTTTGTATTTTGATAAGTAGGTGAATAATAAAACAATTATGTAGTATTCTAACATTTAATATTTTCGAAATTTTATTTCTATAGTAAATCGAGGATTTACTTAATATTAAAAAATAAACGTTAAACAATCAGTCTTTTTGAAGATAATTAATTTTCAATTTACTTTAGTTTTTCACTACATTATTCCTGTTTCTCTGGCTTCAGACATTTTGTGCTAAAATCAATCAAATAAAGATAAAAAATGGCAGTGTGAGGACGTCTTACTATAATATTTTGAAAGCAATCTAAAAATTTTCACAGTTTCGCGATGCAAAACAATACAAAACAAAAATTGTATGTCAAGTGAAAAATTACTCCTTTTGCAAAATAAACTTGATTGCCCATTTTCACTAACACTAGGCGACACCTAAATTGATGCCTAAATAAAAGGCGCTGGAACTTGAAAACCCAACAGTGCGTTTTTAATAAGCCATTAATTTAGGTGTCGCCCAGAGCAGAGTAAATTTGTTTTTTCTATGCCCAGAGTCAGTGTAAACGAGCATAAACATTTTTAATAGGAAGTTTAAAAAATAACATGTCTGAAGACCGTGAAACTGGATTTCATTAGAATAGCTACTTATGTTAAACATAGTTTACTGTTCAAAGATTTGAAATACAATTTTATGTGTAGGGTGAAACGTGAGAAAAATAAAGAAAAATTTAATAATGATTTGGCAACACTTGATTTGGCTCTTCCCATACAAAATTTATTGAATTTCCATGAATTTGAGAGAGACGTTCTTTGCCGTAATCTGTCTTTTGTTTTGCTTTGAAGATTCGTTAAGTAATCAATTTGATTTTATACTTTTCCTGATTTTCATTTTCATAAAAACTATACGGTATAAGATTTACAATAAAAACATTCCTAATTTATACAATTCATTATTAATATTATTTTATTTATAGAAACTTACTTATTACGAACAGAAGATTATTTTCTAAATTGGTTAGTTAAAACAACTTAATTGTTTTGTTAAAATTATGCTATTGAGATCGAAACTTGACTAGCTTTACCAAACAATTACCTACATTTTATTGACAAGATAAGAGCAATTTGCAAATATTTATTAAAAAAAAAAATTAAAAATGTGTTGTAAAATTCAGTTGGTAACTGGTATTCTCAGTTAATAGAAAAACTTAGAAAGTAAGTATACAGCTGGTCAACAAATAATAATAATATTAAATATTGTAAATGTAATAAAATATCGAATTGCAAACTGCTACCTAACTTACTTATAATAATAATTAATAGACTAGTATAAACACTATTATTACAATGATAAATGAATGAAACTGATACAACCTTATTATAAATTGAATCAACCAGTTGATATGAACACAACCATTTTAAAATTGTTTACTATCCCAGTTATGACTGTGTCAGCTACCTATGATGTGGCACCCGGCATGCTTCTGTAAAAAAAAGGTAAAACTGTGTTTACTGTTTAAGGCCGCTTTCACATTAGAACGTTAGCAGCGCGACAGTAGCGCGGCAGAAGCAGAAACCTTCACGCACGCTTCTGTTTATAATATGAAATTCTTACTGGGCGACAGTCGCGCGTCAGTCGCGCTGCTAAAGTCGCCTAAATGTGAAAGCGCACTAAGTCCCCAAAAATCCGCTGTTAACTAAAAGCAGCCGAATGTATATATTGGGTCGAAATTAGGTACGATACGAGTCCCGCAGCCCATTACCAGGGGGTCTACTCCGAAACGGTTAACCACTGTATCGGCCGGATGTTCGGTCATTTTCTGATTCGAATATTGTTGTCCTACTACGAATTAAAAAAAAAAAAGGTAAAAAAAGGGTTAAGGGTTCCAAAAAGGTTCGGATTGACACAGTTTGGTCGGGACCAATAGTCAATATAGGAAATTAATGGTAGTAGAAAATGACCGAACATTCGGCCGATACATTGGTTAACCGCTTCGGAGTAGACCCCCAGTATCGAGATATAAATGACGACTCCAGGCTTCACTAGGGTAATTGCGTAACACACTTTCAGTAGCAATGGGTTTCATTTTGACAGTTCAACAACATTCATTGCGTTTTTTTGTGTTGTTGAGCAGACACATTTTTTGAACATATGGAGCAATGGATTAGAAATATGCTTCAAAATGATTGAAATTGATAGTAATAGTGTGTTATGCAATTAGGGTGCCGGCCGCTAATAAGTGTGTGCACACACGAGCGACACGCGGCGACAACAGAGGCAACCACAAGCGTCGACGCGTGTCGGCGACATGCTTGCTGATGTTATAAACAATGCCTAATGCTGGGCAAAGACCTTTGCTAAATCCATACTAATATTATAAAATCGAAAGTAACTCTGTCTGTCTGTCTATTACCTTTTCACGCCTAAACCAATGAACGGATTTTGATAAAATTTGGCAGAGATATAGATTGCATCCCGGGGAAGGACATAGGATAGTTTTTATCTCGATATTTCCACACGATACTTATGCGGGTGAAACCGCGGGGCACTGCTAGTTCTTTACATTTTATTACTAACATCTTGATATTTGCTCTACTTACTTCTGGGCACACTTTTTAGTGTTGTTGTTCGCGATACGCAGTCACTTTCTTCAGATTCCGACCGCATTTGAAAACTTGTTTCTGGAAAACACCAAATTCAGTTTTAAGGCACCTTCAAACAGGCGCGACACGCGATAAAATCGCGCGCGACACATAGGCACCGCAAGTCACGCAACGAGAGCGGTGCCATTGTGTCGCGCGCGATTACATCGCGTGTCGTGCCTGTTTGTAGGAGCCTTTAGGCATTATCATAAATTATCAAGGTAAGCAAAGCTATATAAATGATAAATGATAAATAAATGATAAATGATTTTATTTCTGTAAGTAGGTTTGTACAAACACTTTTACACGTCAATCATATTTTTTTTTAAACTAGATGAGGTCGGCGTTTCCTAACTATATAACTATAAACACTATTTTAAGTCTGTTATCATTGTTCTACGAAGGTAGTTGTTTTTCAAAATTATTCTAGACGACCAAGACTAATTCTATTTTAGTTTTAACTTCACATGATAGTAATTTTCATACTCACCACTGTCGTATCTCGATTTACTGTTACCCGGCAGGTGTACCCTATTTGGCACTTCTTGATTGTCGACATGTCCGAAGGTTCGGAAGCCTATTGCAAACTGTGCGTATGGACTTATCTCGTATAATTCTGTGGAAGAAAGAAATATTTAGAATAATATTCCACTAATCCATACTAATATTATAAATTCGAAAGTAACTCTGTCTGTCTGTATGTTACCTTTTCACGCCTAAACCACTGAACGGATTTCGATAAAATTTGGCAGAGAGATAGATTGTATCCCGGGAAAGGACATAGGATAGTTTTTATCGAAATACCTTGCGGGGGAAGCCGCGGGCGGAAGCTAGTATGATATGAATGATTAAATAGTATTGTAAGCACGTAAAATCGTCTCGTCTTTTGATTATATCTTTATATAGGTAGGTACCTATTTACTAGCAACCCGTACCTGCTTTGCCCGGTTTTTACTACATGACAAAATATCGACATTTTGGTATAAAATGTAAGTTTAATATTAATGTAAATGGTAACTGTTATAGTTGCCGCATACTTCTGAGTACCTACACACTTTCCTTGGAATATCCCTTCCGGAATAAATACTCTAAATTATGGTGAAAACCGCATCGAAATCCGTTGAGCAGTTTAATGAATGTATAGGTATACAAAATCAGCCTATAATGATCCCACTGCTGTGACACAGGCTTCCTCTCTGTGTACCTATATGTTTTATGAATATCAACGCGGACTCACTGACAGACACGAAAATCGAATTTAATGGATGAAGTTATAGATGTAGTTTTGTTTTTTTTTGTGTTATTATCACATGTTGTCACCCTTAGAAACTAATAATATTAATACAATTATTCTCACCATGCTTATTCTCCGCAGTAAGGTGTACTGGTGTACTGTACACTCGGTTGTTCATATCAGTGGGAACACTTTGTGGCGTGTTCACTGTTACGTTACTTCGCTCTGACTTGCATTCAGCTGTTAATGAGTTTCTGTACTCTGTCATGTGTTGGTGGCTGGAAATAAAAGTAGATATAGTTTTAGTGACTTCATAATGCATTGCTGTGCAAGATGCGTCTAGGTAGCCCTGCCGGGTCAGCGGGATTGTCCGAAAGGGTTACCGCTGGCCCGGAACATAAAGGGCTAAGGAAGGAACACGTGTGGGTTTTATTCAGTAAGAGTCTGACACTCCCTTCCGCTCCACCCAGAGCGGGAGGGGTCATTTGATGATTTACCATCCGAAAAAAAAATTGATTTACCATCAGAAAAAAAAAAAAAAAGATGCGTCTAGGTTAGTTGTGATTTTTAAATTTAATTGGTTCAAAGGTTAGCCATTGCCATCCAACGTGGCAATGCAGCAAGCGTTTTGGGCACCTTTGCACCGGGAACATTTAGAGGCGGGTTATTTGACGTGTTGTTGTGACTGTAATTATTATTTTAAATTAATTTTATGGAATTTAAAAAAAAAAAACATTCTATAATGTCACTATTTGATATACCTATCAGATTTAATCTAATCCACTCTTTTGTTTCAATGGCGACCATGATATTCTTGGTTGTACAAAAACTTTATTTATTGAGACATTCGATGGTTCCATACTTGCTCTACATAATATATGTTAATGTAATACTTACCTATGCCTCCTGACGAGTATGTAGACGCAAGTCAGGGAACAGATCATCAGAAGTATTGAACTACAGATTATGACGAGCATGTTCAAATCAAAGAATTCTGATGGTGGTCCCACTGATTCTGAAACATTAGAAACACAAATTTCATATATTACTATCTACAAAAAATATAGATGTAACGTCTACGAAGCTAGTATGGAAACAATGCCGATTCATAGTCTAATTTAAATGTTTATTTTTAAATTAGATTTTTTATATAATTATACATAATTTTTATGCACAAGGGAAATAATAGCCAGTTAAGAAAAAAAGTTTCTTCAATGTTTACCTCCTTGCACAGTAGTAGTGGCATAACTATACAATGACGTAGAGATCCCGGCTGCGTTCTCTGCAGTCACTCTGACATGATACCATTGAGCTGGTGACAGTTCTGCTAACACGAAGGAGTTTGGTTGAGCGAGGATCGATGTGGGCACGTAGTGGCTCCAGGCTTGGTCCAGTTGGGGCTGGAAATAAAAGCAATGGTAAGTAATTGACAAGACTTTAATGATATGGATTTTAAGAATTGGCATGAGCAAAGCTATAACAGTTCTGGAAGTTTGTGAGTTGGTAACCAAGTAACGTCAACGATCAGTTTTCTTAGTTAAAAACAGTACCTACAACGGCTCTTGTGGATGTACGCTGGTGTCCACATTACCATCTTAACTCATAAAAACAAGTTATTTTGGAGTCCATAATCTAAGATTTTTTATGTAAGTAATCCTAAGCGTATGTATTACGTATTATATTTGAACTCGCGAAAGCTACTTGGTACAGTATTTTTATCTCACGAAGCGAGGCGCGATTTACTTGTGTTAACCAAGTGTATAAACACGCTGTGAATGTGTACGTGAAGACAAGTAGCGTGCGCACAATATAACACACACACGCATATACACACACATCCGACTTCGCCATTGTCTCGGATGGTACCGAGAGCTCCTGCGCTTTTAGTTTATTTGTGTGCGTGTGTACTGTGCGTTCATAGTGTATTTGTACACTTGTTAACTACAAGTAAAGCGCACGTCGCTTCGTCAGATAAAAATACTACAGGCATTACATACCATGCCGCTACAACCAACGGTCTTCACAATGCTGATGCAGTGGTATCTGTGAGTAAGCAATCACACGGTACAAAAGTATTTCATTTAGTTACGATTTTTTTTTAACTCACCAGTCTATTTTCAGCCTTCTTCCACGCCTTGCCTCCATATTCCTTGTAATCCACATCAAACCTGGTGATCTCACACCCATTGTCGTCCCAGCCGCTCAGCTGTATGTAAATGTGTGTAGCGTTGCTCCAGAACCATTCGGTGCTGGTTGGTGATATGGGAACTGAAATATGAATACATAACAAACATAATCAGCCTATAATGTTCCCACTGCTGGAACACAGGCCTCCTCTCGGTGATCTCACCGAGAGGAGAGCACCGTAATCCACCACGCGGGCCCAGTGCGGGTTGGTAGATGTAACATGTCTTTGAATTTTTTGTTCTAGGACATTTAGGTTTCCTCACGATATTTTCCTTCACCGTTTTTAGAAAGTTAAGCTCCTGTCAGGATTCGAACCTACGACTTACAGCTCGTAAGTCGCGGTAGTTACCACTGAGCCACCACTGCTCTCTAATGAGAATGATTTGAAAAAACATTTTTTTTTTGTTGGTTGGCTCATTGTGGTTTTACTGAAATTTGCGTCGTAATAACCGTCACTCCATCTCAATCAGTGAAGCTGATTGTCTACGTTCATTTATAAGACTTTCTATTAAAAAATATCGTTTAAAGTTGTCTAATTCTGCTTTTTAAAAACTTCTCCAATGTCTTCAGCAGGCTTCAAAATAGAGAACTATTGGATCCAAGTATCGATGAAAAATAAATTTGGAACCACCAAATTTATTTTTCATCGATACTTGAATCTGCCCTGAACCAATCGATTCACACTGCTAAATTGGAGTATGTAAGTGACGACTGGATATTCGTCCGACAGCTTTCAGCTTCGTTCGACGGTTAAATAGTTGTGAATAGCTATTATTCACAACTATTAAACCGTCTGCTGTCGTGCATTTACACATTTTTATTATCTGACTGAACCTGTCGGACGAATAGTGGTCGTCTATTTGATTCATACTGACAAAAATGTCGAGTTCCAGATATGTCAACAACGCTTAGAGGGCTCCGTCGTCGATTACATTCATATGTTCGATTCGCATGAAAGCGTACCGTATTATTATGAATAGTTAATAGAATAGAATACTCTTTTTTCTTTTCTTTCTTTTTCTATCTTTTTTCTTTACTTTCTCTTTCTCTTTTTTCTCTTTTATTCTTTTTCTTTTTGAGTTAATCATCATCTGCCTAGCCTTTTCCCAACTATCTTGGGGTCGGCTTCCAGTCTAACCGGATGCAGCTGAATATCAGCCTATCTGACCTCCACAACCCAGTTACTGGGTAATACGATTATGAGTAGTTAATCTGGTGAAGATTGCTGAAACTCGCTCGATGTGGTAAGCGGTTATTTTGGCGATGCTTGCAGAAGGATAATGACCAGCCAAAGGACCTCTTTCCGCTGATACCCGTTCAAGGTTTTGCAAAATCATGAACTCACCTCCTCCCAAAGTGGTAGCATCTACATAAGCCGGCTGCGAGGACCCCACACTGTTAGTTGCCGTCATCCTCAGAGAGTACTTGGTACCACACTTTAGACCCTGAAGAGTGTACTCCTGGGTTCCTTGTAGAGATGTTCCCTTGCTAGACCAAGCGTCTTGCCAGGAACCGTTCGATTCTTTCCATGTTAGATTATAACCTGGAATAAGTAGATTAGTTTTAAATCACATTTAAAGTCAAGTAAAATTAATAGAATAAAGATATAGGTACAAAAAAGGCTTACTGATTTTCTGTGTCTTGCCACCAATCTTTCTGGGTAAATCCCACTGCAGGTGTATGGCGTTCTTATGTGAAGTTATCCTTACGGTCGGAGGCTCTGGTGTAGGCAGCACTGACACCTCGTAAGACACTGAGTCTGAACCGTACAGGTTCTTAGCTAAGCAGGTGTAGTTGCCGCTTAAGGCTTGGTCTATATCTGGAAAAAGTAGAAAACTATTTTTGTAATTTCGACATCAACCGGATCACCAATGTTCTGGAACCAAAAATTCGAAGACATGTGACATCTGCCAACCCGCACTGGGCCCGCGTGGTGGATTACGGCCCACTCCCTCTCACCGAGAGGAGGCCTGTGTCCCAGCAGTGCGAACATTATAGGATTATTATGAATTTCGACATGCAAGATTGAATGCCAATGAAAAGAAAAATAGCATTCGAGAGAAAAGCGCATTGTATTTATAATCTTTTATTTCTGTCAGATAAAGCTAGGTATGTCAGAATTTGTCTAGCAAGCTTTCAGACTTTCGGGCTGACGATCTGTAACGTCTGTCAAAGATCCACTATTAATAATTTTATTTTATTGAACGTCTTGTCAAGTTTTTTTTTAACTTGTTGCGTTCGTTCATATTTGAATGATAGAAAATCCAGAATTGATTGCGATTTTATTGGACGTGCTGTAGGTATACACCTTTATCAGATTTGAACGACACCTAAATTGCCCGTATCATGCAACAATTGTAAGTGTTGTTAAGGCGATGTCAGTCAATTGTTGCTTAATTTTTTTTTATCTAAAAAGCAATAATACTTATTGGCTAGGTTGCCCTACTCAATAAGTGTAACTATCATAATGACATCATCACTATCGTTTATAGAACTCTAAGTAGATTCCTAGCCAAAAAAAGAACATACTGTAAAAAGACACTCACTATTAATCAACAAGCTATCGTCATGGTTCCTCGTGAACCTGGGGTGGTGTGTGATGATGTTGTGCTTGTGGTACCACACGGTGCGCGGCGGCGGCGCGCCCACGCAGCGGCACTGCAGCAGCACGGAGCTGCCCACCCCCGCCGCCAGCGCGCCGCCCAGCGACGCCACGCCGGCTACCACTGGGGATTCACAATATAACATGAGAAATTATACAAACACAATGAAAAACTTTAGTAAAAACACTTTTTTATCACATTATTCAAAAAGAGCTAGTGTATTCTTCGTAAACAGGGACTAAAATAGCTCTTTAATCCCTAGGTACTATAAGTGATTTGAATTTCGAATGTTATGTTTAGTGTAAAGTAACAATTCATTGAATGAAATGATGAGCTTCAGTTGGGCAGACTTTTATTACACTGCACATTATTTGAAATAAATTGGCATTTCAACGCTGTCTTTAGATTCCGGGAGGTTTGCATTGAATTAACTCCAGTTTCTACAACGTTGCAATATACGAGTATAATAGTTTTTACAACATCAAAAAAATTTGAAGTCGTACCTTTAGCAGACAGATCAATATGAACCCTGTTACTCGGAGTACCCTCCCCGACTGCTGTATGAGCTCTCACAAACACTTCATACTGCCTACCAGTTGACAGGCCTGACAGTGGAAATGTGAGGTGACGGTGGGCTGTCTCTAGAGTTGCTTCTACTCTGTAGCTCTGTGGTGAACTTGTGCTGAAATTAATAAAAAGAAAATTTTTATTACAGTTAAGAGCCTATACTACCTCAAATGGCTTAGCATGATCCTCCGTTATGTCGAAAATTCCGCAGCATTAATTTTGAAATAAATATATGCTAAAGTTGAGGATTAATGTAAGGTCTTATGTTAGACGAAAACACGATTGAATAAAATTTTCTCGATAGAAAAAAAATCCAAAGTTACCTCCAAACCGAACAATAAACCGCTGGTATTCAAAAAATACTACAAATTAGATCATGAAACTTTGCATACTAACTGAACTAACTATAAAGCAGGTCTTATGTTAGTTAGTTTTTTTGAATTACCTTTATTTTCACCGTAAAAAGCAAATACCTAAACTATTGGCGCTGCCCAGCACCGCACTCTGTCTCACTTTCACACAGTCCGCGAGCAGTATCGTGCGGACGAGATAAAGAGTGAATTTTAACTGAGGTAGTATAGGCTCTTAAGTGTAACGGAAAATCAATACAAGTTCATTACACTTGAAAGTGACGCTGTCGGTATACGAGATTTTGACCTTCGACGATGCAGGACCTACGCTCGGGCACTCAGCTACGCTTTGTATGAAAATGTAGGTAATAGGTATCTATTGCGACCCACGGCCACACTGCGCACGAATGTCTGGCAAACAAATAAACCGCGTAGCTAACGTGGCAAACTTCCTTGGACATCCTACGTAGCAGTGAGTGGTCGACATTAAGTCAGTAATGGACACCTAACAGTTATGGGTGCATTGAAAGAGTTTCCACGAGCACTTACGTCGATAAACACAGAGTGCGTCATACCTAAAAAAAGTGCATCCACTGCTGCACACATGCAGCGGACTCATTATTATTGAAGTACGAGACAAGCTTACCTTGAAACCGGCTTGACATAAACAGTGTAATGTGAAATGTCACCATTTGCTTGTTCTGGTCTCTTCCAACTGACAAGGAGAGAGGTTGGTGATGATACTAGCACTTTTATAGCTGAAGGTGGACCGGGCACTGAAATCAAGTTGAGGTAGAAAATCAAGGTTAGGTATTTTAGTATGGAAGGAAGAGAAAAATTTATCGTTGTATTTTAAAGGTTCTGTTTTTGAAAAATTGCTCATGTAAGGTTTGATTTAGCAAAATAGCAAAAGTTTGCAGGCTCAGACTCGCACAAACCAGGGAAGCATATACTCAGCCTATGCTGAGTATATGCTTCCCTGGTTTGTGCCGCAGCCCTATCCCACCCTATGGTGGGATAGGGCTGCTTATGATGATGATGATGACCCAGGCTCATGCAAGCCAATCAATGACGTACTCAATATTTCATAAATTCCACTTCTATTCTAGTTCTTATTGCACTTCAATACCATTTCTTAATTTTTGGACTTGTTTCGAACTTCTACCGTCTTATTATAAAACGAGTTCTAACTTCAGACCAAGCCTAAATCTTCGAGCCAGTTACTGTATTTTGAACTTTATTCCGACAGACATAAAGTTCTAAATGCAAAATTGACAACTTAGACTCGGGTTTAACGTCATTTTTTGTAATAAGAACTTTAACTTTGTCGGATTATAGTTCGATATTTAAAAATGGCTCGATGGTTTAAACCTGGGTCTAACGATAAACCTTGTTTTATAAAAAGTCTGCTAAAATTTCTCACAAGTTCGAGAACCAACGTTGAATGTTTTAAACATAGAGGAGTCTAAAGCAAGTGAAAGCATGGTAACTTACCATCCTGTAACGTAGTACAAACGATGGGGTAAGAGAAAGGTCCCAGCCCATAGTTCGAGAAGCCAGTCACCTTCACTGTATAGTTGGTGTACTTCAGAAGAGCTTGAAGATACAGCTCTGTGTGTGGGGAGGTTATGTTCTGCCAGGGTCCATCTGAAATATAAATAAATAATAGTTTAAAAATACACTAGAAAAACACGCATTTATAAATGCAAGTAAAAACAAAAAAGTTCATATCTTCCGGCTCCATCATCAGATCAGTTCGACGGTACCATATTATTGTATTGTCATCAGAACTACATACTGCTGCCAATTTTATATGCGAGTATGTATAACATGTATAAACAGCATGTAATGTTCAAACTGCTGGGACACAGGCCTCCTCTCTGTGTCAGTGAGAGGGAGTGGGCCGTAATTCACCACGCATGCCCAGTGCGGGTTGGTAGATGTCACATATCCTCGAATTTTTAGTTCTAGGACATGCCAATTTCCTTGCGATATTTTCCTTCACCGTTTTGAGAACAATGGTGATGAAATAATTTAAGTACCTACAAACAACAAAAAGTAAAGTGCCTGTCATAATAAATGGAAACCATCAAATAAATTCAACATCGAAATTTAAAAAAACTGTGTCGTTGGTATATATGTAGTGTGTGGTTCATAAAAACGGCGACATATGTACGGAATCGCTCGCTGAGTTGTGAAATGCCGAAGGCAAATTTTATTGTAGCACTTTACATTACAAACTTGTATGTAATTTTTTATTAGTGTGTGAAACCCAATTTGATTTCCTTTTCTATCTAGATGTTTTCGACTTACCTAGTTGTTTGGTGGGTTATAAAATATTTTTCAAAAACCTAACGTACCTTCAGTACTATAATAAACGGAGTATCCCAGAAGGGAAGTCCCATGAGAACTGATGGGCTGCCACGCTACCCTCAGAGATGATGATGATACTCCTCTACATTCTACTCCTGATGGTGGTAGTTCAGGTGCTGAAAACAAAATCGAAGAAATTCCAATGATCGTGTTATAAATTTTTTTTTTCCTCCCGGATAACTAGAGGAAAAAATTTGTCTATTGCCGAGAAATTATTGGCATTGAGTTCCGTATGAAAGTTTTACTTATTATATAAACTGGATTTCTGTTTTTGTCTCTATGATAAACTGGATCTCTTAAATCTTTCTATAGCTTTATTAAGGAAGGTATATGAAGTAGAAAATTTAATACATTTTACGACATCTTACCTCCTTCTCTAGTTGTCTGGTAGACAGGCAATGAGAATGGACCATTACCAGCTGAATTGAAAGCGCTCACAGAAACAGCGTACCTAAAACAATACACATACATTCTTATGTGGCCACAGAACTTACAAGAGAAAGTCTTGCGAGAGTTGAGAAAGGCTTGAGAGAAGAAAAAATCAATGAAAGGAGTCCGCGAGAAACTATTCACATTCACGTTACTCGGGTGTCTAATATTGCTATTGTCAATTATTTAACATCCTAACGTTTTTTGTACAAATAATGAGCCAAGATACTCACCTCATATTTTTGAGCAGTCCACTCAGAGTCGTCTCTTGTTTACCTTTCCTTGACATCACTTTTACCATCTTAGTTTGGGTATCATTGGGAACTGTAAAATAGAAGTAATCATTATTATCATATCTAATGGAACCAATGAACGGTCTAAGAGGAAATTGCAACTATTTCTCAGGGTAGGTAGATAATTGATGATCTCAGATTTATTGTTCCTAACAGATAAGATGTTTATTGTGGTGTGGGATTTGGGGGATAGGTCAATCTTCGCTACTCTTGAAAACTCAAGATTATCGCAATAGAGTAAAGAGATAAAAAAACCAATTCCTAAGCTGTAGGGACTGGGTACTATAGCTAAACGGATATTATAACAACCGTATGAGGAGCAACGCATTTCATTTCAGTACAAAAAAGTACGCTGCAAGTGAGTAGTAGAAGTCTGTAGTATGCGATAGTTCATACGAAATGTACGAAAGTGATGTAAGTGGACTAAGGAGGATTTGCTTGCATTGCGACAAAGAGGTGGAAATTTGATTAATACATAGTAAGATCCTTTTACCTGGATCTCCACTAATCCTTGGCACAGCCTTCACGTGGTATCCTTGCAGCTGTCCATTGTGGCTCTCTCTGGGTGGCGGGAGCCATGACACGACTAGCTCTCCAGGGTTGTCTGTCTGTTGGACTTGAACTCCAAGTGGTGTTGATGACGGTGCTGAAACAGTAAAATTATCTATTAGATGTCACTAAACCATTTGTAATTAGTTCCAGCCTATTGTTTTTACTTATTGTCGTAGAGTTATTAATCAATGACTGCTTTAATTTTACTTCACAAAAAGGAACATTTATACTGGCCATGAGTCATTATTTTTTGGAACCCTGGTCTTGCTAGTACGGATCCCAACATAGCGCTAAGTTGCATGAAGCTATATATATTTTTAATAAACAAGTTTACATATCAGCAAGATCTATCACTCGTACTAGCTAAGGAATTCGTAGGACACTAAAACCCACGAATCCACTTTACTTGGTCAAGCACAAAATTCTCTCCCAAGACATTACTAAACTATTGTAGTGAGTTGATGATGTGTATGTTGGATATTTGTTAAACTTCTTTGCCATAAATCAGTCTATGTTACCTTCCTGCTGCGTACTAAAATGTACTGGTTGCGTGTATGGACTCAGGTCCACCTGGTTGCCTGACGCGACCCTCACTCGGTAGTCCATCGCTGGTTGTAGATCTCTTAGGTCTATATTTTGACGAACATCGTTCTCTTGTCTGAAAGGGATAAAAAAGATTGTTGTTACGATTGAGAAACAATTTCTTTTCCCGGCTAATTTATTTGATATTGTAATAAAAAAATTGTCACTAAATATGACAATAACGGAGAAGTAAAAACTGGTTCACAGCTCAATATTATTACGATGATCGTTGATGAATTCGTAGCATGTATCGGCAATCAAAAAGTAGGACGCAGAGCGACGAACTACGCAGGTGGGCTGGCTGCAGCTGAATGAGAGTAGGACATATGTAGTTGAATGACGTGTGATTAGGAAGACCTAAGTCCTGAAATCGCGAAAAAAAATCAGCTGTTCCCTACATGTATGTTCGTATAACTCGTCAAAATGTAGGGAACAGTTGAATTTTATTTCGCGATTTCAGGTTTGGTCCCTTAATAAAAGTTGTTCCTATTGATGACCACAATGACTACAATGAAACCCTGTATAGGCCGATCATGATGTTTATCGTAATCGTAGGGTAGTACGACCTCAAGCTAGGTGGAGCGGCGATGCGTTGTTGGCTGGTTATCTGGATGAGAGTAGTCAAGATAAAGATGAAAATAAAATAAACTCTTTACCTAGTAATATTGATGCTCTTAGCGCTGTCCCACATCATGAAGTCATTGGTGGTGTACTGCATCGTGTAGTACTGCACGTGAGTGCTGATGGTGTCTCGCCAGGATAGCTTCACTGAGTTACTGGTTACTGAGTCT
This sequence comes from Oligia strigilis, assembly GCA_951800025.1. Lineage (NCBI taxonomy): Eukaryota > Metazoa > Arthropoda > Insecta > Lepidoptera > Noctuidae > Oligia > Oligia strigilis. The sequence continues at coordinate 12,374,859 of OX637564.1, read as the reverse complement.
ACTTGAAGGTCCAGGGGAGGCGTTGGTGGTTCTGTAAGCAAAAAAAATATTACATCAGAATAAGCGATGATAAATTATGTTTATTCCGTACATCGAATATAAGTAACACTTTTAGACGTCAGATTATATTTTTTAAACCAAAATGAAATAGTTTTTCAAATGTGAAAAAGTTCTGTGTTTTTCCAATTTGTTTTGGGTTGTTGGAGCATATTATCTTCTTTTTCCATACTTCTCTATCAGTATTCATCCCCTTTCTCGCCATTTTATCTTTCACACAATCAATCCAATGTTTCTTTGGTCTTCTCCTACTAATACATTCGACCATGTTCATACTCAAAACTTTTTTAACGAAATGTTTTTTATTCTTTCGCATATGTCTTACTATGATAGTAGTAGAGTATCTCTAATAGTTTATTATAAGCAAATTAACATCATCATCTGCCTAGCCTTATACCAACTATGTTGGGGTCGGCTTCCAGTCTAACCGGATGCAGCTGAATACCAGTATTTTACATGGAGCGACTGCCTATCTGAACTCCACAACCCAGTTACTGGGTAATACGATACCCCTTGGTAAGACTGGTTGTCAGACTTTCGGGCTTCTGACTACCCGTAACGACTGTCAAAGATCCACGAATGACAGCCGGGACCAACGGCTTAACGTGCTTTCTGAGGCACGGAGGGGTCACGGTATGTAAAGATGGTCACCCATCCACAGACCAATCGCGGCATATCTTAACCTGATCTATCGACCTGTGTGGCTGTTATTATTTAGCCACGTGCCCCTCATAATAAATCAATAAGCAAATTATACCTATAGGGAAAATTTTAAACTCACCAAGTATATCCAGATGCACGTTATAAGCCGCAACCCCATACGGATTACTCGCACGGCACTCGTAAGTACCACCATCTCTGCTCTCCACATAGTTTATGTTGATCAAACTGTTCAGACCGTTGTGCGTCATTGTCTCCGATACTGTGAGCCTGAAATTATGAAACAAAAGATTTGCAGTCTTTGAAACAAATTTGAATCAAGCCGAGTCGCGTTTTGAGTAATTTTGGTAACTCAAATCCTCTCATTAGGTGAACGATTAGGTACCAAGGACTGCTAATAAATAGGTACAAAATGTAAGTAGGTATCATAAAAATTATGGCTTAATTGAAACCCAATAATATAGACATATGTTAGGCTTCTATCAAATTATGAACATTTTTTATAGAACGTTTGAAATTACTGATGAAATATGACTTCAATAATAAAACAACCCACTGCTCAGTTTGAAATTAAAATGCAGTACTCAAGTAACAGCGTCATTAAAGAAAAGTGTATCCTTCTTTATACAGCGCCATCTTTAGAATAGCTGTATTAGGTACTACGGTTACGGATTCGTTCCACTTTGGGTCAGAGGGTTGAAGAATTTTCCTTGGTTTCTGAATAAACCTATACGTAGATTCATCTGCGAGTCGAGTAGGGCTCTATTTAGTTCTAATGACAAGCGTAAGATGGCGCTACTATTAAATCATACAGCAGGATGCTCTCTGTGAATGTTATTGGACTGAAATAAATATTGTGTTACTATAATGGTTTATAGTTTTAAAATATTCCACAAAATATCTATAAATTACCAAACCAAATTACCAAATTACCTTGACGAAGTAAAATCAACAGGCTTCCCGTTTAGAGACCACTTGACCCTGATAGGGTTGTCGCCCAGCGGTCTGCAAGTCAGGGTCACCGGTAGACCCATCTTAGTTGTCAAGTTAGCACCGACTGACTCGAAATGCACCGGCTCTAGAAATAATTTGAGAGTTTATTAATCGTGAACATCATTTCCTAAATAATATGGCCCTAAATTTTTTAGATGAATTTGAAGAAATTGTGTCGCCATTTTAAATAATTGGAGTTGAAGTTTAATTTGCTTTGAATTGTCTCTTTGCAATGATAATCAATCTATATAATTATACAGAGTAGCAGAGGACATCGACGCGCAACCAGCGGTGCTATTCTGTAAAAATCTCACCATAAAAACTTAGGTGAAGTGAGCTTGGAGTGAGCTGTCAATAGTGTCAATTCCTAGCAAAAATGAACTCACTTCACCTAAGTTTTCACGGGGAGATTTAACAGAATCGACCGGGTGTACCTAACCATAGATCTGATTCAGTGCATGATTCTGAACGCCCCTGCGTTGAAATTTTGCGTCGGTTATTAAAAACAAATTAGCAGTTCCATACATTTTGACCGCGTAGATATTGCACTTTTCTATTAAAGAGCAGATTTTTTTTGTTAGCCGACGAGTAATTTCTACGCTAGGGGGTTTAGAAAGATGTGCTGAATTCATAGTTACAGTTTGCGCGTCGGAGTCCCTGCCACCCTGTATATTTTCGCATAAGCACCTACAAGTACACGTAAGTACAGTCAACAAAAGAGATAAGTATGCAGGATCGTCGGATATAGTTGAAGTTTAGTAAGAAACTGATGGATGTTCTCGAATGAAATTTAATTTTATTAATAGGAAACAAACAGTTTATTTATGAAATTAAATTTCAGTCGACAATATCCATCGGTTTCTTACTAAACTTCAACTATATCCAACGATCCTGAATACTTATCTCTTTTGATGACTGTACCTACGCCTAGACCAGTAGTAATGGCCTTCAAAGCGTTTCGCATTTCTACAACGAATTTCAACGACATTGACATAATAATTATTCAGCTTTTCGGTAGCTTAGTCAGTTCCATACGTAATTTTTGACTTTTCGATCATCGTTATTTCTGATATAATGTCTTTTGCGTAGGCCCTCAGCTCTGTTATTTTTTCCGTTTAATATCAGCGTACTAACATAATAAAAATTATATTTTTTTTTCAGAGTAGGTACTGTAGGACTGAGAATAAGAATGTGGGTATTTTCTGGTATTTTATTAGAATCGGATCAAAAGAAAACGAAATGATGTCAAAACAAATAGCTAATAAGCTAACTGATTTATTTCGTACGTAATAACTTATGAAAGTGGAGTAGAGTAAACAAGACTCATGTTTCAACTCTTAATTGTACAATCGATCAATTTGATTGATTGACCAAATATTTGAGCACGCACAGTTTTGTCAGCCCTATAAACTTGTATGTTTACACAAATTTGGTTTAACGCTAGTTTACAATTTAACTAGCTTCTGTGAGCTGTGAAATTTCTTGTTCCCCGACCCACCCCGTAGTATCCTATCGCCTACCTGCCCGCGCTATTACTTAGTTTTCGCTTAGCATTCTTTCTCACTTTATTTTGTTTTGCTCGTCTCCTAAGGGCCTTAGCGTGATGTTAAATAGCCCTATAAACTTCCTCAAGAATTGTGCTACCAAATGCAAAAAGAGTTTTCAAATTCGATTGCTGGTTTAGCTCGTTCAAACAAACTCTTCAGCTTTATTATTTGTATAGATAATTATGTTATTGCATAGCATAATCAGCCTAAAAATTTTTACTGCTAGGATACAGGCCTCCTCTCTTTGAGAGAAATTGGGCCGTTATCCTACACACGGGCTCTGTGTGGGTTGGTGGATGTCACAGATCTTTGAATTTTTTATTCTAGTACATGTCTTCCACTGTTTCCTTAAAAATCGTGATTACGTACTTAATTATATGACGGAGAAGGTATGTGTGTCGCGTTATTATCAGCCATATTTTAACTAATGTGGGCGTACTGCGGGTATTTGTTGGTTATTGCGCAATAGAAAAACCGTTTGCAGTTCAAATCTGATTATAATTTCACGAACAATTTAATCACACTTGACTAGCAAATTACACACTGTAGGTACACGACACAACCAGAAGAGAACCAGAGAGAACCGCCCGTGCGAACCTGGGCTTACTCGTATATCTAACACTTTCTCCACAAAAAATCTGTAATACTTACTATTAACACTGATCCATAGATTCTTATTCAGTGCATCCCCCACTCCGTTTTCAACGTTGCACGCATACATGCCTTCATCGGAGAGTGATACCACCTCAATGATAAGGGTCCCGTTGGGGTAGCTCATGACTCCACCACCTGCTAAGTCTAGAACTGGGCGCCAAATCCCTAGGGTAGCTGGAAAATTAAGTAAATAAATAAATTAAGTAATAATACTTATAATATTATATAACCTTGGTTCGGATATTTATGACCTTGGTATTCACATTCAGTCACTACTTGTACAATCAATCAATAATTGTACTGACAAAAATATTACGCACATTGGAATGCTGAAAGTTGAAAAATATTACAAACTAGCTACGCCCGGTGGTTTCACCAGCTTATGCCTCGATCCCGTAAGAATAGCGGAATAAAAAATATCAAATTTCTAAAATCCAAATTTGTTTAGCTGTTTTAGTGTAAAACCGTAACAAACAGACATACAAAAAATCAAATCTTTTTTCTTTTCTAATATTGGTTAAGATGATCCCATCATTTCAATTTGGTTGGTATGTGTATATTAATGTTAACGATTGATTATTTTTAATTTACATCTGTGAGTTTAGTCCCTGCGATAAACTGATGATAACGGTGATAGAATACAAACCTACATGAAAACATTATGGAACATCGTATTCAAAGTACAAAAAATCATAGACAGATAGAATACTCTAACACCATAACAATCATAAGTGTGATTTGTTACTTTAAAAATAATAATTGTAACTAGACTTAAAAATATCGATATGTGAAGTTTAGGAATACTAATTGTTTGACGCCAACTCAAATATTGGATCCTAGTAGCACAGTTCCAATTTGCCAATACCTATGGCGGAGAACCAACCGTTTTCCAAGAGTGTATCCAATTGATCGTGCGTAAATATTTCACCTACCGTCCCTTTTCATCCAGTGTATCTGTGGCGTCGGGTAACCGTTTGCGTTGCAATACACTACGCCTCGTTGTCCCAATAGTAACGACGTGTTTGTTGGCTCATCCATCCATTTTGGTGCAACTGAAAACGAGTTTTTTTTAAATCCATCTGTAAATTCCATGTTTTTGCTTACTTCTAAAACTTTGGCCAAATGTGATGCGCTCCGCATCAGAGTTAAGAGAATTACTTGAGAAGGTTTATTTATATTTATTTGCACTCGTGCAAAGCCAGGGCGGGTCACTAGTTCAATTTATAAAGCTGTTGTGAAAGTTAGATTTTAATAAAATCTGCTATTGGCCATCAATAAAATTGTATCATTCAGTGAATACCATTTTTTTGTAAAAGTATTTTTATGAATCAAGTTTTGAATAGTGTATTCTGTGTTCATATTAAAATTTTATCCAAGCTTTTGACTACATACCGTTAATATAAAGGTCTGCTGTTTGGTTAACTTTACCAACATGGTTGGTTGCTATGCATGTGTATTTTCCACAATGTTCTAAAGATACACGCTTTATAATCAAAACGCTGAATAATTCTGAACTTCTTTCTGTAATCTGAAAATATAACATGGTGTTACTCAAGGAGACTTACTGGGTGCTATGATGTAGGTACATGTGGTATACATTTTCATAAACTATTATCCTGAAATTCCTCTATTGTTAGTATTAAAACATAAAGATACTGTCTAAACGATTCTTGTAGACTGGAAGATTCCATTACATATTATATTACCATTATGTATTATTTATTAAAAAGATTTGGAATATATTTTTCTGTTTCTTTGTTGCCAATATCAATAGGTTGATATGTATTTATACTGTCAAAAAAGAAAATCCAGGGATTAAAATAATCGAAAATCATATAATAATTATATTCTATAAAAAAAAATGGAATCAAAATACGTTTTCTTACCTTCAGACTAGCAGGAAGTTTTTTCCCATCTTTTAGCCAAGAGAAGTAAATAGGTGGGTCACCACCAACAATATTGCAAGTAATTTGAACTATTTGGCCTTCTTTCAATCCAGTACCAACACGGAGTTCATCTAATTCTGGTGCTTCCACAACTTGGATTTCAAATGACCTGGAAAAACATTTCAAGTTTCTTAGTGAAGTTTAAACATTAATTTTTCAAAAAATCGACACAATGATACTCCTGATCATACATAAAACTCTTTTCTATGTCAATAAAGTAAGAGGGTTATAGCCGATAATGCAATTCGAGTAAAACTTCATTCTAATGTGCTTTTTATTTGTGCAGAATAATTGATGATTAAACGAACTTACCTGTACGTGAAGTTCGATCACAATTACTCGAAGAGCTTCGTTCGAAGATATTAGCATTAACACACATGTAGTTTCACTCACAGACTCGCCATTTCGCATTGAATTTAGGAGAAAAATAACTTATTTAATCCAATGTAAGGTAGATTAAAAACTTTTGTTCGTTACTATGACATTCGCGCCTTGCCATCTCATTTAGTTTGGAGGTTTGCTGAGCTGTTTATTATTTCACGACTAGGGGTTCAGGATAACTGGGAGGGAGGGATGCTAATATCTTCGAACGAAGCTCTTCGAGTAATTGTGATCGAACTTCACGTACAGGTAAGTTCGTTTAATCATCAATTACTCTCAAGTTTCGTTCTCGATATTAGCATTAACACACATGTAGATGTTTAGAGAACGCAGTCGTGAAATAGGTACAAATCAATTGAATATCATATTGTATATTTGCTTTGGGAATTGAATGAAGAAAATAAATAAATAAATCTACTACTTTTCATAGCTATAATTATAAAAGTCTAACACAAAATTGAATAGCTTTTCTATTATTACACTGTTAATAATTAATGAAGATAATTATCCATTTAACACACTGTTGGCAAAATCATCTCCGGTAGACATATCGTTTGATATTATTCTATTGTAATATTTAGCAAATACCGTAGAAGTTGAACTCCACCCGGCAGTTTTTCGTATTACATCCAGACTAACACCTACGCTATACGCTTTAGAAGTGGCTGCGTGTCTGGTACTGTGTGCAGTAAATAGCGAGACATCAATGCCACTCTTTTGTAAAATGCTCTTTACCCATTTGCTCAAAGTCTGCGATGTTACAGCACGGTATGGTTTCCTAAATGAAATAAAAAGTGATTGAGGGTCTTGACGTATCTGACTAGTTTTATCAAGATATACTTTAAGAGTACTCGCAGGGCATATTTGCGGCCTTTGTAAAAAATACGGTAAGGAAAATACTGGTTGTAAGGAACCCACTCGTGAAGTTTTAATTAGATCAGGTATTTTAATAATAAACCCTGAATCAGATTCGGTAATGTTATAGACATGTATTTTTGATAAAGTCTGCATTCTATGGGCTGTTATTAGGGCTAGAAGGGTCACTAACTTTTTACTAATTATTTCAAGACTTAAATTTTCGTTGGGGTGTAATTCCGCCAAATAATTTAAAACTTGATCTGTGTTCCACGTTAAATGGTATTTAGGACGTGTGGGCCGCAACCGAAAGATTCCCTTGAAGAATCTTTGTATATATTCACTGTTTGCTACTTCGTGTCCAAGTAACAACGATAAAGCGGATCGGGAGCTATTTAGGGTACCATACCGAGCTCCGGTATTAAACAATTGTGTTAGAAAACAGAGAATATTTGATGTGGAACCATTGTAAGGTTCTATGTTGTTTTCGTGACAGAACGTAAACCACTTCTTAAGGCATGTATCATATTGCTTGACAGTATTGTCTGACAAAGATGCTAGCATTATGGGTATGGAGGACTGTGGAATTCCTCTTCGGAGAAATGATGTCCGGACAACCTCCCGACAACCAGTGTAATTTGTCGGTGAATTGCACGTTCGCTACAACGAGAAATAATTAAATCACCCTCCGATCTTAAAACGAGTGGTTTTGAGGTGAGGAGTCTTTTAAAAAGAGGGTACCATGGTTGGGTTGGCCATTTTGGCACGACAACAATACCAGTGGCTCTGTCGTTAATAATTTTACGCAAGGTCTTTAAAATAACCGAAATTGGTGGAAACGCGTAAAAGTAATAATTAGTCCATGATATAGTGAACGCGTTAATTACATAAGCGTCAGGGTCCCTATACCAAGAAACATAGATATCACATTTATGTTAATTACATAAGCGTCAGGGTCCCTATACCAAGAAACATAGATATCACATTTATGTTAATTACATAAGCGTCAGGGTCCCTATACCAAGAAACATAGATATCACATTTATGTTAATTACATAAGCGTCAGGGTCCCTATACCAAGAAACATAGATATCACATTTATGTTAATTACATAAGCGTCAGGGTCCCTATACCAAGAAACATAGATATCACATTTATGATTTATTCTGCTCGCAAATAAGTCAATACAAGGGACACCGAAGTGTTGTGTTATTTTATTATAAGCAATCTGAGATATTTCCCACTCTATGTCGGGGTGTAATCTTCTTGATTCAGCGTCCGCAACTATATTATCGGAAGAACGTATATAATCGGCATGAACTAAAATTTTACGCGCTTCGCACCATTTCCACAATTGTTTCGTAATATCTGTTAAATGAGGAAACTGTACGCCACCCATTCTATTTATATACGATATTGCCGTTGTATTGTCAATACGTAACAAAATCTGACAATCTTTAAAATCTTGGGCAAAAGCTTTAAGCCCAAGAAAAGCTGCAAGTATTTCCAAATAATTAATATGTCGAGTTTGCTCATGTTGGCTCCAAGGCCCATTGGCAGTTTCGTCACCACAGGCGGCGCCCCACCCCGTTGTTGAGGCATCACTAAATATCTCTAAGGAATATGTATCAACCTTTATTTTGCATACTGATTCATTTACAGCATTAAGCCACCAGTCAAAGATGGGGGACAATTCGATTGGTAAAATCATAAACTTATCGTAGTTCTCATCATTTTTGAGGTTTAGGTATTTACATCTCTCAAAGTCTTTGGTGTAAAGCCAGCCGTAGTCTACGGCTTGACATGCGGATGTTAAAAGACCGATGAAGCGAGCAAAATCTCTTACTTTACATCGTTTGAGCTTGCTCATTCTTAGTAATTCTGTTTTAATTTTCTGTCTTTTATCATCAGGTAATCTAACTTCAAATTTTTTTGAATCTATAATATTTCCTAAAAATTTGCAACTATTTGTCGGCATAACAGAACTTTTTTCTGTGTTGATGATGAACCCTAACGATTTTAATAATTGTTTTGTATCATTCATATTTTGTAAGCAATCAGTATATGATTGACCAACCAAAAACAAATCATCTAAATAAAAGGTAGATAAATATCCCAACGATCTCAATAATTTTGCGACTGGTTTGAGAATTTTTGTAAAAATATAAGGAGCAGTGTTTAAGCCGAACGGTAACACGTTAAACTCGTACAGATTGCCATTAAATTTAAAACGTAAATATTTTCTTGAGTTTGGATGTATGCCTATTAAAAAATAGGCATCTTTTAAATCTATTGTTGACATAAAACAGTCGTTAGATACAAGTTTCAAAGCTGTTCTTAAATCTTCAAGTTTAAAATGTTGAGTTGGTATACATTTATTTAATTGTTTTAGATTTAAATGAAACGTTGTTTGCCGTTCGGCTTAGGAACAAGAAATATACTGGATATATATTGACCCGCGCATGGTTGACATAAGGATACTGCCCCAGTACTAATGAGGTCTTGTATTGATACTTTAAAAGCCTCATATTCGGATTGCGAATAAATGGGCTCTAATGGGACGGTTGTCTGAATAACTGGGTCAGAAAAAATAATTTTATAACCAGTAATCCAAGAGAGTATAATAGGGTTATTCGTTAATAAACACCACTGTTCATAGAAACACGAAAGACGGCCCGCGGGGCTTACCGTGTCTAACGTCGGTGACCTGCTTGCGGCTGACGAGACGATGTCTTGAAAGCGTTGTTGTGCGTCGTCCTCATCTGCTGCCTCTGAGTCGGAGTTGATGGTGCCGCCCGCGCATATCTCGCGCCCCCCGGCGGCGGTGGTGGGAACTGCTGACGGCGACCCGCCGGGGGGGCTCGGTAGTTTAAAGGTCTGTTGGCTGCTTTAGCTGGTTTATGAGCCGTAGACTTCATTGTCGAAGATGACCTTAGATCAGCTCCAGATTTTATAATAATTTTCGCAGATTTTAAGGTTTCCGATAGGCTATTTCCAAAAAGCATTTCGTCTATTTTGGTTTTGTCCAACTGATCCTTTAGTTCCTTCTTGACAGTAGAAAGAATGAACGCACGTCGTGAGATCGAGTCCGTATATTGCATATCACCGAGGATTCGAGCTGTATCCATCAACAGCTTGAGAAGGTCAGGGTTTTTGTGACCTGATGAGAGCAACGCGGTAATTGCCTCCTCTCTGATGGAGGACAAGGCACAAGATGTTAATACCTGTTTACTTTCTATACCCTTATCTCGTTTTGCTTGAGTTTCTATCAGAGATGCTCGAATCTCCGGATTAAGGGTAGGCGCTTTTATAAACTTGCAGTTCACCGGTACCAAATATCTATCTTTTAGCTCCTTGCGGTTCTCTTTAGAGAGACCGGAGGTAGCAATATGGTTAAGTCTAATCGCCAAATCCTTTTGGATTTCACTGCCGTATTCTTTTGGTGAGGTGGGGTCCTCACCTAATATTTCCATTAACTCTGGATCTAATTCAGGAACATCTTGTTGAAGAGCAGGAGTTTCAGGTTCGCTCGCCTTCTGCGGAGGTACGGCAGTTGATGCCACAGTAGGCGCAGCGAGTACTTGCGCCGGGGGCAGTGCGGCGGCGGCGGTCGCGGCGCTCGGCGGCAGTATATTCACGTCTGCCGAGATGTTGTCGGCCGTGGGGGACTGTATGATTGTCGGGGCCGGAACCTCCTCCTCATCACTATATTCCGCTGGGGCTTGTTGCCAGTACGAGCATCCAGGTTGTGGATCCGTGTCGCCGCGATATGCGGCACAATCGTTATTGATTGGGATTGGTTCGCTCTCTGCAAGCAAAATAAGTATTTTGCTTAAATATACCTATTTACGGGTGGGAAGTGAGACTCCTTGTGAGAAACACGCAATCCCAATAGGCAATATAATATTTATTCCTGTAGGAATAACGTACATGCTATAGAAAAACCCCACAGGTAGATCCGAGCAGCAAGTACTTAGCTTCGGAAGTGGAAGGACCCCAAAGGACAATCCGATTTTCCAATTTAATTATTGTTATGAATTCGTTATGAATTCAAAACACAAACATACCACCTTTACATAACGGTATTTTATAAAGTGTAAGAAACCGAGCCCTCTCATCTTGTTGCTATGCTAAAAGTAACTTATTAAAAAAACACGAATTTATTAGGTCAATGACTCACCCTGCAGGTTATAAGGCGTAGGTAAATCACCATCCGATGACGATGTACTTTCATATCGAGTACGTCGCCCACGTTTTATTTCACTTTCTAACTTTTTAAGTTTTTTATACAATTTACTATAATTGTCGCGATTATCACTCTTTCTTTTCGGCATTCTAAAGATTAAATATGAAAACGCACTGGAATTACTGTAAAACAAAGGAATAGATGCGAAACAGCGAAGCACTGATACGTGAATGAGATGGCAAGGCGCGAATGTCATAGTAACGAACAAAAGTTTTTAATCTACCTTACATTGGATTAAATAAGTTATTTTTCTCCTAAATTCAATGCGAAATGGCGAGTCTGTGAGTGAAACTACATGTGTGTTAATGCTAATATCGAGAACGAAGCTTGAGAGTAATTGATCTTTATAACAATATTTTTCTGAAAGAAAGATGTAAGTGAGTCTAACAAAATAACGCCCTAAAACCAGAAAGGAGTTATAAATAGAAAACTGTTTAGTATTCAGGTAATACATAAGCAGGTACACAGGTTAAACAAAAATAAAATTCATGTCAGAAGTGGCTTAAAATATTACCTACACCTAGTCTGTATTTTAGGGCTCGGGATTTGATTTCCACAGTAGTGACTAAAGAGGTGATTAAGAGTGCAGTGATGTGGAATCATGTGTGTAATGTATGTAAGTTTGCGTATTTGTTTCCACTAGTTCATTCTTACCTTCTAGCCATTTCTCCCAAAGGACTAAAAAGTATACACGTATAAGTATCTCCATTCTCCTCTTTGACAATTCTTGCAATATTCAGTACACCATCAGCTCCCGATTCAAAGAGCTGTCTTTTCTTACGTTTTCTTCTCGTGTTTTTACTGTTGTCTGATGTTGTGGAGTATGTTCGTTTATATCTCGAGTGCTGGGGAAGTGTTGAGCTGATGATCTTTTTGCCTTTGTGTTCCCATTCTAGTTTGCTGAAATGGAAAAGGCTTTTCTATAAACATCAATGCCAATTTCGGCTACGATGACCATTCCTGTTTCTAACGCTTATAACTTGAGACTTACGACCATGTGCTCTGGTGTGGCTAATGTAACCTATCTTGGCAGTGTAGGTACGTGCACAATGCGGAATATAAACGTTATATTCATAACCACAGTTACTATCTGAAGGGGTAGGCATAGATTGTATATATAGTAAACCCATTTTACAGTGATAAATAAGTGCCATGAAGTAGGGAGCGATGCTATTCCCGCTAACCGGACACAAATCCTTCGGGCTGCTACCAAGAAAGTAATATTTAAAAATTGCAGTAACACTTTGTCCGACCTGGAAATCGAACCATAAAAGACTTGACGTGACTTAATAGTCACGCTTAGGACGAGGTTTAAATTGGTTGTTGAAATTTCACACATTATAGGAATGTATCTATGAACCAAATAATTTATGAAACAGGATAAAACTATTCATCAAACAAAATGGTTATGGTAGATAGACAAGTCAAAACAAATAACAATCCGGTCATCGATTATGGATTGGCAGGCCATTGTGCTGCCATTCTGGCTATCCTAAAATGCAAAGTACTGGATAAACATTGACAACACAAAATTTACCTGATTGGGTATCCATAGTAAGGACACCTCAGTTTCAATGAGTCTCCGCTCTGAACTTTTATTGGTGGTAGTGTTCTGATGTAGGGTGGTCCTGCAAAAAAAACACATTACATAATGCAAAAGTGATCTAAATAATAAACATATCTTACGTTCTGGAATAGTATTTCTTACAAAAGGAGAGAATTTTTAAAAGTAAATCAAAAATGGGAAGTTTCTTTTTTTGCACTAGGTTCTGGCCGCGACTTTGTGCACCCGAAATTTCTGGTTTTAGCATAAATCATATCCCATGATATCCTACAATAGTGTACCTTCCTATCAGTGAAAAAAAAATGTAGTTGGATCAGTGGGTACTTCCACAGACTATCTGTTGCAAACAAGGAATTTAATCTCTATATTATATTAGTCTAGATTTTGTGTATTCACAAAATTACATTTGTGTTTTTGATATTTATGCCTAATCTGTGTACTTCTTTAAGTGACAAATTCACCATGCTAATAGATATAATATGTAAGTTCTTTTATATAATAGTTTATAGTGAACAAGTCGTTGGAGTACCTATAATAAATAAATAAAATATCTTACCAAAAACATCAATTCTAGCCGAATGTCCAGTACTGGATTCTCCTTCAAAAGCTAAGCATGCATACAACCCACCATCTTCGACTCTAGACCTCGATATATTGAGTTGGGAGACGACACCAACTCCTGATGGGGACATCATTTGACCCAGAGTGTATCTGAAAAATCAAAAGTTAGTTGGGTCGTTTGGGTCGTAAAGGTAAGGCTAATGTTCAAAAGTTAGTTGGGTCATTTGGGTCGTAAAGGTAAGGCTAATGTTCAAAAGTTAGTTGGGTCATTTGGATCGTAAAGGTAAGGCTAATGTTCAAAAGTTAGTTGGGTCATTTGGGTCGTAAAGGTAAGGCTAATGTTGAAGCTGGTAGATAATTCTATTAACTCAATTCTAAGAGGAAGCTACCTCATGTGGAACTCAATTCTAAGAGGAAGCTACCTCATGTACTTAAATCAACCGCAATATCATGGCAACTATTTGATTTCGACATCGGGTTTATTTTGTATTTTAACAGTTTGAGATTGCAAATCATCAAATGTGTGCATGTGAACGCTTTCCGGTTAAGAGGAGCACGATACGGGCAGGATAGCAGCTGAATAGCAGTAACTGAAGACTGAGTTGAATGGTGGGCGATTGGAGAGTGTTAGAAATAGACTGGTTTGATTGGTTGACGTTTCCGAGACGTGGATCAATCGAAAAATGGATGGACAGACAACAGTGTGGTTAGAGTAAGGAGTGGTTCCGTCACATTTCTACGATGTAAAACTGTAGGGAACCTTCAAATAAGCACACGAGATACAAATAATCTGCATAATTATTTATACATAATCAGCCTATAATGTTCCCACTGCTGGGACACGGGCCTCCTCTCTGTGAGAGGGAGTGGGCAGTAATCCACCACGCAGGCCCAGTGCGGGTTGGTAAATGTCACATGTCTTCGAATTTTTGGTTCTAGGACACGCCGGTTTCCTCACGATGTTTTCCTTCACCGTTTTGAGAGCAGTGGTGATGATAATAATTAACACAAAGTAAAGCGCCTGTCTGGGTTCGAACCTACGACTTACAACTCGAAAGTCGCGGCCGTCACCACTTGACCACCACTGCTCTCATATAAATCATATTATAACATCACGCCTATTTGGCTAAATATATATTTTTATTAAGTAAAATGTAAGTGTACTAACATACCTAGACCCTACTGACAATTTCCCCGTAGGAAACGCCATATACCGAGGTGACCCAGGAAACACTTTAACATATATTAATACATATTTCTCCCAGATTAGATATAAGGGCTCAACATTCTGTAAATAGGTACATTCACAAAATATATTGTACCAAAATCAGTTTTTGTTTTAGTAAATTACCTAATTTGTTTTTATCTTTATTTTATGCCTTACTTTGGTTTGTCACGCACCCTTGGTCTTTTGTATAGTAATCGAATATAAGAGAGCGCTTTAACTTCCATAGTACAAGTTTAATAGACTTTGGAAGTAATAAACGATTTTATTATGATTACGTGCGCAAAAAAGTTGTAAACGTTCTTTGTCAGCAAATCAATGGATGAATTTCTTCCTAATCTCCTCTCAGTTTTAGTCTTACCCGCTCTGGGTGGAGCGGAAGGGGGTGTCAGACTCTTACTGACTAAAACCCACCCATGTTTCTTCCTTAGCCCTTTATGTTCCGGGCCAGCGGTAACCCTTTCGGACAATCCCGCTGACCCGGCAGGCTTCGGCCCTATGGGGCCTCGATGTCCTCGATGCTGACATCTCTTTGAGGCGCGCGTGGAACACGTACGCGCCGACCGGCACGGGCCTGGTCCTGATCGGACGGTGACCTACCCATTACTCTCCGCCCGCAGGCTCGCGCCTACGGCGGCCGGGAGTCGTCCTGTGGCTCCCGACGCCCGGAGCGTCTCCCGCGCGCGCGAGTCTTACCTTTGATCGGTGTTAGATGATATGACAACACCATCTCTCTCCCAAATGAACCTTGGAGGTCTGTCCGCAGTTGCCGTACATTGCAGACTAATCTGAAAATTTTCAAAATAATTAGAACTGCTGCTGGAGAGTTCTCTTAACTACGGTTAAGGCCCGGCGCGCCCACTATCGGCATCGGCACGGCTGAGGATTTTTATGAGACAAATAGAAATATAACTTAATAGTATGACAATAAAATTTAAATTTCAATGACACGGTATGTCGGATACCCTATCTTCATTTTTGCACCTACGATGATTATTATCATTGAAATTTCGCCGGGCCTAAAGCATTCTTCAAGTCGCTAAACCAGAGGAGATAGTATTGGTTGGAATTTTCCAGACAAGCTCGAAATAGAAAATGTGGCTAAAAATCTAAAGTACCTATCATAATCATAGCATCATAATCAGCCTATAATGTTCCCACTGCTGGGACACAGGCCTCCTCTCTGTGAGACCTACCTAGAGAATCTCTGTGAGAAGTACCTGTATTTTATTTTAAATACCAAGTTAATGAAATATCTTTTGATTGAAATATCTTTTAAAATTGTACGAATACCTTCTCACAAATGGCTGATCTAATAAATGATAGTACGAGAACACTAGGATGTTTTGGTATTAGATAAAGGGTTTGTAAATCCATTATATCGCCAATTGCCGGCTGGATTGCAGACCACAATTTATTGTTATTAGTAGAGGCAGAGAAGAGGACTAAATATCTAGTTGCCATTTATGTCGGATATTAGACAAGAAGTGGTTTATTCTATGACATGTATTCTATTCTTCTGCAGCTTTATTTCTTTTTCTTTTTTTTTTCGGATGGGAAATCATCAAATGACCCCTCCCGCTCTGGGTGGAGCGGAAGGGGGTGTCAGACTCTTCCTGACTAAAACCCACCCATGTTCCTTCCTTAGCCCTTTATGTTCCGGGCCAGCGGTACCCCTTCCGGACAATCCCGCTGACTTGGCAGGCTTCGGCCATAAGGGGCCCCTTCCTCGATGCTGACATCTCTTTGAGGCGCGCATGGAACACGTACGCCCGCGTAAGAAGTGGTTTATTCTTTGACATGTATTCTATTCTTCTGCAGCTTACGTACAGTATCCGTTGGTAAGACTCATCGACTCGAGATTGTCACACAGTCACTCACTAACTAAATTATCACTCATACGTGATAGTCGTCCGCGTACTGTAGTCACGTAAGTACTATATACAGTCAACAAAAGAAACAAATATGCAGGATCGTCAGATATAGTTGAAGTTTAGTAAGAAACCGATGAATGTTTTCGAATAAAATTTAATTTTATTATTAGAAAACACACAGCTCATTTATCAAATTAACTACCGGTACTATCGGTTTCTTGGTCTCTTTTGTTGACTGTACTATAATTGTGAAGACCGTTAGTTTATAATCTATTTCGCGACATTATAAACTATCAAACAATTTTAACTGCAACAAACCATTTACAATTTAACCCATTATTTTTCGATAGTTCATAATCTGTCCATGGCAAACCGACAAATTGTGAACTGGTACTTTTATTAGCTTACCTCTTCACCAGGAGTGACAATTTTCTCACTAAAATGTTGAGTGATAATAATATTGCCGGATCCTAGATCCCTTTTATGTCTTATAAACTGGACTTCTGAAATACATAACAACATTAATTAAGCTTCGTTTTCCCCGTTTAAAGTTCTATTGTTTTCATAGAATTTGAAATAAAGCTGAATTTCGTTGAAATTCGCCTTCAGGAGTTTTAGTTCGGATGGTAGACCAGAGACGCTGTGAAATTTGGTGTGAAGCTATTAGATGTTTTGATGAATAAAATTATCTCAACTTTAAGTTGGGAAATTCTACTATTGCGTTCTTAGTTTTTTTTTTTGTTAAAATTATAATCTTATAATTATTAAGACCATCAATATTTTAATTAGATAATATAACTGGATGAATTGTAAAATCACATAAGATAATAATAGCAGTTGTATTAAAAAATAAGGTCATAATTATTGAAACTCGTATAGATTATCGCTTTTAAAATCGATTTGCATTAATTTTACTACAAAACAATGTATTATTTATAAAAAAAATCCCGAAAAAACTTCATCTTTTTAAATCTGGCGCCACGTAATCGAAAACGGTCTGGATTGGCTGAACTTAAGATGACGTCATGATTTAGTAAATTTCTGTCTATCGTTGACAGAACAGATGACTTTTGTCTAGTATCTCGACCGTTTCAACGTTTGTTTACGTGAATCGTGACGTCACGACGCCATATTGTTAAAGATAGCGTTTTGGCGACTTATTTAAACAGTACATTTTTATTTACTATTTTTTAAAAGAAATATATTATGCAATTTGAAGTAATAGGGTTTTGTGGGGTCGTTAGACACCATTAAATAATCTGAGATGTTTATCAGAAACCAGTCAAATAGCCTATTGCGTAACATAATATCAATCATAATCTAAATTATTTTGAAGTCCATTGCTCCATATTATGTTCGAAAAGATTGTATACAATAACGTAATTAACGCAATGAATGTTGTTGAACTGTTAAAATGAAAGCCACTACTGCTACTGTGTTACGCAATAACCTCACTGGTGTAAAAAGACTTTGAACGAAGCCGAGGGTCACTTTTTCTCTGCGTCATTGTGATATTTTTATGACTGGACCATACTTGGGAACCTTCTGGTTTCGGAGATATTATAGGTCAAAGTTCGAAACTTTGTTTGACGTTTTTTAGGAAATAAGTTTTTAATGTTATTAATCTTACTTTAAATACTCCAATGACCCTTGTTGCATCACCCAGAAGCTCAGTTGCGTGAGTCATTGAGCGCTACCGTAAACAGGGACTTTTCACACCAAAAATAAAAGTCGTTTCCCAGTATTTTTTTTTTCAATGTGAGTTTGATGTTTTTTTTTCAATGTGATTTTGATTTCTTTTTTTAATGTGAATCTGAGTTTGATGAGTTATCCCGGTCTGATCACCTGAACCCCCACCTCCTCGATCCCCTGCTAGTTCTTCTTCTGTTTCAATCTCTGAACATGAAGATGACCGCTTTGTGATGGGTCTTTTTACACCGTGTATAAATGTTTTTGTTTGTAAAAGGACATCTTCAAGGAGTTAAATACTCACGATAACTTTCAAACCCGTCAATACGATGCTGTTTTCGATTTGTCTTCCTGTGTTTGGTTGGTCTGTAAAATAAAGAAAGTTATGCAAATTATCATTTTCATTTTGACAAGCAGGCCAACTTCCATGTTTAAATCAAAAGCTGTACTCTACAAAATGTAGGTATCAGAAACTTGTGGTCATATTTTAAGGGTGTGTAGGGTAAACTTGCCTAATTCGTACCCCTTAAGAGAAAACCATCATATTTAGAAAATTAGGAAAGATAAATTAGTTTTAATTAAAAGTAATTATTGTTTGCTAAATGTTTTATTGCTTCTATAATCAAATTTAACATAAACTTTATAAACTTCTCAAAAATAAACAATTAAAAAAAAACTAAAAAAGTACGATTTAAGACCATTCATCCCAAATCGTACTGCTATAACCTTAATTCGTACTTTGAGATCTATTCATTGGTATACAGTATTGAGAATCAGCATCATAATCAACAATGTGTTATTAAAACAAGCAGTAATTCTTAACAAATTTAAGAATTGGTAAATTATCAAATTCAGATTCATAAATAGTTTTCCTAAATCGTACCTACCAGTACGTTATATGAACTTACTCGAGTACGAAATAGGAGCAAGAGCCAAACAAATTTTAAATTTACCGCCAAAAAAATTGACAACAGTCACGAGTATGATAACACGTCAGATGAAATCGCAAAGGTACACATTAATACGTATCAAATCGTAAAATAGGTTATACACGACCCTATTTGAATAAAATTCTTACGAAATGTGTAAAAATATTACAACAATAGTTGAAAAAATCTTACTTTTTCAATATTTCTTTTCGAGAGCAGCTTCACGAGTGTTATCTGTCAGGTGGTGAAATGGCCGACTGTTATTTCTATGTTTTGACACTAGAGGCGCTTATAGCTGTTACCAAAGCCGAGTTTTAAGCGGAGTACGAATTTGGCGTAAGTACGAATTAGGCAAGTTTACCCTACTGACTATCAAACTAGACCATCGCGAAAAAAAATTCGACTGTCCCATACAAAACATCAATACCTCCTCGACCCAAATTCCCCCTACCTATTCGTTATTGTTTTTATGTGTCACAAATTTATTTTTATTTATTTATTTAATTATGCATACACACATCACGATGAATATAAAACTGATTTACATCCGTCACCTCACACACCAGGTCCAGTTGAAAACCAGCGTCAGGCACTAGTTGTCTGGCATTTTTGCTGAACTGGGCCTTTTTGGCGCAGCCGTGAGGCACACATTCCTGCTAATTTCATATATCGGAATTTGCACTTTTTATTTTTTTTTTAATATCTTTTTTTGTTTTTAACTGATGTATGTACGATTACTGTCTAACTATTTGGTGTATAGTGTGTCTTTTAGTCTGTGCTAAATAAATGTATTTTCTTTCTTTCTTTTCTTCTTTCAAATGTATGTAATGTGAATTAAATCATCATCATCCTTCTGCTCTTATCCCGTGTTACTTGGGGTCGATGCAACACGTTTTCTTCTTTTATTCTGCCCTGTCAACTGTCACGCTATGATTCACTCCCTTCTTGTGGATTAAATAAACAATTATAACTTCAGAAGTATTCGGTCCTCTGATACGCAAAACAAAAAGAATTGTAATTTATGAAAAACTTGGACCTGTTTTGTATAAATATGTAGTATTATAGGCCTATAAAAGTCTCACTACTGGGACACAGGCCTCCTCATAATGAGAGGGAGTGGGTCATAATCCACCACGCGGGCCTAGCGCGGGTTAACTGATGCCGCATGTCTTCGAATCTTTAAGACATGGAAAGGCCGGTGTCCCCACGATGTTTTCCACCACCGTTTTAAGAACAGTGGTGATGAAATAAATAACACAAAGTAACGTGCTTACTTGAGTTTGAACCCACGATCTACTACATGCCGGTCGGTGCCGTTACTACAAGGCCACTACCACTACAATATGTAGATTGATTAAAATATGATGTTTAAAAGCAAACAGTTGTGCGTAAACTACAGCAAAACTAGGCTATGTAATCAAGTAGTTCCTAGAACACCAAACAAAACAATATGTTACGAGCTCCTGACTATAAATTCAAATTGAGAGCAAATTATGCAGCAGCACGGCCGCACCATGTACGGTAATTTCATTAATCTAAGTTTAATTTATGCATAGTTAACTTAACTGCTGTTAAACTGCGCCCGTTAGTAATTATACTTTGTTAAGGTTTATTTTGTTTGCTCTAGATTCTCGGTAAATTAGGGTTTTTGGGTAAAAGGTGCGAGATTTTGGGGGTAAAAATAGTTTGTAGATAAGAGTTTTAACGCAGTTCTAAGTCGACGGTCCACTGCTATTATACGTTGGACGTGCTCGAAAAAGTTTGCAATGGTTCATTTGTTTGCTAGCATTTGTTTCGTGGGCGGCGGCGGCGTGACCCTCATTTCATGGTCAGTCGCAGGGGAAAAGCGACTTTATGCTAAGATGGAAGATCATTCTTAACAGACTTGTTGTACTAAAATGGGGTTATCTAGATAAGGTCGAATGTCCGCTCTTACGGGATGTTTACAATGTGAAAATTATGTGATGCGGTAAAATACTCGTATAAGCTGGTTACAACGTTGGAGAATCTGTTATTTTAATTAAATAAAATGGCTTCCAAATGAAATGTGAGATTGTGTGTTTATGTAGTAACTTTATTTTTATACCTAACAATAAGGTCAGTTAAGGACGGGCAACCAATAGTGTTTTTATCATACATTTTTATAATTTAGAAAATTTTTATCGACCTTATTATTCAGTTTATAATCTGAAAACACATCTGTTAGTGGAAGACCATACAAGATGATCAATAATTAATTCCACTCGTCGTTTCGGATTAATCAACCAGGTATTTTTCGCAGTAAACACACGGGAAACGAATAAATCGACTGTCAAGCGTTCACCAAGTTTAACTGACACTCGATTACGTATCGTTGGTGGAATCAGCTCTTAATCCAGCAAGAATAAAATGTGGAGAATTTCTTTATAGCTTTTACTGGTCGAACGATATATTGTAGGTCAAAAGTTATTCAAAAAAATTTAATAACTTACATCGTCACTCCTAGATGTAAAGTCTGTCATTGAAATAAGACTATACATAAATAATAATCCAGCTTATACTGTTCTCTAATAACAAAGGAAAGTTTAAACTATAATTTCCTTTGCCCCATATACAACAAAAATAAAATATCCACTACAAAGTAAACAAAGTAATTCCAATAGATATTTCGTATGCACTTCAATATCACAAGCATTGATATGGGCGGTCGTGCCAATGCATAGTAATGCCGACTTCAACGGAGCAGTTGCAGAACTAATATGTTTAGTAGTTGCAGACGAGCCACTTTTGGACAACAATATAGCCACAATGCAGCCACTATAAAGAGTTGTCGAGAAATTGTAGAAATAGAGTCACAGAAGATGCTTATAGATTTGTTAACGCAATAACAAAATCTTTTTGATTTTAGTTGTAACTTAAAGTCAAGGGACAAGGCTTGTTTTTTCTCTTGTATTAATTTTCTCTTTACTGGTAACAATATTCATTAACCAATTCGTTTACCAAGTATGTTGTAAGCATAATCTTGCAATACGTACACAGGTTTCACTTATAATAATGAATTAGGTAAGTACAGTAGTCAATATTACATAAGGGCCGATAAACAATATTAATTTATTTCATACATATTTTATCAATGTAATCAACCATAAAATGACACGCAAGACAAATGTCACCATTTGCAGTGCGTACTATCGTATTTAGAAATTATTTTCATGCTCGTCCAGATTTTAATCCCTACAAAGTAGTTTAAAAGTGTTGCTTGTAAATAGAACCACTTTTAGTTGCCAAACTGTAGCTCAAAAGTGGCCCGTCTAAACAAGCCTTCAGTAAAAACAACTGTGAACAGTTTCCTAACTCATACTGATGTGTTTAAGTTGTGGGATGCAAAATTTTGATGAGTGTACTTTGTACGGAAAACCAAGAGTTAGTGTTGTAGGTACTCAGTTTGTGTATTACTGAATGAAAAGCAAATAACATGTACAGTCACGAGCACTAATACAACACTTGGCAACTTTCAATTGTGATTTTTTCACGAAATAACGAATTCAAAGTTAAAAATACGACACTTTACATAAACCTATAGGTTTGAAAATACTATGTTCGTAATAACATAAAATTTCATTCCAAAATAAAGGAGAAAATCGCCTTTGAATAAAGCCAAGTGTATACATACTTATGCTCGTGACTGTACAGGAATATAGTCATTTGTTTCCTTGTTGTTTTATTTATTTGGTGGAAGGTACAAAATTAATATAATATTTTCCCTGTGTTTTTATTCAACTAATATTGTATGTATACCCAAAAAAAAAATACTGTAGCAACTTACCTGCTGATAATGGACTGTTTTTTTAATTTCTGGCCAATTTTCAGTTAGTGGTACTAACCCAGCTAGGTAAATATTACTCAATGTGGTGTTCACCACGTTATGGGAAGTATTCGAGTAGGAAAACTAAACAAAAATTCACTGTGCAACAGTGTCACACGTTCACATCTTTCGGGTGCCAGCAAGCAAGTGACCACTCCATGCCCATGCGGTGCTGCGCTAATTTATTATATCGCTACGTTACACTTACTTTGATATGTGGATATTCTTATCGACGTTTTCATCTTTGGAGATACCTGTAAATAAAAAGCGCTACGTTATTTTATTTCAATAATAACACACAAAAACCTATTTTCTTCCGGGTAAAGCACCCTAATTGCGTAACACACTGTCAGTAGCAATGGGTTTCATTTTGACAGTTCAACAACATACATTGCGTTATTTACGTTGTTGAGCAGATACATTTTTCGAACATATGAAGCAATGGTTTAGCAATATCTTTCTAAATGATTCAAATTGAGATTGATAGTATGTTCTGCAATTAGGGTGCAGCTGCCTTAAACGCAATAGTGTTTTACGGAATAACCTACCCAGCAAGTTAAAAATAAACATTTTTATGAGCGGGAAAAAAAAAAAAAAAAAAAACTGCGAAAGTGTGTCTGTCTGTCTGTATATTACCTCTTCACGCTTAAACCGCTGAATCGATTAAAATTAAATTTGTTATAGAGATAGTTTGAGTCGCGAAAAAGGACATAGTATAGTTTTTACCCCGATATTCCCACAGGATCGTAACTTACGCGGGTGAAACCGCGGGGCGCTGCTATTCCTTTATAATTATGTTAGCAAAAATGGTTAAAGTACAAAAATGTTCGGATTACGTAGGTAATCAATGTTTCCCATTTCTTCATTATTTTATCAATAGCATCATGACAATTAAAAATCATTACAATAAATATATAAATTTATTTATTTCAGGTAAATAACACTCATTGCCACATATAAATTAATAGAAAACGTATACAGTCAAATAAAGTCAGATAACAACCAAATAAGAACAACACAAATCAAATAAATTAAAATACAATACCACTCAAAATAAACGTAGGACCTATGAATAGTTTTTCCTTAATAAATAAATAAAAATATCTTCTACTCCTATAGACACACCTGAAATCATTTTCACGACCCTCCAGGGGATCCATATGGATATTCATGGAAGCCGATCGACTTCAAAACTTTAAAACTTTTTACTACCCTCAAGAGTGAAGTAAAAAGAAAGTCTGGAATAGATAACAGTTCCTCTTTTGACAAGAAGTTTTAAATTATTCAACTTGTAGAAAAATGGTGTGGGAGCTAGAGCATGATATTCTTGGAACCTTTTCGAATAAATTAATCATGCGGTGGAGCTATTTTTTCGAAGCTTAAAGTTTTGTATTATAGCATTTTGTAGGTAGTTATATTTTCAGCCTCCTATTTTCCCACTGCACAGCAGGGAGTAGAAGCGACACAAGTTTATAACGGACAGGCAATTTTTTTATTAGAAAAGGCCTGAAGAGTACTTTTATCTGCACTGTTATTCAAATTATTTTATCAACACTTAAAAAAGCAGAGATTTTTCAAAATTCACAGTTAATCTCCCTTCTATTTTTTCTGCACTTTAACTAAGTCTCAACCCCTGATTGGCGACAACACTAAAAGTGATAGTGATAATATAAAATTGAGATGCTAAAAAACTCAATATACCTCCAGGCAATTATTTCTATATAATAACATACATAATCAGCCTATAAAGTTCCCACTGCTGAGACACAGGCCTCCTCTCGGTGAGAGGGAGTGGGCCGTAATCCACCACGCGGGCCCAGTGCGGGTTGGCAGATGTCACATGTCTTCGAATTTTTGGTCCCAGGACATGCCGGTTTCCTCACGATGTTTTCCTTCGCCGTTTTGAGAGCAGTGGTAATGAAATAATGGATACATAGTAATGCGCCTGTCTGGGTTCGAACCTACGACCTACAACTCGTAAGTCGCGGCCGTTACCACTTGGCCACCACTGCTCCAATTATTTCTACTCCTACTAGAATTCAAACCATTGGAACATTGGAAAACATAACGTCACAAAGTATTTCCCTACTAGCCAGCACTTCTTGTAGTTCCAAACTCCACGTCATAAAATGGCAGCCGTAACCAACTTTACAGTAAAAAATAAATGAAAAAAAAAAGAAACTAAAAACTGGGATCCTGCAATTTCCAAACGGTTTAGTTTAAAAGTACCCACTAGTGAACTAACTCCCGATGCACTACAAACTTTCCGTTGCCTGCGGTTGCTACTAGTGATGTGCAAAATTATTCGAGTTAGTCGAATTTTTATTTGATACGAGTAAAGTTGTTTTAAATTTGGAGAGGTAATGGAGCGGATAATTTAAAGTGTATCAAAGGATCATTGAAAAACTTTCATTTTGTTAGTTATTGTTTGTTTTAGTTGACATTTTTGCTCTTTCTAGTACGCTGAAGTGACTACAGGAAAGATTTGAATAACCGTAGATAATAAACGATTGTTTTATGAAACTACGTGTTTGTTTATACCCTGCAAGTGGTCCATAACTTAATGGAAATTCCTCGATTTAAAAACGCTCGGCGGTTGCTGTATGTTATGCTATTGTTAACATCAATAACGACTTACAAATATTATCCATTCATTATAAAATGGACACAAGCCTATTATAACTACAGCATTGATTTCCGCTAGCAAAAATAAAGGACAGCATAATAATGTAGCATGAATTTACGGACCATAAACATGACAAAATATAAATTATTCGACTAAATCGAATGTTCGATTCGACCATCCGCAACACTATTTCCTCCCGGTAAAGTTTCCCGCTTCCGGACCACTAATCCATACTAAACTTTGTTAATAACTACGCCAATTTAGACTTTATGTACATAGCATTAAGGAGTTTGGAGTAAGTAAAACAAAAATTGGTGAAAAAAGTTTTTGCCGTTGCGTTTCGTTGAAGTTCGAAACGAATTGTTCAGCTCCTTAATAAGTGGGGATTAAATATTTTCAGATTCGTTTTTACGAGTTTTTTGAACAGATTTTTTTTTTGTGTTGTGTTTTTACTGAAAAAAGGGTTTTTAAAGGATTATTTCCGGATTTTATTATTCCGCGAAATCGTTTTGTGAATCGCTCCGGACTTTGTGAGTTGTTCAGTTCAGTTTTTTTGTGGTTATCCCCTAGTATTTTTTTTTGCTAGTTTTTTTTATTAGAATAATAGGACGAGAGGCCCATGGTGTGGTGTACAACCGTACAGGTCGATCGATCAGGTTAAGCTACGCTTGCCGCGGTTGGTTCGTGGATGGGTGACCATCCATTACATATCGAGACGCCTCCGTGTCTCTGAATTGTCCGTAGGCCCGGTTTTACTCAGTTACTTGGTTGTGGAGGTCAGATAGGCAGACGCTCCATGTAAAGTACTTGTATTCAGCTGCATCCGGTTAGACTGCAAACTGAAACATAGTTGGGAAAAGGCTAGGCAGATTGGCTTGTCTGTTAATATACTCTGTCTTCGAACCAGGCCAATGTACCTCAACATTCAATGTACGAACTACCGCAGGTCCACTCCCAACCCTGGGCAATAACTCTTGCCGTCAGCAACAGACAGTAGCGTTCAAAACTTTTCCATGCATTGTCCTCGTTCGCAGCGAGTTAGCAACTAGCTGTACCTGACAATCTAATGGACGGAGCGGTACAGTTTTATGTGAAAATTGGAATTATGTAGCCGTCTGGTTACAGCTATAGCATTTTGTGAAAGAGTTCGTCTAGCCACCTTACAATAGCTGATTCAGAAAACAGTAATACTGCAGAGTGGCAATTAGGCTGTCATAATAAACAGCCAGCGGTGCCATTCTGTTGTAGGTCGTAGGTTCGAACCCAGACAGGCGCTTTACTTTGTGTAAATTATTCCATCACCACTGCTCTCAAAACGGTGAAGGAAAACATCGTGAGGAAATCGGCATGTCCTAGAACCAAAAATGCAAAGACATGGTGACATCTACTAACCCGCACTGGGCCCGCGTGGTGGATTACGGCCCACTCCTGCTCTAAAAACAGAGGAGGCCTGCGTCATAGCAGTGGGAACATTATAGGCTCAGTATGTTAAGTTAAGCAAGAAACTTACTGTAACTTAACAGTCACCAGAATTTCCCGATTATGAATTTAATAAGCATGTGCCCTCGAAGTTTAACTTCACAATTTTGGCTGTAGTCTATCACTAAACCTTACAATCCCAGCCTCTTTTCGAGTTCATCAGTCTCTTTTAACCACGAATATCTATGCTTTTAACCCATTATCAATCGGATATCTATGAACAGCCCCATTTAACAACTCAAGAAACAAAACACTACAGACATCCCAAATGGCTTAATAGCAAAAATCCAATCAGATCGTTCACAGAGAGAGGAACTATGCATCAATTAGACCAGACAATACCCGGGTGGATCAATTAATTAACTAAAAAAAGAAGAAGTGTAGGAAATCGCGAACTCGCTCAGCGAAGTGTTTCCGGACAATCTACTCCACAATTTTAGTCGAGACGAGCTGGATAAGTTTCGTGCACTTGGGGACGGATTTATTGGGTGAATGAGGGATATTTCTTTTTTTTTTAACTCTTCCCTAGTCGCTGGATAGATGGCGCTGACCTTGGTAAGTTACTGCAAGGAACGGAACTTCACATCATTTTTTGATTATTTCACTTGGATGTAATTTTGAGATCGTAAAACGAAAGCAAACGAAAGTCTGTCAACGAGCGTATGTGACGTGACGAAATGTTTTTTTTCCAAGCTTCCAGGCTTTGGCACCTAGTAACGTAGTCAGTACAACGCCATCTACAGAGTTCTTTGAAACTATTTTTTTTTAATACTCAAAAAGAAAACCTCATTGATAAATTTTACATTTTCACATTATTTGATTCAAGTCTATAATTTTTTTTCTGATGATCTTGTTAAATAGAAATTATGAATGAAGTCTCGATGAAAAGAAGGACACATGATGGACAGACCGTTGAATAAATACAACTAATGATTTTCGTACTGAAGTCACACTTATCGCTAACACAAGAACAAAACTAGTTAATCTATACTTTTGTAAACAGTGTTTGCATAAAGTGCGCCTCCATTGTACAAATCATCAGATGTTTTATAGGTTCAATAATTATGGAGCCTTAGACACGAATGTTTTAGGAAAATATTATTGTTTTCATCTATAAATACTTCTTGATATCAAAAATAGCTTTGACATTAGTACTTCACAGAACGACCCTTTTCCTCTACCAAAAACACCATTACATATAACTAACAACACAATACATTAAATGAACACAAAACTAAAGAGAGTTCTCTCAATTTATTGCGTAACTACAATATATTATTTTAATATTTATTGTCTCCGAGTAGCCATTAAGAAATGATTTACAACTGTTGAATGTTGAAATTTCTATCGTCCTTAATTTATTACGAAGTTATTTGTATACTGTACTGCTTTGCGTAATACAAATATTATTTTGTTTTAATAAACTGAGATGTGTTAAATGTTTTTGTATGGTTTACTAACTGAAATTGTTTTTCGGGCTTGTTTATGTAGAAAATAGGACTCACATGGAATGTTAATAATTTGATTTCATAGAACCTCTCTGTGTTGCTATAATTAATTGATTCGTTTTCATTATTTATTTCGGCTAAAAGTTCACGTTTTAAAAGTTTAAATAAAAGAAAATCACCATCATACTTTCCAAAACGAAATATTCTTTAAGTAGAAATAAAATCACATTAAATGACTTCGTTCCCAATGATAATGCATGCAAGTGTACTAACTGAATATTTGGTAGCACGAAACACAGGCGAACGAACCGTACAGAAACTTTATCTGGCCTGTACCGAATACTACTTGTGATAGTACTGTGAATGTGATTATTAACGGGCTTACGCGCGGTCACTGTCGGACTGCATAGAAAAGAAAGAGAAGCGCGATGACACAACGCTGGTAATTTATTGCAAAATATGAAGCAATTTTTTAAAATCTGGACAAAAAAAATTAAAACTAGTATTTTATTATGTTGCTAGTAGAATAATCTGACAAAAAATCAGAATGATTGTATGTATATTAGTATAGTTTTTATTGTAAAAAGAAAGTTTTTAGAGGTATCTTCATGATTTTTTTCTATCGTATCAAATTAGTTGTATTATGTTTTCAACACACTATCTACCTAGCATATATCCTGGGGAATATCACATATTTTTCCGATTTTGTTTACTGTAGTCGATCAAATAGGTACCTTTATTTTTTCAAAAACTTGCGTTTTTTGTGTTTAGGTCGTGTAAGCCCCTTAATTTACTTCATAATGTATACTACGTGGAGATGACGATATGACAATAAATTAAAATACTGACAATACATGCGTAGGAGTATTTATAAACTATAAAATAAATCCTACCTTCGAAATTAATATCTAAAAATCACTAATAATCAGCCTGTATTGTCCCAGTGCTGGGAAAAGGCCTCTTTTTCCACTCAATTCGATCCTGAGCCAATATGGAATTAATAAATATTAAATTGATATACCTAGTGATTTTTTCAAATAAACTTAATAGTAGCGATGGGCGAATTTGGGTTTTCCCAATATTTGACTAGCTATAGTGACGAAACTGTTGGATATATTTCGTTGAATTTCTGTAATAAAACTGGGAACGTCATTTATATACTTACGCAGTTTATGTACTTATGCTTAATAAATAAATGGATTTGAGTAAAAAAAATACTTTTTAGGATTTCGTAGGTACCTATCCAAAGGGTAAAAAGGGGACCCTACTAAGACTCCACTGTCCGTCTGTCTGTCTGTCTGTCACCAGGCTGTATCTCATGAACCGACAGACAGATATTTCAAATTTTCACAGATGATGTATTTCTGCTGCCGCTATAACAACAAATACTAAAAACAGAATAAAATAAATATTTAAGGGGGGCTCCCACACAACCAACGTGTTTTTTTTGGCGTTTTTGCCTTGGGGTACGGAACCCTTCGTGTGCGAGTCCGACTCGCAGTTGGCCAGTTTTTTTAAACCTGCAACCTATTTTCACATCGTAAAGTACAAAGTACTGAGATTCGAGCATACAAAAAAAAAACATTTTTTTTCTTATGTACCTATCTTTCCGATCATACGAGTCTTACAGTCGAACACACTTATCACCAAACCAATTTGTTATGTAGTCTGTGACTCATTCCAAAAAATGAAAAAAATGCTATCTTATAAAGAAATTGACCCATAGCAAGAAAACGGAAAAACAATTTCTGAATAAAACACAAGAGCGTACAGTTTTCTTGCAAGCAAGTGCACCTATAATGTTCGATAGCACGAACCAGCAAGCGGATGCTCTCCAACTTCTGTTAGCCAAACGTAACTTGCTCTGCAAAGTCTACTGTAGATACTGTTCGGAATGTGCCCATCGATATTGTTCCTTATGGACATTGACATAAAGTTTTGAAATTATTTCACCATACAACTGTACAAGGATCATTTGGCGCGTGGCAAAAATCGGAACTAACGCCGCCATTTTGTTTATTCAGCACTAGCTGCACCCCGCGGTTGCACCCGCATAAGTCTCGATCCAGTAGGAATATCGGGATAAAAAGTATACGTAATCCTAATTCAGGTCATAGGTCTACCTATATGCCAAATTTTATCCAAATCCGTTTAGCCGTTTTAGCGTTAAAGCGTACAAACAAACATACAAACAATTCAAATCTAATCTAATCTAACTAGCCTGTACTGTCCCACTGCAGGGCAAAGGCCTCCCTCTCCCTTTTCCACACAATTCTGTCTCTTGCTAGTGCCGGCCAGTCCCTACGGTAGGAGTCAAGCTCGTCCCGCCATCTTCGTCTTGGCCTGCCGCGATGTCGTCGTGCGTTTAGTGGGACCCAATCGGTGGTTCTCTTAGCCCAATTGTCATCTGACATGCGGCAAACATGTCCGACCCAGTCCCACTTAAGTTTAGCGGCTTTTTGGGTAACGTCTGTAATCTTAGTTTTGGCGCGCAATATTGTGTTCCTTATACGGTCAGAAATTCGAACCCCCAGGATACTGCGCTCTATGGCTCGCTGGCAAACCTCGAGTCTGGACCTCTGCTGAAGTGTCAAAGACCAGGTTTGAGCACCATAAGTGAGAATGGGGAGAATACACAATGACATGTCCATTATTCTCCTTTTGAGACATAGCGGAAGATCTCCTTTTAGAAGATCTTTCATTGACCAATAGCTCAATAATTCAAATCTATTCCCTTTAAAATATTAGTTACGACAATTGAGCAAAACAATTTCCCAAAATGCTTACTAACAACGACCATCTATCAATGTTTACTGCGTCAAAAGATACTTGTAGCAATGTATTTTTGTCTTATAAAAAAATAACAAGTTTCAATCTTTATTTCGTTCACTTATTTTTCATTGACATTGAAATGACAAATTACCAAAGAACAGAGAAATAAATAAAATAGACAGACATTCATTCTACAAGTAAAAATGTTGTTTGATAAAATAGTACATCAATAAATTATTTTCCGTGTCAGTTAGAATCAAAACATTCTAATTATGAAATAATTTTATTTTAGACTAATACTCGTGGGAGACTTACAGAAAAGTTAGTTTTCCATAAACAGTGAGCTAGATTAAACGAGACACATACTTCAAGTACTCATGAAAATTAACAACTTTTAAGATGGGACTGAATGTTTAAATAATAATAGTCCCCTCGAGACCATATTTCAGCCGTACTCCCTCTTCCCTCACTCTCTTAGCCCGATGCATGGGACGAAAATCCGACACGACCGTAGAGAGATCAGGCGCAGGGCCAACAGTTTAACGTGCTTTCCGAGACACAGGGGTATCACACCGCCAACTTGCTAACTCTGGGCTGTGACTAAGAAATTCCCAATAGAAAAACCCTTTGCCCGACCTGGAAATCGAACCCAGGGCCTCGCGCCCAGCAGTCGCGGTTGCAACCACGAGAATTAACGGGGCAGTCAACCTAGAAGGTATACCTAGTGATTAACAATCTTTGCAATGTATTAATATCCAAATTCTTTAACCCCATATATTTCCAATGTTAATAATGTCGTAATCATCACGACTGTGCCATATTTTTTGCAACCAAGTGTAATTACGGACTAATATTCGATAGCACGAAATACGGGCTAGCAAACTGTTCCCGAAGTTCTGATAGCAGTGTACGTACAAATTACACTTTGAATACGTTGGTCTATTTGGGTCAATGGAGCTGCAAGAGGTTTCGACATTACCATATTATAATGTTTTCATAGCATTTTCCTTACAAGTTCAATATATTAGGGAGACTTAGACGTACAAGGAGCAGTGTGGAAAGTTCTTCATCGTCCATTGAAAAGGGGGGAGGGAACCTCTGGCTAGACGGTCCAGTGGTTGTTGTCGGGCAGTTTGACTCTCGCAGATAACTCTGCATCCGCGATGTAGGAATTGTGTGACGTCAGATGTATTGCGTAGTTTGTATGTGGCGTTATAGCTTTGAAAATACAGAGAAATTGAATACCTATTAATAGAAACAGTATTCTAGATGAATTAAGACTATCTTAAGTAATCCAAACACTCATCATCTGCCTAGCCTTTTCCCAATTATGTTGGGGCCGGCTTCCAGTCTAACCGGATTCAGCTGAACACCAGTATTTTACATGGAGCGACTGCCTATCTGACCTCCACAACCCAGTTACTGTGTAAAACGATACCCTTTGGTAAGACTGGTTGTCAGACTTCGGGCTTCTGACTACCCGTAACGACTGTCAAAGATCCACGAATGACAGCCGGGACCAACGGCTTAACGTGCTTTCCGAGGCACGGAGGGGTCACGGATGTAAAGATGGTCACCCATCCACAGGCCAACCGCGGCAAGCGTAGCTTAACCTGATCGATCGACCTGTGCGGCTGTTATTATTTAGCCACGGGCCCCTCTAATCCAAACACTTATTAACAAAAACTCTCACACTCAAAGGAAGTTCATTATGTTTGAGTTCGCCGCGCCTCCGGGCGCGGCGAACCGGCTCGCGCAGGCGCTGGACAAGCACTAACTCAACGCTGTTTCAAAAATGCTTCAGAAAACTGCTAGAACAGTTATTAAAATAAGGTATTTCTCACTTATATTGATACAAGCAGCGCCCGGTGGTTTCACCCGCGTAAGTTTCGATCCCGTGCGAAATATCGGGATAAAAACTATCCAATGACCTTTGCTGGGACTCAAACTATCTCTATAACAAATTTCATCTAAATCTGTTGAACGGTTTACGCGTGATTGAGTAACAAACATCCAAACATCTTCACAAACTTTTACATTTATAATATTAGTAACATAACTAACATCAAATTCTCGTAAAAAATTCAAGATGCTATAAATCCACCTTATGGTTCGCGAAGTATCTTAAGTCATGAGATAACAGATTTTATTTTACGGGTTTTTAACTAACCCCTAGAGGCGGGTACTTCAAAATCTGGAAGCTGAATCCAAGCATGTTATGAGAAAATCAGAAGACCCATTCTCGTAATTGAAATCGTACAAAATCTAGTCTAGTCGCAATCTCATCACACAATACTATTTAAAGTATTTTTTTTTACCTAAAAAAAATGAATAGTCATTCTGAAATTCACTTAATTTTCTCTAAGTTAAAGTTTATATTTGTTTAAACAAACATAGTTGTGGAAACATAGATTTGAATACGTAATAGTTCATTTATTGTCACCTAAAATTTTGAAGTCAACAAATCGCAATGAGGTAGCATAGTAGACTATGCATTCCTCATCTGTTTAAGTAGAGGTTTATGCCCTACAGTGAAACCACTATCATCATCATAATCAACCTATAATGTTCCCACTGCTGGGACACAGGCCTCCTCTCGGTGAGAGGGAGTGGGCCGTAATTCACCACGCGGGCCCAGTGCGGGTTGGCAGATGCCACATGTCTTCGAATTTTTGGTTTTAGGACATGCCGGTTTCCTCACGATGTTTTCCTTCACCGTTTTGAGAGCAGGACCACAGCAGACCACTATAGATTGCTTTAATTAATAATGCAAAGCTATTTTAATAACCTCAACACAATAAAAATAACCTACAACACTCCTTACTAATCGCCACACCGGGATATCTGTATCCCGGGGGCCGCATTAATAACTCCGTTCATTACTCACCGTAATTCCCGGGGTATTCCGGGGTGTCGGCGCTAATCCCGCGAGCCCGGGACCACGGTGTCGCATCACTGGAACAATGGTTCGTTAATTAGATATGATTACAATTGATGAGTAATTAAGCTGATGTAGTAATGTTAACGTTATGTATTAAGATAAGCTTTGAATGGTGGTTAGTTAACGATAAGGATGCACTGAGACACAGTATAAAGATATACAGTATTTCGACTTCATAGAAACGGACGGAACGCAAGCTATACCTACGCGCCTCGACCTCGGAACGCGCTCGGCATGCAGACAGTCGCGACTGTGCCGCGTGACGAACGGACGGTGTGTTGTTTTTTTTAACAATAATCGCGCGATTTTTTCACTAAAAATAAATTGAAGTAAGTACATATTTAATATGACGAGTAGGCTATATTGTGCTGTTTTTGGTTGCATGAATTCGTCAATAACGCATCCAGAGATAACTTTTTTTAAATTATCTGGAAACTCTGAAAGGTAAGACTATAAAATAATTTTACTTACTAGTAGGTAGGTAGGTACATAATGTGTCTTTTTAATGGATAAGTATTTCCTTTTATCTCCCGAAAAAAAAAATATGTATGGATTAATAAATAAAGTGAATTGAGTAAAGGTAAGTGATAGACATGAGTGAAATTAGTAGTTATAGGCGGGTCATGAATCATTATACGGTAGGTACGCTTGTATTAAAACCTCGGGGCATGTGTGTTTTGTTTTGTTAGTTTGTATAATTCAAAGTAAAGACGTGGTTTTTATTAATAATATTTATGTACACACAGTAAAATACAATAACAAAACTAAATGGAAACACAAAGTAGGCAAATGTAATTAAAATGCTGGAGGCGGGCAGTCCTATCGCATGTTTACGTACCGCGCGGCTGTAGGCATTTATTTCAAGGTTACGGCCGAGATACAATACTGTATGATCTTTATACTGTGACTGAGACGTCATCGGGAAAAAGAATATACAGTTTACGTTTATTTTTAAACTCATCAATAGTTTTTAAGAATTTATCTAAACTAATATTGTAAAGAAGAGAAATGATTAGATTTTTTGTATGTTTTATTTTACGCTAAAACAGCTGAACGGATTTGGATGGAATTTGGAAAATGGGTAGACCATAGCCTGGATTAGGATATGATACTTTTATTCCGATATTCTTATACGTATGCGGGTGAAATCTCGGGGCACAGATAGCTAAAAAATATTTCTGAAAAAATAATGGCAATATTATTTTTCAAAGTGTCACTTAGTTTCACTTGCACCACAAATATGTTTAACGCTACGCAAATTAAAAACATCGTTCTGTGGTTTTATTTCTATCAATTGTTTTAAAATGACAGAGAAAATGGTGTTTTAAATATGTTTAGCGCTAAATGTTTGTGGTGCGATTCGGCCTTAGCATGTGTCACTCAATATTAACCCGTGAATTAATAATTCGATTATAGTGTATTCTGTTTTTAGTTTATTTTGTATATTTTAAATATGAATTCGCGTGAAATTGACTTGATTCACTAGTTTATCTATGATTAGAGTTCGACCGAATTTCCCTTTCGGTATTCGGCTTAAATATCCATATTTAGCAACTTTCGTCTTCGGCCGAAAAAATTTAAGGACCTACCGGTCGGTAGCAGTCGAGATACGAAGACGTACGTACGTTTTCGACATTGGAAAACGTGAAACGGAACTCAAATATAGTTTGGCAGGATATCTGGCAAGGCAGTGATGACAGGTGGAGTAAGGCGGCGACCCAGTGGCGTCCGACATTGTTACCATCGCGGATAGAATTTGGATGAGGCTGGCGCTGGAGCGTGGGTATTTGCAGAAGAAAAGAAAGGCCTAACATCAGCAGTGGTTGAAGGAGTCCATAGTTACAAACAAAAGCACAGTGACTGTAAAAATGCAGATAAAAATACTTTTTTTCGCATTTATACCAAACATCAGATTATTAATTTGATTTAATAAAAAATTATAACTATCTACTAAATAAAAATCTTAAACTCATGCACTGACAGACAACTCACAGCCTAAAGGAGGTTTTAGGCTATGAGTCGGACTTCTTCTTTTTCCGTATAATGTGAAAGTGAGCACTTAACAAGGATTTTTGAAAATTCAGTCTTTAGTGGGGTTAATAAGGGGGAAGGTTTATATGGAAGATCGTCCGATGGGAGTCCTTTTTGTCGATGGGAAAGCCCATGGGCCACACGTATTCTGTTTGAGAAAAGTTTAACGTTCCGTTTGATTTAAGTTTAAATAGCTAATTATAATAATGAAAAGCATAACACTGCATTTCTTTTACTAAAGAAGTTTTAGTTTTCGGCAGAAATTGCAAATCAGGCCGAATATTGTTTTCGGTCAAAAAAAATTCATTTTCGGTCCAACTCTATCTATGAGCTAACGGCCAAATAGATACACCCAGATTGACATATACATGTACCTATCATATGAATGCATACAAAATTCGCAGTTCCGTTTAATCGGTGAAAAGCAAATGGACAAAATATTTTTTTCGTATATTTTTAAAGGGGATAAACTCGTTGCCACTCTGATACAAATCTGTTTATGTTTTCGGGTGATTCACGAGCAGTAGATAGTGATTTTAATAATATTTTTTTCTCTAAAGGATTTTAACAGTTGCATGAAAAAAGTTATAGATATCAATAAAAAAAAACGCAGCCCATCGCAATACACTGCTAGACATAGGCCTCAAACCAGGCTGAAAAAAAACAGTGGCACCCCGGGAGTGCCGACAGAACTGAAAACAAAACACAAACAGAATACTTTGCCATCAGTCACTGACATATTTATCGCTTAAACATTAAAACCAAGTACATCCCGAGGACAGCCGAACACATCCGAAGCGTGTGTTTTTTTAATCGTCTTATAAACAAAACACGCGCGGTGTCGGTTACGGTAACAGTGGCGCGAGTTCAATGGTTTTTCCCATCTCAAAAAACCCCAACGCGCCTAAAGAATTTTTCAGTTCAAAAAGGCTATGCCATGGTAAAACAGTTATGAGCTTATGTAATTTTCCCACTACCTGATAAAGACCCCGTTGTACCGTATGCACCATTGACCTGCACCATCAATGGTGCAGATGAGACTAATAAGTTTCGTTTGCACCATTGACATTAATACAACTAGATACTTCACCATACTTTTGCCGTATGCACCATTGACCTGCACCATTAATCGTGCAGATGAGACTAATAAGTTTCGTTTGCACCATTGACATTAATACAACTAGATACTTCACCATACTTTTGCCGTATGCACCATTGACCTGCACCATTAATCGTGCAGATGAGACTAATAAGTTTCGTTTGCACCATTGACATTAATACAACTAGATACTTCACCATACTTTTGCCGTATGCACCATTGACCTGCACCATTAATCGTGCAGATGAGACTAATTAGTTTCGCCCGTTTTGCACCATGAATATTAATACAATTATTTCACCATACTTACCTAGTCAAATAAAAAATACCTCTTCTCACAGAGAGAAGGAATAAGCATTTCTCACCATCATCATCTGTCTAGCCTTTGCCCAACTATGTTGAGGTTGCCTACCAGTCTAACTGAGTTGAGCTGCACGATTTTTGACAAATGCGTGCACTGATTGGACAGGTCCGCTCAATCTGTGTGGTTCTTTCCTCAAAAGACCATTTCAGACACCAATCTACATGGTCTTCACACAATCTGACCAAGATTTTGTCTGGACTTTAAAAGAGACTGTGACTTTTGAGTTTGTTTCGGCCTTTCTTCTCAGAATAGTCAGATAGGAAACGTCGACCTCATCTAGTTTGAAAAAAATATGATTGACGTGTAAAAGTGTTTGTACAAACATACTTACAGAAAATAAATCATTTATCATTTAACCAGAAGCAGCTGGATACCAGTATTTTACATGGAGCGACTGCCTATCTGATCTCCACAACCCAGTTACTGCAGTTACTGGGTAATACGATACCCCTTGGTTAGACCGGCTATCAGATTTTCGGGCTCCTGACTTGTAAGGCCCGGCGCGGCGCCCACTATAGGCATCGGCACGGCTGAGGATTTTTATGCGACAAATAAAAATGTAACTTAATTGTATGACAATAAAATTTAAATTTCAATAACACGGTATGTCGAATACCCTATCTTTATTTTTGCACCTACGATGATTATTATATCATTGAAATTTCAATTTTATCATCATACAATTAAGTTACATTTTTATTCGTCGCATAAAAATCCTCAGCCGTGCCGATGCCGATAGTGGGCGCCGGGCTGTCAAAGATACACGAATGATAGCCGGGACGAAAGACTTAACGTGCTTTTCGAGGCACGGAGGGGTCTTGGTATGTAAAGATTGTCACCTATCCACGGACCAACCGCTGCAAGCGTAGCTTAACCTGATTGATAGACCCGTGCGGCTGTTAATACTTAGCCACAAGCATTTATTACCATGCTTGCTTTATTGGTCCATCTAAAATTGTTACATTGATCGAGCCATTAACACACGCCAACATACTTGTTCATTGCGTGTTGACGAATTCAGACTTACTCAGAGAGGAATCACCGTATTTTTAGGAAAAATGGCATTCTAATTTGCCAAAAGTACCTCTAATTTACTTACGTGTTTACCCATCCGGTAATTGCGTGTTACGCAATTACCGGGTGGGTAAACGGATCTGATGACCATTCGTCACATTAGCTATCACGTAGGTACACACGAAATTTTTGATATTGACTGTCGCTGAAATGAGATTGTGACTAGATTTTGATAGTTTTTGATTACGGGAATGCCGTTAGAATTTCTCATTAAACATTTTATCAAGATTTTAAATTTAAGTAGGTACCTGCCTCCGGGGGTTAGTTAAAAACCCGTAAAATAGAATGTCATGATTATGAACTTAAAATACTTCGCGAACCATAAGGTGGATTTATAGCATCTTGAAATTTTTACGAGAATTTTAAAAGTGTTTCTTAGGCGGATCATATACTACAACGCGCCACGTAACGGAGCGTGGGAAAGGGAACTAAATTCCGAGCGGGGAGGCGTTTTTACTGAATTTGTAATTTCTCGTGTTAGTAAGACGCGTCGTCTATCACCGCGTGTGGCGGCATCTACATCGCCACATGCAAACTACGCATCGCGCTGACGTCACGTTAAATCCTGCATCACGCAAGCAAAGTTTACCGCGCAACTAGCTTATATACAACGTCTCGACATGGAGCCCACCAGACACAACAACCGACTAATCGGTTCCTCCCCTTTCCATGGAGTATGAGTGTTTACACGCTGTTCCTCATACCTATATCTATACCTACTAATGTTGCGGCATTCTATCTACTCAATGGTGATTTGAGTTGGTAACACATTTGTTTTTTATCGAACTTTCCACGTTCAAAAATGTCTACTTTGGGTCACAATAATTATAATTGTTTGATATTTGACGTCCACAATTTTAGTACCGATAGTAAGTTAATTATATTTTAATGAAAATACATCTGTACAACGGCTACAACATAATAATTTGCATGAGCTAATAAATTCATTTCATGGCTAGAATTGCATGTAAACACTGGGCTAATTAACTAGTCATTTCTCATTACGGTGTTATTTAGTAGCAGTAAACGAAACGTTTTTAATTTTTCAGTTCTGGTTTCAGTAATAATATTTTTCCCTCGTATCATAAAGCACTGTTTAAGAACAGCTAAACTGCTGCAGCTAAGCTGTGGAATGTTAGCCAATCGGCAATATGCAGGGTCGCCCAAACGTACTGTAGTCCGCTTGTCAGGTAAAAAAACCAGTTTAAACTGGCCTCGCGTTCTATTGAAACTCCGTGCTACACTAGGCCAGCTCAATATCAACATGTTACCATAGACACGGCAACGTGCGGCCTACTGTTCCTGAGTATAGTCACTTATGGAGTCTTTTCCATTCATATAGACGTTCAGATGTGCCTTATTTTGCAGGCGTTGTAAGGCACGCTAGACTGGGCAGTCTAGCGTGCCTTACAACGCCTGCAATTGGTAGGTATAGTCGATATCGCAAATTGCTTTACTACTTTTAACAAAAACTCCCAGAAAATTGGAACTTCACTAAGGTTGAAACTTTGTAACTATAATATTAGTATGGATTGTTACATTGGTCTCAAAGCAAAAAAAAATACCTTTAATAATTTTTAAAGTGCAAGTGAGATTCAAGTCAACTTTACCTTGTCACTACTCTGATGAACACAATCACTATGTGGCAACATACTGTGGTGCAATCACTTGACATCGCTTTGAAATTCGAACAGTATCGAGATTTAAATCCAAAACAAATTAGTTTGCTTGCATTCGAATTCTGCTCAAACACTTGAATGAGGTTCGAAGTGAACTTTAATAGCACATGATGTAACATACTGGCCAGATCAAATTTAACACAACCATCGACACGAAAATCCTCGTATATATATTATATCCTATATACTACATAACATTATATTCTCGTTCGTATCCGCCATAAACAGACGGTGGGAAAGTTAGTGGAATTTAATACCTCACTCCCAATTTAACATTTCAACGCTTTAGTGTTGTTACTTTGTCAGTTCCCGCGTTAAATAATTGTGTTGTGGGTGTAGTGAGGGAATCGGATTATTGTTAGTCTATTTAACACTAAATAGAATTCTTATTTGTAATGTGAATCTTCTGATCCGATACCTACATACATTACATTTTTATTTTATAAACAGGTACTTGTGGAAGCCAGAGAACAGTTATATTATTTCCTAAAGTTAGGAGCCACACTCCGGCAACTGTAAGTTGTTTTGTAATTTTTGTAAGTGAAACCATTTTGAATAGTGTACATCTATCGACTCGTATGATTGAAAGTGCTTACACACGTAGAGGAATCTATTAACAAAATACAAAAGTCCTGACTGACTGATACGAGTATATCAACGCACAGCCTAAACCGATGATCCTAGAGACATGCAATTTGGAGGGTGTGTTCTTTGTGAAGAGTAGGTATTCACTAAGAAAGGGTTTTTCAAAATTCCATCCCTAAGAGGGTGAATTTACGCGGACGAATTCGCGTGCAGAAACCAGTAGAAAATATGTCAGGGACAACTGTCCATTCCAATTCAAGCCTTGAGACAGAAAACTTTACAGAATTTTACTCTTTGGGGAGTCGTTCCACGAAGAAATAGTGATGTAGAATTCTTTAAAGATAGATGTCATACGGTCAGCGAATTCAAGAGCCTGTGAAGATAAATGTTTAGTTTGATGCGATGTTCTTATTATTTTATTTCATTAAAGCTACATTGTAGGTTTTTGAAGCATTCTAAAATGGCGGGGTGGTGGGGCCAGGGACTGTTCAAACTGAGGTGAATCCCACGCGATGCAACTGCGCACGCTGAATGTTTTAATAATTAGGAAATCACGCGCTTATTGTCACCAGTTTGAACACCTTCATCTATGTTGGTTGACATAATCAGTGCGAGACACACGGGCGAAGTCACGGGAAGAAACTAGTCACGTAATAATTGCTGTTTTTTTAATTCTATATCAATACTAACTACCGTATATGTTAATACAAATTTTATTTAAAGTTTCGACAAATAAGACACAATTATTTGTCTATGGTTGCAAGAATTCTAGCCTCGCTTTGTAAATAAAATTAATATAGCTACTTCCACATACTATTCCTAGCATAATAGCATACTCAGCCTAAAATTTTACCACTACTGGGCCACAGGCCGGTGAGAGGGAGTGGGCCCTTATCCACCACGCGAGCCTAGTGCGTCGAATTTTTGGTTCTAGGATAAACGAGCAGTGGTGATGAAATTAAATACACAAGGTAAGGTGGGTTCGAACACACTCTGAAGTCAAGGCCTATACTGGGCCACCTACCGTTATACCGTTCCTTAATCCCTCATACCTTCCCGTATAATTCCCCGTAAACCTCGATTAAAATCCAGCAGAAATTGTCTGCACTCGTAGCGTCCCCAACTTTACAGAGGTACAGTCGCGAACATAAAACTTTAAAGCCAATAAAACGGGTACCATCTCCAACATAGCTGATAAGCACTTTTTTATTTAACTGTACCGCTCAACCGATATACTGCAAAGTGAATATCCGAACTGTCTCCGGTGGAAAAGTTTTTATACTTATGAAGCTACAGTTTTTAACGGGTTAAGCTCAGTTCGAGCACTTTGGGGAAACTAGGTTTTTGAGTCAAAAGAGAAGTCAAAATTCTCGACAAAGTACTTAATTTTTGGCTGAAAAAGCACGTTAAACCGTTGATCCTGGCTGTCGTTCGTAGTTCTTTGACAGTCGTTACAGATAGTCTGGAGTCCGAAAGTCTGACACCCAGTTTTACCAAAAGGTGTCGCGTTACCCAGTAAATGGGTTGTTCACGTTAGATAGGCAGTCACTTCAAGTAAAATACTGGTATTAAGCTTCTGGTAATTGCAAAAGACTATAATTTAGATTTGGCGATAAAGGATGCTGTCTATCTTTTAGACTTTTGATTTACAGTAGGGTGTATAGCCTGACCCTGACCCTCAATTGGACGTAGTTTAGCTGAAAGGACTTAACACAGAAAAAGTAATTTTTGAGTTAACGAGGTTTTCAGTTTGCGTGTATTGCTGCAATGATGTTGTATTTGGAATTATTTGAAATATTGTCACCCATGGGCTAATATACCTACTAATATTTTTATAAGTCCTTGTTGAGTCCTTTCTGCTAAATTACGTCCAATTATAATCGAGTTATGGAGTTTCCTATGGGTCTGATTCCTGTTGATGAGTTATGAAATTTATGCCCATTTTCACTAACACTAGGCAACACCCTAAATAAAAGCACGTTGATGAATTTTCAACTGTCGGCGCTGATCCGAGGGTTGAAAATCCAACACGCCGCTTTTATTGGCATCCGTTTAGATGTTGCTAGTGATAGTGAAATCGGGCACTAATATCTAATCATCTGCCTAGCCTTTTTTCAACTAGGTCGGCTTCCAGTCTAACCGGATGAATCAGTTTACCAATATTTTGACCATTATGACATTTAACAAAAGTAAATCAATATTGAATATTTACCGTTCGTACTGCCGAAGTATGTGGGTGTGATCATCCTTTTTATGCACAATAAGAGTAATAGCGGAACCTGAAACAAAACAAAATTTATTTGAATATTTGATAATATCGTCATAAACACGTAGATGTGGGACGCACGGAACCGGGAAGTGTGGCAGAAGAAAGGGGAGGCCTATACCCAGCAGTGCATGATTCCGGGCTGAAATGATGATGAACAAATTCACGTTAATACCAAAGTGAAATAGGTAGCGGTTGGTTCGTGGATGGGTGACCGTCTTCACATACCAAGACACCTCCGTGCCTCGGAAAGCACGTTAAGCCGTTGGTCCCGGCTGTCATTTGTAGAACTTTGACAGTCGTTACGGGTCGTCAGAAGCCCGAAAGTCTGGCCACCAGCCTTACCAAGGGGTATCGTATTACCCAGTGACTGGGTTGTGGAGGTCAGATAGGCAGTCGCTCCATGTAAAATACTGGTATTCAGCTGCATCCGGTTAGACTGGAAGCCGACCCTAATATAGTTGGGAAAAGGCTAGGCAGATGATGACCAAACTGAATTAGCAAAGTTTATATTCCCTATGGATCTACCATTTCAGCCGAAGCTGCTTTAAATTAAGTAGATAGATTTTAATTACTTACGAAATCAATTTATATTATTACGCAGAGTAAGTACATATTTTATTGTGTCAAGCTCATAAAAATAGATCCAAGACACAGAATAGTTAGGTACAGAAGGTCGGCACCATACAACGAGCAAAAACGGTCGCACGTACACGTACTAAAGCTACGGTTCCCTAGAAAAGCAGTGACCGCACATACAGGCCGCAGTGAGCTATCATGAAAATGATGACAGCGGCAAAGATGTAAATCGCTAGACACCGCGTCAAAAGATAATCGCGTTTCGTTTTGACACACA
This sequence comes from Oligia strigilis, assembly GCA_951800025.1. Classification (NCBI taxonomy): domain Eukaryota; kingdom Metazoa; phylum Arthropoda; class Insecta; order Lepidoptera; family Noctuidae; genus Oligia; species Oligia strigilis. Next base: position 12,330,614 of record OX637564.1, on the reverse strand, counting down.
ATGACTTGACTGGATTGTCATGGAAATGCTATTTATAATAATCTGTCAGCTCACTCTTCTTAGTATGAACACTTTTTCGCGTGACGCTGAGGGCAAATCTATCGATTTAAATCTTTAGGCAGCGGTGTTTGACTTAATGTCAAATACTGGTGCAAATGACAGATTTTCATGACAGCTGTTATAACAATAATGATGAACCCGCTTTCCGAGGAAACCAAAGCTTTACGTACGGCGGTGATTTGAAACAAATGATAGTCGCCTTTGTGCTTACACTCGCTGTACGTGAAGCGTGTCTGTGTCCGTGCAATTTCGCTCGCTGTATGGAGCTGACCTTCTGTACTTATCTATTTTGTGGTCAAGTTTCACAGTGTCCTTTTAAGAAGACAAATAAAACAGCAAGGTAGCTTTATGTGTCGCAATTAACGATCCGAATTAGAATTCGAAACAATTTGAATATAAGGGCGCCGTTTATTTTACGCCCAGTCGTAAAGGTTTAATTTGTTTTACGCATAATAAACTTTAATTACGTTACACTTGAGATTATAAGTTATTGGTCTGGTGGTCGCAGGGATTTTGAGTGAAGTCTGGAGCTTAACCCCAGACTTATTGGGATAATTATTTTAAGTGTTTCTGTAAAAAAAACCTATTCCCGAATATTTTTAACAGACTAAATTAAAACCGGTAAGTAAATAATGTGTCATTCTTATTATGCCTTAAAGAAAATCATCCGATACATTTTAGTCAGAGTCGCTATTTTGATAATAGTTTTGTTTTGTGTTTCGTGTTCGGTTCGTTTTCTCTGCAAGTCATATAAAAGGCTTGTCACAGACATGGTCGACATTTTAGGCTAAAACAGAATACCAGAACACCAACTGTTACCAATTCATGGAAAAGAATTGCGTAACACAATAAACAAACTCTTTAGAAACACTAGTTGTCCTTGTTATTTACATGTTTATGAAAAGGGATGAGAGAATCATAAAGATCATTTAGAGATAAAATAATAAAAAAATAATTGCTAGTTATGAGTTTCAGTTAAATGTTTTGATAACTATACCTAATAGTGATAAATTATAATTACAAAGCTTGTGGAGAGAATGAAGAAAAATGAGGGAATTTTCTAACTTCTAGTCGTTTATATACTGTTTATGAAAAGGTGAAGTAAGATGGCTAGTTAGGAGGTGCTGATTTTATTAGTAGCTAGCTGTGGCCCCGGCTCTGATTTAATGAACTTATATACTTACAGACTAACCATATAATTATTTTCAATCGCAAATAAAATAAAAAAATGTCAATCTTTCAGTGTTGTGTGTTGGCCCCATACTAAAAGTTAATTTATATTTATTTATTGCATGGAAGATTTACAAACTCATAAAATATAAATAGTTATGTGCCAATAACAAATCTTTATAAATAAATTATAGAAGTATATTGTCAATGAATTTAAATTCAGACTACCAGTCTACATAAATATATTAAAAGCTGACCCAAACTCAAACAAATACACGTAAGTACATAATAGGCTATTTGACTGGTTTCTGATAAACATCTCAGATTATGTAATGGTGTCTAACGAGCCCACAAAAACATATTACTTCAAATTGCATAATGTATTTCTTTTAAAAAATAGTAAATAAAAATGTACTGTTTAACTATGCCGCCAAAACGCTATCTTTAACAATATGGCGTCGTGACGTCACGATTCTCGTAAACAAACGTTGAAACGGTCGAGATACTAGACAAAAGTCATCTGTTCTGTCAACGATAGACAGAAATTTACTAAATCATGACGTCATCTTAAGTTCAGCCAATCCAGACCGTTTTCAATTACGTGGCGCCAGATTTAAAAAGATGAAGTTTTTCGGGATTTTTTTTATAATTAATACATTGTTTTATAGTAAAATTAATGCAAATCGATTTTAAAAGCGATAATCTATACGAGTGTCAATAATTATGACCTTATTTTTACCGACTTCAAAAAAACGGAGGTTATCAATTCGATACGTATGTATGTAATATTATTGGAATTGCATTATATTCACATAACCGCTTAGGTGAGAGCGTCCCCGATTCTGCCTCGTGTGCACATCCGCTTTTTGACCCAGTCCTGAACTAGACCCGGAAAAAATTGTGACAGCAAGCACGTTCCACGCCTCAGTATTTTATTTTTCGTAATTTTGTCTATGGGAGTATTGCTTGCGTTCCATGTTCTTTAGTCGAGTTACTAAATAGAGTACATTTGTGCCAAAAACCGTGTGTGCGTAGCATTATTACGAAATTAGTTATCTGTAGTTGAAAATCAAACAAATGACAGCGATGACGTGTGCGTAATATGATACTCGCATGATATAAATCTAAAAAAAAAATAAAAAATATGTCATTCGATTCGGTATGAATGGGGCTATTTTTTAGGTAAATAAAAAAATAGGGTCATCGCTTTCGATTTTGAATGAAAATTATTTTAATTTTTAATTTTCGTAATGTAAACAAACATTAAAAATAAATGATTATTTTAATAAATCTAAGTCTCTTAAAGTTACGAAACAAGTTTTATAATCTACCCTGGTCTATCCACTTAAAGAAACAGCCATTAGTTTAACAGCGGTCCATAGAATTTTTTTCTGTACGAGTCGTGTATGAGTGGCGAGGGCGCCCCGCGGCGCGTCGAAAAAAATGTAGGTACACTTGTGATGACGTAACCTTGGGACGCGGGACACCCAACCGGATATGATGATCTATTAGGGCTTCCAAACAAATATACAAAATTTTATAGACGTATGTATGTATGTATGTATGTATGTTTGTACACGCATATCTCCGTAACTATTAATCGGATCGTGACCATTCTTTTTTTATTGGCTTACATTTACTTCAACTTAGGGAACAGTGCAAGTTTCATCAAAATCGATTCAGTAATTTTCAAGATATGGACTAAAACGTGAAAGTGTGACGGCCTGGCTTATTGATACGAGCTACGGGTGTAGTGTCAAAGCGAAAACATCTCAAAACCTTGGTCAAATTCTAGTGCAACAACTAAAAATAACCAAATAAAAAGTAATTTAAAAAAATTAAACCGACTTCAAAAGAAATGAACTCAAAATTATGAAATAACTTTAATTTCGGAAGTCGGTGGCAAAAAACTAAAACTAAAATACAGATCCCAAGACACCGACTTCCGAAATTAAAGTTATTTCATAATTTTGAGTTCATTTCTTTTTGAAGTCGGTTTAATTTTTTTAAATTACTTTTTTTGTGCTCTTACATTGCAAACGCTGGCTAAACCTTACGAGATAGATGAAATTAATATACTACGGAATTGTATATCCTAAAAATATCGATAACAACTTCAAGTTTGTTAATTTTTTTAAATTATTTTTTATTTACATTGTCAAATAGCCTATTATATCGGATCGGTTTTCCCGTTACAAACACTAATAATGAAAAGATGAGAAAAAAAAAAACCCTTTGCTTTTTTGGTCATTTTAAATTGCCATTAATTTAAACGTGTAAGTATTTGTCGTCCATTAAGAATCCTTCATAAACAAAGTAATAATTAAAATAATTAACGACCAAACAAACAAACGGCAGACCAAAACACTAATGATAATTGAAGTCAGTGCTCCGAAAATAGGGCTCTTTTCATACGGTTCTGAATACAACTTGTTAACTGTTAACTGGATAGCACAAAATTGAAATTTTCAGTGTGAAATTTCATCTCTGCCCTGAATGAGGCCTCATTAAATGGCTGTGAGGCCGCAAATTGCAATTTATTGTCCTAGAAATGACATAAATTTGTTATGTTAAGCTGTTATTTTCGCTATATTTTTAGAGTTTAAAAACGCTTGTGGCATTTTTACTGGAGCGTTATTTTGATGTATTTTGTGTTATGTAACCGTTTCGACATTTTAGGTTTATGTGAGTTGTGATTGGTGGAATTAAATATGTGAAATAAAATTTAGATTTGTGTCGCATAGAGACAAAATTACAAAAAAATAAATACTGAGGGGTGGAACGTGCTTGCTGTCACAGTTTTATTTTACGTGAGTTTTATCCAATAGACATTATGGCGTACACTTTAGTGGAAAGCTGTCGTAAAAGGGTATCGTATTATTTTAACAGGATGAACAACAGTCTGTTGATAACAACAAACTGCGATCTCCCAGGTAAATAATAATTTTGGTATACAATAATGACAATATAGCATATTCTATTTATACAGGGTTATTGGTAAAACATTAACAACTTCTTAAGAGGTCATTGTACTCATGATTATGAACAACTTTTACTATGGGACCAAACCTGAAATAGCGAAAAAAAATCAGCTGTTCCTTACGTTTATGTTCGTATAACTCGTCAAAATGTATGGAACAGCTGAATTTTTTTTATATGTGAAAACGATGCACCTAGAATAAAATAAAATTACTACCTATACCAAAATTATAGCTCAAAGAATTAAAAATGAAGCAATGACAGAGAAACTAAAAAAAAAAATTATACATTTTTTATCATTGTTCTTCTCAACCAAAGCACCTGCCATCCAATCTCTTCACCACCCTTGGTTGACTGGTAGAGAATGCCTAAGGCATTAAGTCCGCCTTTGTACCTTTTTGTGCGCAAAGTTTAAATAAATAAACTAAAGTGATAGAAATAATTATAGTGCCCACATATTTACAAACATTGTAAAAGCATTTGGTTGGCTGGTTTCTTACCAAAATATGGTTTAGATAGGTTTGTCCGTTTTTACAAATGCATTTTAGACTCAAACAATATTAATACTTTAATCATTTCAGAGCCCTTTTAGCCTCAATACAAAGGTGCACGATCGATTTCGGTAGAACTTCAGTCAGGTCGATGAATAAAAAGGTATAGACTTTAGTTTGAATGTTCACATAATCAGATTGAAAGAAATAAATGTCCGAAATCTCGTTTTGCTTACAAATTGCCCTATTAACACATTTTACTTCTTGCTGATAGAAATTCAGAACGGGTATAGTCACGATTTACATCGAAAGCAATGATTGAAATTGTTAAAAGTTATCGAATGAATAAAAGTCGAGTATCAAAGTACCGATTGAACGTATTTTATGTCGATTGTCTAAAATAGAGTGTATACCTGGGGGCCTAAAAAGGCCACTTTTGCAGAATCATAAAAGGAATTCATCAAATCATTATAAATCATAATAGACAGTTAACTGTTAAGTTAATCGTATCAAATCCCATTGGTGAAGGATTTTTCAGTTATTTTTTTTTGTCTGTGCTTAAATACCAATCCAAATCCAATCCCAATCTCTTGCAACGAAAAAAACCAAAATACGTTTATGATTCTGCCAAAGTGGCCTTTTTAGGCCCCCTGGTCTTAAGTGAAGACCAAGAATCGGTCACTGTAAGTTAGGACGCTTGAACACTAAAGACGATCTTCTCAAGGCTTTTTTTTTATTTTTATTTTTTGTTTTGTGGATGGCTGGTAACATCTGGTTATGAGTTTTTTTTATTTTTATTTTTTTTTTGTGGATGGCTGGTAACATCTGGTTATGAGTTGCAGGAAATCAATTGGAGAGGCCTTCGTCCAACACTTCTGTAGGCTGATGATAATGATGATGTTGACGTCTGAAATAATCAGTAAAATGATAACAAACAGCTTCGACTATTTTCTTGAGAAACTAGAAGCGGAAAGGGAGCAACTGGGTCGTGAGCTTGGTGAAGAAGCCGGATTTCTTGGACTCATCAAACGCATGGTGTGGAGGTTCCTCACTCAGATTTCGAAGCGATTGGCTTCTATGAGATGGATCAGTAAACAAAATATTTCTATAACCTGAAGGCCAATTCCCGTATTAAAAGTCGCAATATCACCCCGCTTTGTCAAAATTTAACAAAAATTTAGGAAAATAGAGGTATATTTGACTGAGTACAGAATGCTACCGTTTTTAAAATACGGAAATCAGAATAGGTTCAAAGAGAAATTGGAAAATAAAGTTTTACGTGCCTGTAATTTCCAACCATCACCCATCGCTTCCTATTGGAATGCAGCAACAAAGTATAGCGACAGAAATATGTTATATAACCATGGTATAATATGTGTAGAAATTAAATGAAATGGTTTATTCTGTAAATAGGATATCGGAATCACTCTTGAGCAGTAGTGGCCCAGTGGTATTGGCCGCGACTTACGAGTTGTAGGTCGTAGGTTCGAACCCAGACAGGCGCTTTACTTTGTGTAAATTATTTCATCACCACTGCTCTCAAAACGGTGAAGGAAAGCATCGTGAGGAAACCGGCATATCCTAGAACCTAAAATTCGAAAACATGTGGCTTCTGCCAACCCGAACTGGACCCGTGTGGTGGATTACGGCCCACTCCCTCTCACCGAGAAGAGGCTTGTGTCCCAGCGGTTACATAATGTACAGAGTGATTACATAATCAGCCTATAATGTTCCCGAACATTATAGGCTGATTATGTAATCACTCTTATGCTATGTTCACATGCACGCCGTGCAGCCCGGCGGGCTGCCTGGCGGGCTGCGCGGCATGCAGCCCGCCCCAGGTCGGCGAACATTCAAGGCTGTTCACACGCACGCCGTCGTGTCAGTCAGCACGCCCGGTTCGCGGCATTCACGTTCACAGGCGCGTTTACGGGCTCGGGCGTACCGTTTACACGCTCGTGAATGTGAATGTGCACGTTGAATGTCGAGTTGAACGCGCGCGTGTGAACATAGCATAACACGTGATATTATGAGAAACAAACTCAGGGTACTACCAGTTACCACCATTCCTATTTTCTTTCTCGTCTAGTTCTCCTGTTTTCGTAGGACTTGTTTAACTTTAAACTCTTGAAAATTTACGTAAAGGCTATACATATTCATCTTTTTAGCAATACTTTCACGAACCCTATCAATTTCGAGGCCTTTACGCGTCATGCAACTTTCCACTCAACACGAATGAACGGCTGAATGAACGACTAAATGAACGAATGTGTAAAAGTGAAGGAAAAAAGCCTCAAACTGTACATGTCTTGCCATTAAGCTAATGATCCATGCTTATTAGCACGCTCGATGTGGCGTATATACGAAGTTTTTGTGGTAGATAGTTCGCAGTTTTTTTAGGGTTCCGTGGGCATAAAACCGTTTGGACGGTTAGTGATAAAATTGTGAAAGTTCGTTTTCTGAACGTAAGGACTGGAAAAGAACATGTATATTATGTATGCTACACTTACATTTAATTTTAATTCCTTTGTGTTATGTACACTTGTACAGTCAACGAACATTAATATTATATTAACTACACTTACTTTTAAAAGTGATTTTCTTTTACTGTTTTGATTATGCCCTAACATTTGTTGCTTGTTTCAGTCTGCCTAGTTTTCAAACCTCATTAGCAACATTTGTATACTTTCTAAGTAATCTATGTATACGAATAATATGTATAGTATTTCTTAAAAAGTATTAGATACAGACGGCCTATTCTGTAAAAAACTTACCGTGAAAACTTAGATGAAGTGAGTTATTAATTATGTCAATCCAGCAGCTGTCAATTATGTCTAGTATCAGGAGGAATGGCAGTCGATCCATTCTGTAACAATCTCACCGGGAAATCTTAGGTGAAGTGAGCTGTGATGAATAGTGTCAATCCCTTAGTATGAGGTGGAATGACAGTTTACTTCACATAAGTTTTCATAGAGAGTTTTTTGCAGAACAAACCGGCAGTTCACTTCAAGCTCACTTCAGCTATGTTTTCACAGTGAGTTTGTTACAGAATAGACAATCGGGTAGCGAAAAGTTATGATTGTGTGTTATGTTAAAACGGTCCGTTTATCTTGATTTCTGGAACCAGTCTGTACCGGTATCTACAACGCCACATGAGATCAACGCGTCATACTGACGTCACGCAAATCCTGCATCGCGCAAGCAGGGTTTACCGCGCAATTAGCGTAGATACAACGGCCCGCCAGACACAACGTCTGGTCGGAGGATCCTCCCTTTTCTATAGAGTATGAGTGAACTTTACACCCTGTTCTTCATACCTCTATAAGTCCTTTCACAATACTCCTCGATCATTAAAATCGAACGATACACCAAGTATATTCTCTTCGTCATCAGAGTAATGACGCGTACTTATTAGCACGCTCGATGAAACATCCTTGTACCGGTAATGTTCCTTTTTGCGGTAGCAGCGTGAAGAGGGTTCCGTAGCAAGTTGAACCTTCGTTGTGTATCCCTAAATGTAATGTGAAAGTTAGTTTGTTACGTTTTGGGTTAAACTGTACCCTAATTTGTGTAACAAACTATCAATCACAATTTGAATCTTTTTGAAGGTTATTGCTTTAAGTTTGTCTGCTCAACAACGTAAATAACGCAATGAATGTTGTTGAACTGTCAAAATGAAAGCAATCCCTACTGTTAGTGTGTTACGCAATAACCCCGCTGTTTGACTATGGTACTGGAAAAATCAGGGAGAGGGGCCGGTGGCTCAATAATAACAATCGCACAGGTCAATTGATCAGGTTAAGCTGCGCTTGCCGCGGTTGGTCTGTGGATGGGTGACCATATTTACATACCGTGACCCCTCCGTGCCTCGGAAAGCACGCTAAGCCGTTGGCCCCGGCTGTCATTCGTGGATCTTTGACAGTCGTTACGGGTAGTCAGAAGCCCGAAAGTCTGACAACCAGTCTTACCAAGGGGTATCGTATTACCCAATAACTGGGCTGTGGAGGTCAGATAGGCAGTCGCTCCATGTAAAATCCTGGTATTCAGCTGCATCCGGTTAGACTGGAAACCGACCCCAACATAGTTGGGAAAAGGCTAGGCAGATCAGATTAAAATTACCAACCTAAAGTGAACTAGAATGTATTGTCCGTATTGTATGAGGAAAAAGTTGTGACGGCACAAAATAAAATTTAATTGCCAAGTCGGTACAGCAATGATACCAATTGAAAAAGTATCTATTCCTTTATCAAATTAAGAATATTTTAGTTCACTTTCGAACAATGTGAAGTTGCGTATTTGGAATTAATTCTATATAAATATATATTCTATATTATTCAACACCCACATTATATTCAGATTATGACGTAAAACTGAAGTCAAAAATTCATTTCTACCTATCTTATACATGACATAACTGCCCCGTTGGTCTCGTGGTCGCAAGCGTGACTGCTGAATGTGAGGTCCTAGGTTCTATTCCCAGGTTGGACAAAGTGTTTATTGGTTTTTTCATTAGGAATTTCTTAGTAACAGCTTGGAGTTTGGAAGTTAGCGGTGTAATACCCCCGTGTCTCGGTGCGTACGTTAAGCCGTTGGTCCTGCGCCTGATCTCTCTCCGGTCGTGTCGAATTGCCGTCCCATCGGACTATGAGAGTGAGGGAAGAAAGAATGCACCTGTATCTGCGCACACACGACATAATGTACTATAGTACCTCCCGCGGCGAAGGCTGGGTCTGCTGAGATTGATCGCTATGGCTAAAATTCACTCTGGAGGACTTTATTTATACATGCACTAAGTGCCTATAAAAGCTCACTTTTTAATTACTGCAAGAAATCTAACATCTACATTTCCCACAAAGTTAACCATTTTCCACCATTATGCTGTCGACCGTATTTCGAAGAATCGACATCAAATATTCGACATCCACTAAAGGCTTATTTCTTGCCGTAGACACAGTCATTAAATAAAATACAAAGTACCTACTCAAAGTTATCGAGACACTATATAAAAAGAATTGTTTTCAAAAGGGTCTATATTAAAAACCTTTTAGAGACATTCTTTATTTAAGTTGAAAGAGGTTGATTTTGTTTTTTCCTGTTTTTGTTTTTTTTTTCTTGTAAAACGGGCTGCTGGTCCGTATAAGGGAAGTTGGGTACCGTCCATGAATATCTGTAACGTGGAAAAATATTTATGACTGGCAGCGCGCAGCGTCCTGCGGTTTCACCCGCATTACTTTCGATCCCGTGGGAATATCGGAATATTTTTTTTTATCAAAATTGGTGCAGTTTTTTGTGCGTGAAGAAGTAACAAACATGAAAACACACTCACAAACTTTCGCCTTTATAATAATAGTGTGATGTGATTAGTAGGCAGTAGGATAATACGATACTTTAATCATAATTAGGTACCTACCTTAAAGAAGCGACTCGTACAGGACGATCACAAACTTAAATAAATACAACAAAAAATTAAAAAATCAAATTAGATAAAAAAGCACTATAAAATATTTCACGTGTCTGTAACTATACAGGCAGTCATAAAACGTCCTTCAAACCGGAACACACCTAAAGCTAAATGTAGTGGTATCATTTCCTCAATTATATTCTGAACCTCTTTATTATTATCTTCGCGATTTTCGAAAAAAAAAAGCCTTGTTGTCCAGTTAAATGTTTTTTATGTCCAGGAAAATCACAGTCCACTCCAAGGTTGCCTGGAAGATATCGCAGAAAGCGATAAGGCCGCCCATTGTATATTTGGTAGGTAATGTTCGATCTATTTTTTGCTGTGTATTTTTGTTGTAGGTACAATAAAGTATATATAAAAAAATCACATGGTTAAAGTGTGAAAATAAAATTGTTTATAATAACAACTTTATTTTATTTATTTTTTTATATAAGTGTTCCATTTTTAAACATCCTGAAATTAAATTTAAATTAACGCAAACATTTGTCTCGAATTAAAATTTAACATAACGCAACTCAGGACCCCAAGATACAGGCGCTGCCAAGTTTGGGGACCACCATAGATATGGGGACCACTGATCAAATAACTATGTTATATATCCTAGTAACAGTACAGTTCGCGTCAAATAACTTTGCCGCTCTGAAGTAGGCAACGAATCACTGCGCAGTAGTTAATCCTATGAATACAACAGCAGCGCGCATGGCGCGGATTGGCGCGGCTAGGAAAGAGCCTAGCTTCAGAGCGGCAAAGTTATTAGACGCGAACTGTAAGCATACAATAATAATTATTATTTTTGAAATTGCTTTTGTAATAATGAAACAATAAATTATTATTTTTCTTATTGTTTTTTACATCCGCTTAAGTATGCCTAAAGGTTTTTTAATTACCTAGGTAGTTACAAATCTTTTGCAAGTATACCTACCCTACAAAAACAAGAAATAAAACAGATACAAACTCAAATAACTTTCTATATGATAAATACAAAAATTTAACAAATAAATCTACGGAACCATACATCACTTATTCCCAATACTCAGTGCCTACCTACCTACAGTTTTATACTTCGGCAGCTAGTTAGCGGGATGAAGGCTTTTTCCAGCTGATTACTGAACTGAGTAATTATGTGAGTGAAGTAGGCACATGAAACACAATAGTAACAGTTACGCGACTTTGTCTGCATACAGCGATTGTTTTTTTCGAAAACAATGTAATTGGTTTTTGAGTTGTACAATGATGCGTAAGTACCAGGTGGTACTTTTTAAAGGACAAACACAGGCTGTATATATATATATTTCTTAACTCAGCTTCGTAAGATAAGAGGAAGTGGTTTTAATTCAGTGAGTTGTACAGGCTATGATGCGTAAATACCAAGTGGTACTTTTTAAAGGACAAACACAGGCTGTATAATCGAACTGTATATATATATTTTTTAACTCAGCTTCGTAAGATAATAGGAAGTGGTTTTAATTTAGCTTGCAAACTTGGACCAATACATATAAACTAACTAACAAGGCAAGATAAATACTGTGACCTCTGAGTTTGTTTCGGCCTTTCTTCTCAGAGTCGTTAGCTAGGAAACGCCGACCTCATTTAGTTTTTCAGATGGCCATCTTAACTACTCAATGATAAATATTTCACGGGTTGCGATTCGATTATTTAAATATGGTTGCTAAGCAATTTATGCTCGTCACAATGCGAATGGTGAAATGGAGCTGATGGTGGAATACCAGGAGAACTCTTCAACAATTAACGTCCCTGCATCGGGAAAAGCAATATTTTGTAAAAGGCGATGAGCAAGTTGACACTATGCCATTGTAACTTAGATAAATTATAAGCAAACCCACTAAAAAGCGAGAAATAAAAACTTTTTAACAAAAAAATTAAACCGCCGAAAAAAACTGAAACGCCAAAAATAATAAACCTTTTTATTTAAACCTTAATAACCACGTTTTTAAACTAATGTAAGTATATCTAAGTAATTTTGAGTAGGCGCCAAACAAGCAAATTAGATAGTCTTTGTTCAATGATGGCGCCGACTCAAAATTAGGTACCCGTGGCTACTTAGTAACAGCCGCACAGGTCGATCGATCAGATCACGCTACGCTTGCCGCGGTTGGTCCCTGGATGGGTGACCATTTTTACATACCCCTCCGTGCCTCGGAAAGCACGTTAAGCCATTGGTCCCGGCTGTCATTCGTGGATTTTTGACAGTCGTTACGGGTAGTCAGAAGCCCGAAAGTCTGACAACCAGTCTTACCAAGGGGTATCGTATTACCCAGTAACTGGGTTGTGGAGGTCAGACAGGCAGTCGGTCCATGTAAAATACTGGTATTCAGCTGCATCCGGTTAGACTGGAAGCAGACCTCAACATAGTTGGGAAAAGGCGAGGCAGATGATGATGACCTAATATAACACCTACATACTTTAATAAATACATAAACAACAACTGCCCCGTTGATCTCGCGGTCGCAAGCGCGACTGCTGAGCGTGAGGTTCTAGGTTCGATTTCCAGGTCGGGCAAAGTGTTACTGGGTTTTTCCATTAGGAATTTCTTAGTAACAGCTCGGAGTTTGGAAGTTAGCGGTGTAATACCCCCGTGTCTCGGTGCGCACGTTAAGCCGTTAATCCTGCGCCTGATCTCTCTCCGGTCGTGTCGAATTGCCGTCCCATCGGACTATGAGAGTGAGGGAAGAAAGAATGCACCTGTATCTGCGCACACACGACATAATGCACTATAGCACCTCCCGCGCCGAAGGCTGGGTCTGCTGAGATTGGTCGCCATGGCCAAAATTCACTCTGGAGAACTTTATTTATACAAGGTGTTACTGGGTTTTTCCATTAGAGATTTCTTAGTAACAGCCCGGAGTTTGCAGAAAGCACGTTAAGCTGTGGGTCCTGCGCCTGATCTCTCTCCAGTCGTGTAGGATTGCGTGCTGTCCTATCGGACTGTGAGAGAGAGCGAACAGAGAGTGCACATCATTGTGTCTGCGCACATAGTTGTCCACTCTAATATTTACCGCACCGAAGGCAGTGGCCTTAGGGGGGGGGGGGGGTAAGGCCCCTGGTCTCCGTTGAGATTGGCCATGGACGAAACACGGTCTGAAGGAATATTTTATTATATAATTTTTTATTAAAACTTTATGCACAAGTAAAAAACTGTACAAAGGCAAACTTAATGCCTTGGGCTTTTTCTACCAGTCTAGCAGAAACAATACACAGTAGATGCAATAGCAGAAAAAAATAGAAAATATTTTTAAGTGAATTGTAATAATAAATACATTTAAACATACATACAAAAAATTTATAAAACAAAAGAAAAAGTTATGAGAGATAAACAAGAAAACTTACAACACACAACTTCTGAGACGAATCTGCCAACTTCTTGTGTAAGTGTTCTCGAGCTTTCACTTTAAATGTGAACTGATTGGTTACCGTCCTGTTATTCTGTGGGAGCGCATTCCAAAGGGAAACCGCCTGGATAAAGAAAGAAGACTTTATAAAACCGGAGCGATGAGAAGGACAACGAAGAAGATGATTATTTTCGGACCGGAGATTCTTGCTGTGTATAGAGCATAAATATTGACATTACTCGTATAACTTCCTATTACTATTTGAAGCAAGCCCTCAAATCTCCAGGTATCATGACACCAGTTTTTACAAATCACCCAATTAATATAGTATATACAAGTATATAAAAAAAAGAAGGGAAAAGAAAAAGAGAGGAGCTCATTGGGCATCAAAAAATTCGTCCGCATCGCTGTCAATGGCATAAGTGCCCAAAAGGCTGGCAGCATTTTAGAGTTAAATTGTAAGATAATTAGGTATTAATAAAAAAAAAATAATTAACTTCCCAATTAATTCAAAAATTTAATCTTGTACTTAAAGCCCATAATTAAACATTAGGACAGAATCTAACAAGTAGTACATCGTGTTTAACGCTTAATTAAATTAGGCCGTTAGTAGGTCAGCTTTAATATAAAAGAAAACGGCCACTAACAGGAAAAATATAATCCAATTTAGAGAAGACAATCTCCTGTTACCAAAACAAGGTTACCTGCGTACTAATGCAGAGATGGCCAACCTATGGAACTTGTTAAATGTATTTTAAATGATGAGGTTTGAAAAATATAACATTATTATCGACCTATCATCTAACAGCTGAGGTATTTTCCAGGGTTCAAAACTCTTTGATCACTATCGAGGTCGACAAATACATTTCGGTTTCTTGCTTGCTCAAAGACTTCTCTGGCTAACGGGAAACAAAAACTCTGATAAAAAGTTCTACTCCAAGTATGAAGATCGCACAATAAACGTATTAAATTACCGATATATTTTGTGCTCGTAGGGCCGTCTGTACCCGGGGGTGCAAGGGTGCGTGGCCCCTGGCGCAGGGTCTTAGGGGGCGCAAGCCGGTCAGGTCATCACTCATTATAACCGCACCGCTACAGCGCAGTAACGGCCCGGCACCGCTTCGGAAAAAATCCACCCGTTTGAGCTACCAACCAGTAAACGGCATCTGAAGAACAAGCTGTTCCCTCACCGTTGGCGTGCCAGCAGCAAACGGTCGTCTTGCTGACAGCTCGTTGGTGACAAGCGACCGTTTCCGAGCGTTTACCGAGGCGGTGCCAGGCCGTTACTGCGCGGGAACGGTGCGGTTATAATGAGTGATAACCTTATCACAAAAATTAAGTTTTTTCTTTTGTTGTAAGAGCAGAGCAGTGGTGGTCAAGTGGTAACGGCCGCGACTTACGAGATAGGTCGTAGGTTCGAACCCAGACAGGCGCTTTACTTTGTGTAAATTATTTCATCACCACTGCTCTCAAAACGGTGAAGGAAAACATCGTGAGGAAACCGGCATGTCCTAGAACCAAAAATTCGAAGACATGTGACATCTGCCAATCCGCACTGGGCCCGCGTGGTGGATTACGGCCCACTCCCTCTCACCGAGAGGAGGCCTGTGTCCCAGCAGTGGGAACATTATAGGCTGATTATGGTTATGGTTTTGTTGTAAGAGGGCGCAGACTGATTTTCGCACCCCGGCACCCAATATCGTTAAGACGGCTCTGTGTGCTTGCTATGTATACCACCAGTACTTCGAACTATGTAATACATGGATGTCAGTAAGACCTAAGACCAAATGCTATTAAGGCTGTTAGGCCTATGTTCATTGTCCAGCAGTGGACTGCGATAGCCTGAGTTGATTGACTAACTATTATTTATTTTATT
This sequence comes from Oligia strigilis, assembly GCA_951800025.1. Lineage (NCBI taxonomy): Eukaryota > Metazoa > Arthropoda > Insecta > Lepidoptera > Noctuidae > Oligia > Oligia strigilis. Next base: position 12,315,227 of record OX637564.1, on the reverse strand, counting down.
AAACTAATCTACTGAGATAACATAATAATAACATATAATTTTATGGCTCGTAATAGCCATTATTATAGTAATATTTTATAGCCTACTAAGTTATAAAATAAAATAAACCTAGATCGAAACTTCAGCTGTAAACTTCCATTCCAACAAAGGTTCACCACCCCTGCCCTCGCGTACCAAAACAAACATAACATACATAAACAAATAGTTAATTAACTATATAAAACAAAGGTACTGCAGCAGCAATAATATTACTAATGTAAGGAACATCGTTAGAAGCAAATGTTGCTGTGGGACTAACGTACAGTTGGCTACAAAAAAATGTTGCTCATTTTGAAATTTTGATGGTTTTAAAAGCGTGCATTCTGAAATTGAGGATATTTTACGAGATTCACGATAAATTTATTAACTAATGCAGTTCACAATCAATATTTAAGTGCAATACAGAGCGATATTTCATAATTTAGTTCACAGCTATTTGCGACGTTTTCAACTTTCATCACATTTTAACGACGAAGAATTGGTAGGTACATACATGTGTATCCCCTTATGATAAGTTGACACCGCTGTCTATGGATATTGGCAATACCTACCAGAAGCATCGCAGTTGTAGTCACCCCAGTTAGAGACAAAGTTGAAATTTTTCATGAGTCTTTGATTACACCGCAACAAACTCCCTTAATACTTAATATAAACAGAGCAATGCTGCTTTGACACAGAAATACTGAGGTTTAAAAGGTACGTCTCCAGACGAGGAGACGTCCTCTACCTACCTAACAAAATTAACACATTGAAGGACACTGACCGAGACACAATAGAAGTTTTAGTGTTATTACGTCGAGAGGCGTTAAGTGCAAAGTGTTAACATAATATTACTATTTCAAGCAATTTCTACTCTTCAATAACTTAATACAAAAAAAATACAACTAGCAAGTTTTTATTCATTTTATTAATCTGTTTCGTTTGAATAGTGTTCATTATCTTTTTCCACTAACTGTACACTGTCCGAGTTTGAATTTAAATATGTATGTAGTGATAATGGTAATTGGAGTGGATTGGTAATGCAATGGAAATTACTAATGGTCTACTTAAGCTATTCATTATTTATGGAATGGCTTCATAGATAGCTTGGGATAGCACGTTATGCTAATTAATTGATCTTGATATTCACCATCATCTGCCTAGCCTTTTTCCCAACTATGTTGGGATCGGCTTCCAGTCTAACCGGATGCAGCTGAATACCAGTATTTTACATGGACACTGGGTCACTGGGTAATACGATACCGCTTGGTAAGACTGGTTGTCAGACTTTCGGGCTTCTGACTACCCGTAACGACTGTCAAAGATCCACGAATGATAGCTGGGACCAACGTCTTCCGAGGCACGGAAGGGTCACGGTATGTAAAGATGGTCACCCATCCACAGACCAACCGCGACAAGTGTAGCTTAACCTGATCGATCGACCTGTGCGGTTGTTACTATTTAGCCACGTTGATCTTGATATTCATAGTCTTAAAATTTTGACAGGTCGGTGGTACGTCTTTTACCATTTACTTTATATCAGCTTGTAATGATCAAACTACTGCAGGTCGGAGTAGGTCACTGTTGAATATATTTTTATTAAAACATATTATACTTTAAATATAAAATAAGCACCTATGTGACAAAATAACAGAAAGTTATAGTTTTCGAATAAAACGCTAGTGACTGACAGACGGACACGAGAGTGATCTTATTATCTTCTAAGCTACGGAACCTTACAATCCTGATAAATTAAGATTATTTTCAAAAGTAACTTAAAAATGATAGTCAACTAAACATTGCTAATTCTACGATTGTCACAGTCAAAATGTAGCTACTGTAGGTACAAAACAAGTACCCAAACCAGAGAGTAGAGTGGATCGGATAGAATCCTTAACAAGCTGATTGTCTGCCGCTTCCACCCTAAATATTGCGCAAAACTTTGTCTACTGATTACCTACAGAGTTAAGCCTGTAATCTGTTGTGGACCCACTGAATTTGTGACGCGGTTTCAGTTGTTTTTGGGGCTAAAATATAGATAGCTCGTTAAAGATAGGTTTGTATAGGACGATGTTCTTTATCCACGAGGTATTCTGCGTTGAATAACCTATCCCTTATGGCTGTGAGATATACATTACGTCAGACAATAGGTGATAACTGAAGATTTTTCTCTTTCGGCGGCAGTGGCTCGCACTCAAAGCAGATATTGCCTCTCTAGAGGTTGAGGCACAATCACCCTTTGCAGCCGTTTCCCTACGGTTACAGCTTCATCTGAGGAGTGAGTGTGGAACCAATGCGCCACCGATACTGCCAGTGACTTTTCCAGTGACGAATTCAAGTGCAAAACGTCATATGGCAACAGGGATTATATCATCATCATCATTTCAGCCGAAAGACGTCCACTGCTGGACATAGGCCTCCCCCAAGCACCTCCACTTCGACCGGTTCTGCGCTTATCGCATCCAACGGGTTCCTGCGGCCTTCACTAGGTCTTCGGACCACCTTATGGGAGGCCTTCCAACGCTACGTCTTCCGGTACGCGGTCGCCACTCCAGAACCTTTCGGCCCCACCGGCCATCTGTTCTGCGAGCAATGTAGGGAACATTGCTCGCAGAACAGATGGCCGGTGGGCCCACTGCCACTTAAGTTTGGCAATTCTTCGGGCTATGTCGGTTACCTTGGTTCTCCTGGGATTACATAATCAACGTATAATGTTCCCATTGCTGGGACACATTCCTCCTCTCGCTGAAAGGCCGTGGGCCGTAATCCACCACGCGGGCCAAGTGCAGGTTGGTGGATGTCACATGTCTTTGAATTTTTGGTTCCAGGACAGGCCAGTTTTCTCACGACATTTTTCTTCACCATTTTGAGAATAGTGGTGATGAAATAATTTACACAAAGTAAAGCGCCTGTCTGAGTTCAAATCCATGACCTAGAACATGGATTAGCTGCGTCAAACCTAGATGTAACTTGAAAAAAAACCAAGATAAATGAGGAACACAAAAAAATTATTTAAAATTTAAAAAACCCCCTACACAAAATAATAATAAAATTAAATGTAATTGGAAAAGGATAAAATAATTTAAAAACCCCCGACTTAAAGAATTTATGTAACGAGACTAAAACAGATAAATTCATATGGCAGTCGGGGGACCTCTTAGAATAGAAGGTGTTCCACAGAACGGTCCCCCGACTTCCATATGAATTTATCTGGTTGGTTTACAAAAAAAAACAAAATCAAAATCGGTTCATCCGTTCGGGAGCTACGATGCCACAGACAGACACACACACACACCCCCACACACACACACAGACACGTCAAACTTATAACACCCCGTCGTTTTTGCGTCGGGGGTTAAAAATCTAATATTATGAAAAATTATACTGATGTTATTATGGACTGGCCGCTGCCTTAATTAAATATTTTTTTGAACTTTTTAAGCGGTCCTTTTTATACCTAGTAAAAAGTCTGCTTTTCTTTAATAAAAACTCTAAGTCCACTAATCTTTTGTTGGAAAGAAGTTTTAAAAACAACTTAAACTGGTAGCCGAGACAACTTTAATGTTTTTAAGAGCCATTACGTGACTAAAATTTAAGTAGATAGCTTAAAACAAAAGACAATCTAGAAGCATCGAAAAAAGTTAAGGTTGTATTGTGTAACATTTTAAAAGCCTTCTAGGGTCAGCTTTGTGTATTTTATCTCGTCAGGGCTCAAATAAATAAGTGTGTCCTCAGAATCTTAATGTATCTAAAATACTACTAAAAGCTACTGCCTAGCTCTTACTGAATAAAACTGACAAGGACTGGTGTAAATCATAAAGCATTTATGAAAAATATTGAATCTTGCGAGATTCGTGGCTAGGTGGCCGCACGGATCAATCGATCAATGTTAAGCTACGCTTGTTGCGGTTGGTCCTTGGACGGTTGACCGTTCATTTCATATCGAGACCTCCTCGTGCCTCGGAAAGCAAGCTAAGCCGTTGGTCCCGGCTCTCATTCATAGATCTTTGTCAGTTGTTATGTATAGTCAGAAATCTAAAATTTACCTGAAATTTTAGTTTGAGGCCACCATGCAGTTTTAGCAAAAGGTACCCAAGTAATATGGAGTGTTTGATACACAGTCGCTCCATATAAAATACTGGTATGCAACTGCATCCGTTTAGACTGGAAGCCGACTTCAACATAGTTGGGAAAAGTCTTTTTTTTGCGGATGGGAAATCATCAATTGTCCCCTCCCGCTCTGGGTGGAGCGGTAGGGAGTGTCAGACTCTTACTGACTAAAACCCACCCGTGTTCCTTCCTTAGCCCTTTATGTTCCAGGCCCGCGGTAACCCTTTCGGATAATCCCGCTGACCCGGCAGGCTTCGGCCCTAACGGGTCTCTTCAACTGATGCTGACATCTCTTTGAGGCGCGCGTGGAACACGTACGCGCCGTCCGGCACGGGCCTGGTCCTGATCAGACGGTGAGCTACCCATTACTCTCCGTCCGCAGGCCCGCGCCAACGGCGGCCGGTAGTCGTCACGCGTCTCTCGACGCCGGAGCGTCTCCCGCGGCGGCTGGAACGGGAGGCTCTCTCCCTCAGTCATCCCGCCAATTGGGAAAAGGCTAGACAGATGATTTATTCCGGTCTGATTCCCTTTTTAATCTTAAAAACAGAACGTTCACTGCTACGGGTACTTCGCTCAGTGTACGTCATTCCTCTTGCCCAAATGTTGTACATACCACGTAATGGGTGTTTCTGCTCCATTAGCCTTATGGCCTGTGTATCTTGCCCGTAACTTGTACACCGACCGCTAATTGTACTACACGGGGTAAGAATGTAATGTTTGGGTATAAGACGTTTTGATTTCTTGTTCAAGATAAAGGTAGAGAATTCTCTGGTGGAGAGTTTGTGTTGTTGTAGTATTAATGTTTTTTTTTGTTTGCCTATACTGTCCCACTGCTGGGGAAAGGCCTCCCCCAAATACTTCTTGGAACTCTTTTCCCGCTCCACCTCGAACCACTCCTCGCGGTACGCGTCCAGGTCATCTCAAGTTCTCTTTCTGGGCCGGCCTTGGCGGCGCCGTCAATCTTCAGGCCCCCATTGTTTGGAGATTTTTGCCTAGCCGTCATCGTGCATACGGCTGATATGACCCGCCCAATACCACTTGAGCCTGGCAGCCTTCTATCCTACATCCAGTATGCCCGTTTTGGAACGCAGCGTGGTGTTCCAAATTCTGTCCTGTCTTTTAACACCCAGAATGCTGCGTTCCATCGCTCTTTGGCAAACTCCAAGGCGGTCATTTTGTGACTCGGTAAGCGACCAGCCGGTCGATTCTGTAAAAATCTCACCGTGAAAACCTAGGTGAAGTGAGTTTGTTTTTGCTAGGAATTGACACTATTGACAGCTCACTCCACGCTCACTTCACCTAGGTTTTCACGGTGAGATTTTTACAGAATAGCACCGCAGGTCTGAGCATGAGCACCGTAGATTATGACGTTTAACGTTAAGTTTGTATTATATTTTACTACTTATAATTAAATACTTATTCATAGAAAACTACCCAATCAAGGTTTTCAAGAACATAAATAAAAAATATCTGCTTCAAAGGTCATCTCGCTTTAAATCCCTCAATTTATACAAAAACAGAAAATTTCGATTGTAGCTCGAAAGTTCACAATTGGCGTCACTAAATAACAATGGGATCTACCCCTATTACGAGAGATGTAGGTGACACAGGACTCAGGACACCTCAACCTCTACCAAACCCTTCTCAAACACAGGTGCGCTATGTAATCTACTTGTGATCACACACATTAAATAGAGCTTATGTATTCCGTAATAAAGTACAACAACAGTGCTACAACTCTAACTACAATTGCGTTTGGAACATGTGTCTGATTCGGATTTCATTGGCATAAATCCATACTAATATGATAAATGCGAAAGTGTGTCTATCTGTTACCTCTTCATGTTTAAACCGCTGAACCGATTTAGATGAAATTTAATATAGAGATAGTTTGAGTCCCGGGAAAGAACATAAGTTAGTTTTTATGCAGATATTCTCACGGGATCGACACTTGTGCCGGTGAAACCGTGGGGCGCTTCTAGTTAATAATATTGATTCGTAAAGAAAAGCAGCAGTGGCCCAGTGGTATCGGCCCTGACTTACGAGTTGTAGGTCGTGCGCTCGAACCCAGGCGGGCACTTTACTTAGTGTATTGAATTTCATCACAACTGCTCTCAAAACGGTAAGGGCAAACATCGTGAGAAAACCGTCCTAGACCCAAAAAATCGAAGACATATTGTGACATCTACCAACTCGTACTGGGACCACGTGGTAGATTACGGCCCACTCGCTCTTACCGAGAGGAGGCCTGTGTCCCAGCAGTGGGAACATTATAGGCTGATTATGCATTCGTAAAGAAGCAAAAGTGGATGTATTAAACGACTCGAAACTGTAATTACGCGTTAAAACTGCGTAATTACAGATTACATTTTCTATGTTGAAGTCCTTCACCATGACCATGGTGTCCACACGTTCAGACGTTGCACCCAAAACAATACAAAGTCTGTGTCTTGTTTTTTGATATCAACCGCTACTGTTGAACATAAGTATTTCATAGGACAAGGCTTACTAAAGGAACGGCTGTGGTTAAATGTCGGGTGCGGTTATCCATCCAATCCTAACATGATTTGAAAATATAATAATCATTCAGAGATTCATTGATAAACAGAATATCATTATTACATTTTAGAGCTCTACCAATATTTCCAAAAAATCTAACAATCCCAACTGTCAATCTGATAAAACCGATCCGATCCGACACGTCAGTTTCAATTTACAAACGCCCCGTACACTTGAGGCCAAAAACACGGCATCCAGTGTAAACGTCATTGAAAAATAACGGCTCACGTGAAGCAAGTCAATATGGCGTCGTTTCACCTGTCACATTACAAGCCACTCTCGATATTACCCGGGCAATTTAAAAAATGGAACGTAATGTTTTAACCTACATTTGAATATTACTATTAAATTGACAGTATGGGTGAAATATTGAAGGGGTTCTGACCTCTGGGAAAATATTAAATTCAGTCGCATTAACCAGATGCGACTGAATTTCATATTTCTCACTAGAATCAAAATATGAAGGTTGCATATTATTATCTGCCTAGCATTTTCCCAACTATGTTGGGGTCGGCTTCCAGTCTAACCGAATGCAGCTGAATACCAGTATTTTACATGGAGCGACTGCCTATCTAAACTCCACAACCCAGTTACTGGGTAATACGATACCCCTTGGTAAGACTGGTTGCCAGACTTTCGGGCTTCTGACTACCCGTAACGACTGTCAAAGATCCACTAATGACAGCCGGGACCAACGGCTTATCGTGCTTTCCGAGGCACGGAGGGGTCACAGTATGTAAAGATCATCACCCATCCACACACCAACCGCGGCAAGCGTAGCTTAACCTGATCGATCGACCTGTGCGGCTGTTATTATTTAGCCATGGGCCCCTCAAAAGGTTGCATATCTATTTATTAAATAAATACATTATATTTATACATATACATTTTAATTATATTTATTTAAGAAGTATGTATGTAAGTATATTCTTATATTGTATGTCTATTTATTTAAATAAGAGAATTGTTTTAATTTATACGTTGTCTACATCTCTTTTTATGTACTCACTTAACGCAGGTATGCTGGAAGGTATTCTTTAGAAATAAGCATCACCTTTGTACGTATGTTTCTGTTCCTTTCTTCTTGTCTGTTTACATGTGTGTACGTACATTAATGTTTTGATAAATAAATAAGTAAAAAATCATGGTGATTCTTATCATAATTTCAGACAAATTACGTCCGAGACGTCCGTACGGTCGAGACGGCTAACCGAGTTTCGGCACAACCAATCTTAGACCTCTCAAATCCAGCGTATTCCCGCGACCTGTACTAATAGAGAAGAGAGCTAAGTTACAGTCAGATTAGAAACTGCTCGAAATCTTGGCTAAAACCGGTAATAAGCAAAAGCCCTTTAAAAAAATCTCCATTTTAAGAAAAAAAATATTAATTTCCGGTATAACAAAAAATTTTGTGTTGTCGAAGGAATTTGCATTTGTTTATCGAAAATGCTAAAAAAATGTAAGCGGCGAAAATGAGAGGAACCATGAATATTTCATGATTTCTTTGCAAATTGAAGATGTTTGGCGAATGACAATAGCTCAAAGGTATTGATTTTTCTGATAGAGAAATTGGGAGTTAAAAATAATGTTGAGAAAATAGAATAAATTGACCAGCATTACCTCCTACATATTTGTAAACCATTTTCTCATTTCACATGATGTCATCTTTCTATAATGGTTTAATCACCCACAAAAAGGAAAAGTTTGGTATGACAGCAAAATTCAAACTACCTACGGTTTTGTAGATTTTAAATGGTTTTTCAACATAACTTTAGTGACAATACGCAAAAAGTGAGAAAACATTAACCTTCCTAAAGTAATAATTATAAACTAAATTACATAGCCAATACAAAAATAATACTAAAACACGCATAATTAACTCCACTTTAATTAAAGAACTTCAACAAGAAAATCTCGATTAGAACTAAAACCGAATTAAGGCCAGGATTAAGCCAACAGGATAGAACAAACTGACATTGCATAGCTTAGCTCGTCCGTGTAATTATGAGCTACCAGTGAACCGGCATGAACTGGTATTAACTGGAATTAACTGGATAAAACCAGATTGTGAGCAATATAGCCGGCCTGGATTTGGCCGCAATCTTAGCCGGTGGGGGTCCTGGGATGTTGTTTCGGATACGGTATTGTGTTTCTTGGATAGGTCCTAATCAAAAGATAAAGAGTTTCATTAAAATACTTTGAAGTCAATACCGGAAGCTATCACAGACATACTTTTACACACTATTCTCGAATCTACCTTTTCTAGTTATTTTTTGAGTTTCGTGCCCAACGGGTGCCAACGGAATCCTATTACGAAGCCGTATGTCATAGGGCTGAATTTTTTTACCCGTAACAGGTAAAATTTACTCAAAATTCGCGTAAGTCAATCAATCAATCTGCCTAAACTTTCCCAATTATGTTGGGATCAGCTTCCAGTCTAACCGGATGCAGCTTAAAACCAGTACTCACATGGAGTGACTGCCTATCTGACTTTCACTACCCAGTTACCTTACATACAAGGTGTAACAGAATAAACGCAAGTCCAGAAAGAGATGCTCCGACCTTCGACCAACCCTGGCTGTTATCATTTAGCCCATGTAATTCGCGTAAGTATGGTTTCATCATTTCAGCCGAAAGACGTCCACTGCTGGACATAGGCCTCCCCCAAGCACCTCCACTTCGAAAGGTTCTGCGCTTCCAAGTAGAAGAGGTTCGGTTTGAAGTACGGTTTTTACAATGTCTAATAATGAATGGTTAAAAGCTATAAAGGTTTTCTCTTAAATGAACTTGCAATGTAAATCAGTCACAGAGCAGAGAATTTCCTCATTAGGAACTACCTCATCTACATCTTCATACACCTAGATAAGTAGGCAGGAATAAATGACGTTTGTTTTCTTGTTACATTTCAATTATCTCGGCTCTCCTTAGTATAACGCGACGAAATTTCATTTTTTCAACGTAATATATATTTTTTTCGTCTTATATTAGCCGTACCTGCCTGTGGCATTTACTAGAAATGTATTTTTTGCCCAAAATGTATAAAAATCTAGCATCACGCCTGTACATATTATTTGCCCGAAGGGAAAGGCAGAAATGTTTATTTCATCCACATTTAGCTAGTTATGTTTTAAATCTCACGTAATAATGGGGATGCCATAATTCCATATTAATTTTTAGACTACCAAAATACCTAGCAATTATTTGAGATTCACGAAAAAATAATAAATTAGAATGTATATTAAGATTTTTAGGAAAGCATCATGGGAATTATTTGTTGTTCGATTAAATACCTCCCCCCCCTTAAGGGAGATGGGGTAAGGTAGCCTGCGAAATTAAAATTTACTTACGTTTTTTTGCAATTTTCCCGTCAGTGTCAGGTTGTATGTTGATTAAAATATGATTCGCGGCCGTAACAACTATGGCTTTACAAAATTATAATTAATAGGTGTTGTTTTTTTTTTTTTATAGGTTATGTAAATTATTATTATAATTATCATGTATTGAGAACAAAGATTTGAATACACATTAAATAGGTTTTCGGGCTGTTACTGTATATGGAAAAACCCCATGTCAAACACTTTGTCAAACTTTGGGATCAATCCCAGGAACGCTCAGCAGTCAAGCTTGCAAATAGACCAACGAAGCAGTTAACGGTTTAAAGGAGTGTTTAAACTGAGGCGAATCCCAAATACGATGCGGGATGCGACTGCGCGTTGTTCTAATGACCAGGGCCCTATTTAATTTAACTGACATTATTGTCAAAAATGTAAATCATTGACACATTTCACATCAGATCAATAAAATGTAGTAACCCCTCAAGCGTCAAGTGTACACCAAGTGTACATAAGAAAAAGTGCTGGAAACGTCAACGGTACACCAAGTGTACACAACAGTGTCATTGTTAAAACAATGACTTTACTGCGCCCATTCAACTACTCCGACGCGTGGGGTGTTTCGACAAGTAGGCACGTGTGAGGGGTTAAAGAAACTTGTAAAATTGTTCGATTATTATCAGATTTTCGCCCGTCACAGTGGGCAGGATAGAATGATGATAAAATGGCACTGTATCTAGTGTAAAGCTCACTCATACTCTATAGAAAAGGGAGGATCCTCCGACCAGACGGGTATTGTGTCTGGCGGAAAACTGCCCGTAAACTCTGCTTGCGCGATGCAGCATTTTGCGTGACGTCAGTATGACGCGTTCTTCGCATGTGGCGTTGTAGATACCGCTACACTAGTATTTAAAAAAAAAGTTCGGATGTGTAGACAGTCGTCTCTGTCACTCATACCTGTGTCTTAGTCTCATTCCTAAGCTCATACAGCCTATAATGTTCCTACTACTGGGACACAGTCCTCATATCTCTGAGAGGGAGTGGATCGTAATCCACCACGTGTACCCAGTTCGGGTTGGTAGATAAATAAATAAAATGTATTTATTGCATCATCTTAAATAACTCATTCTAGTTACAATGGGGAGAATCCATATAAGCAATTAGTTTGTGTTAGGATGCTATGCCCTTACCCAGGTTATAAATTGTTATTAAGTTATTGAACCCTTTCAAGGTGATGTAAACTTATACAATTAAAATAAAACTAACTATAAACAAGAATAAAAACAAAAATAAAAACAAAATAATGAAATGAAAACACAGTATTTTTATGAAAGGCAAAAAACGCGCTAGTGATGTGAGTGCGCCGTGTCCTCGTAGAGGCGATCGGCAGCGGCGGCGACCTCTCGCGCCCGGCCCTGGTGCAAGCCATGGTCCGGGGCGAGAGGGAGTGGGAGGCAGTCACCTCCTTCTGCGAAGCAGTCATGCTAGCGAAGGAGGTGGCGGGACGGCTCAGGGAGAGAGCCTCCCGTCCCAGCCGCCGCGGGAGACGCTCCGGGCGTCGGGAGCCGCGCGACGACTCCCGGCCACCGTAGGCGCGGGCCTGCGATCGGAGAGTAATGGGTAGCTCACCGTCCGATCAGGACCGGGCCCGTGCCGGACGGCGCGTACGTGTTCCACGCGCTCCTCAAAGAGATGTCAGCATCGAGGAGGGGCCCCATAGGGCCGAAGCCTGCCGGGTCAGCGGGATTGTCCGAAAGGGTTACCGCTGGCCCGGAACATAAAGGGCTAAGGAAGGAACACGGGTGGGTTTTAGTCAGTAAGAGTCTGACACTCCCTTCCGCTTCACCCAGAGCGGGAGGGGTCATTTGATGATTTCCCATCCGCAAAAAAAAAAAAAAAGTGATGTGAGTGTTATGTGAGTAGGAGATGGTGTAAAGGTGAATGTGTATGTGAGGAGTGGGTGTGAGTAAGTGTGGGAGTGAGAGAGTGGAAGTGGAGGGTTATACCTACACAGTATAACATGAAGGAGATAAAAGATTAATTTGAGTTTTTTTTTTTTTATAGATGTCACATGTGTTCGAATTTTTGGTTCTAGGGTTTTTCACGACGTTTTCCTTCACCGTTTTTGTAAAGCTCAATTCTAAATCTCAATCCTACTAACTTTGTAAAAGTTTGTATGGTTTGAATGCTGGTTGCTCAATATCGCAAAACTGCTGAACGGATATGTTTGGATATTTGGCAGATAATTTATAACCTGGATAAACACTTACTACTTTTATCCCGGTATAATTTCCGATGCTAACGCGGGCGAAGCCACAGGAAAAAGCTAGTGTGTCATATTTACACCAAAGTATGTTTAATTACCTGAAAAATATAAGCAAATTAATCTTATTATGACCGTTGGGCTTAATAAGGCTCGGTAGACCTCAACAAACAATGCTGAAGCGATATTGCCTTAATCACCATATTTGACAGGTTTATCCGTTGATTGATCGAGTTCTATTGTACCTACACAAGTAGATAATACTGTTGCTCTTCCAGGTTATTTACATTAATTGTGAATTCTATTATTATATATATTATGGAATTTTTAAAGGTACTCGTAGAGTTGGAACGTGTACAGTCCTTTTTCCTCATTTTTCTCCAAATGATTCGATGGTTATTTGAAAAAAGAATTGCCGGTCAATACATTTTGACCACCTGGATCAATACCCACGCGGTCAAAATGTATGGACCGGCAATTTTTTTTTTGTTGTGCTGTTTCCTACAAAACTGCAATCAGCTAGTCCGTATTGTCCTCATAATCAGCCTATACTGTTCCAACTGCTGGGACACAGGCCTCCTCTCTGTGAGAGGGAATGGGCCGTAATCCACCACGCGGGCCCAGTGCGGGTTGGTGATTATCCTAATGCAGGGCAAAGGCACACAATTCTGTTCTGTCTTTTGCGAGTGCCGGCCAGTCCTTTCAGTAGGAGTCAAACTCGTCCCACGATCTTCGTCTCAGCCTGCCGCGATGGCGCCGTGCGTTTAGTGGGACCCAATCGGAAACAGCAGATTTTATTTAATAACCGACGAAAAAAAAACTCTCCACCACTTTTTGTTCTAACGATGGACGGCCGGATTGGTCACCGATGTGCACTGGTTAGTTTTAGCTAATAGTTCGCTTATACCCGATAAAATTATTATTTTTGTTGTTACTCTTTGTCTAAGTACCTACTTAAGTGGTTATTATTATCTAAATTATGTAGTCGATGATTTTGGTGCACGGTAAAACTCTAATGAGTTTATGTTGGCACCAACTTAAATGTATTAAATGTATGTGTACTACTGATTAAATAAATAAATAAATAATAAATAAATAAATAATTAAACCTTGTACAGGCACTTTTGAATTGTCAAAATTAAATAGTCTGTCAGTTAGTCAGAAAGTTGAAGCTAGTTGCCCATTCCAAAGCGTAGATCTCTATGGAGAAGAACGGGCAAGAAACTCCATGGACACTCTTTTAAATAAAGATATTACAAAATCCTGGGTACATTATTCTTGTTGCTTCTATATGTGAGAACAATGTAAAAAAGACAGAAATGAAGAAACAATTCAAGACCTAAGATTAAAAATAAGCCTTGGCAGTTAAGAGATGACCAGTCTCAACCCGGTGGGGTTCAGAATCATGTACCTACTGAATCCATGGTAATAGGTTTTGTGTCGATATCCCTGCATAGGGTGGCAGGGATATTATGTATATGTAGAAAGTAAATACAATTATTAATTCATGTTTTCTTTTGTTGTAACAGACTTGACCAAAGTAGCTAATACTCAAGCAAATTGATACTTCAATAAGGTAAGAACTGACCTCACTTTCATTCAGACAAATAGACCTTATGACGTGCAAGTGGCACTCAACTTTAGGGTGGTAAGGCAATTACGAGGTCGACTTTACACTATATTATACAGTGTGAGTCTTCATAATGTGCACATATTGAAATGAGGGAAACTAAGCTTAATTTTATCGACGGAAAAAATATTTAAAAAAATCTAAAAAAAAAAATTGAAATATTTTAAAAAAATTTTTTTGCTGCTGTGACCCCTGTGTAAACAATCGCCCCTCAATTGAGAATTACGGTTTTTTTTAACAAAAATCTGATATTTTTTCATAAATTTTTACAATAATACTCAATAAAAGCCCCGATTACCGAGCATTTTTTATTACTTTAAATTATTCTCCATCGTATCAGATTTCTAATCGTAAAAATACAATGTTTATAACTCAATCATAACATTTCCTATCAACTGTTAAAGAAAGGCCTTGCAATCATCATACTTTAGCAGGTAAAGATCCTTTTAAATATTTTTCTTTTTTTTTCAAATATTTTTTCCGTCGATAAAATTAAGCTATGTTTCCCTTATTTAGATATGTTCACATTATGAAGACTCACACTGTATAGGGAAACGAGGCCCAAAGCAAAATTTTAGAAGCCTCTCTGCAAGGGCTTGGTATAAAAATTGTAGCTTCAATTTTTTTTTAAGGGCCTCATTTCGTGGCCCGCCCGGTATATTCGATCAACAACAATATCTTTTAAAACAAACACTTTGAACCGACCCTTTTAGCACATAGCACAATATTCTCTAACAAGAAAATTAAAAATGCACGATAACGTAATAAGTCATAAAGTAGGTAGAAAGAACGTATTTTCTTCCAGAACCTTCCTTTTATCATGGCTTTATATAACGAGGAGGATGTAAAAATGTTGTACACAAAGTTACACGTGCTAGGGTATGTTGTTTTTGTGTAGGTGTGTTGATGTAAAAACCGGCCAAGTGCGTGTCGGGCCACGCACAATATAGGGTTCCGTAGTAGCCCGTTATCACAATGTATTATGATTCTATTGTTCTTTATTCTGAATATAATAAAAATGCAAGTCTTTACTAGTTATAAACAAGCAACTACTTAATCTTAGTCACTTTAAAGGTTATCTTAACCGCTATAATTTTCCTTCAAAGTTCATGAAATGCACTATCATTGTGAATTTTTCCAGATTTTTCAAGCCAGCAATTTAGGGGTTAGAGGGGGGGGGGCCCTACTGGAACAAAAATTTGCACTTTAATGTTCAATATTTCGTAAATGGAGCATTAAATCGAAAAATAATTTTAGCAACCCCAAGTCATTTTGGAAAACCTATTCAACGATACCCCACACGATGGGGTAGACGACGAAAAAAATATTTATCCCTACTTCAGATGTAGGGGAGCTACCATAAAAAAAAATATTTTTGAAAATTTTATTTTACCACTTTGTCGGCGTAATTGATATACACACTTCTACAAAATTACAGCTTTCTAGTACTAACGGTCTCTTAGCAAAACCTCCGACAGACAGACATACAGACGGACGGATATGACGAAACTATAAGGGTTCCTTGTAGGAACTACGGAACCCTAAAAAGGGCTTTTTTGGGAATAATGGATACAGGAAAACAAGACACCTTTTCCCTGTATATTCCCTACACATCTGTGAAACAAAACTGAACTGAAAACTGGGTGTAGGTACTATTCAGAAATATATTTCACCCAATTTCTCCAGCTGTAATAGTTGGTGATCAACCGATTCCCTCAACCGGTTTCTGCATCCTAATTGCGTAACACACTATCAACCACAATCTATTTAATTTTGAACGATATAGCTAATCCATTGCTTCATAATTATCGAAAAATTGTCTGCGCAGCAACGTAAGTGACGCAATGAATGTTGTTCAACTGTCAAAATTAAAGCCATTGCTAATTTTAGTGTCACGCAATTACCCCAGGGGTTGGTAATAGGAAATTCCTAACAATTCAAAAACGCTGTGCGGCTTGGGGATTGAACCTAGGACCCTATACTGAGCAGTAGCACTCGCAACCACCAGACCACCGAGGCTTTCTATCAGTAAATTATTATGAAACTCGGTGTACAAAAAACCCCTCGATAGTATTATTAATTATACAATTTTTTAATAGTGTATAGTATTCTACTAGTCAAGCCCTTTCATTTGATACCCATATTGAGGGAGTTGAGAAAAAAAAAATGTAATTCGCCACTTTGTTGTGGCGGCCATCTTGGATTTGAAATTTATCATAGTGTATAGTATTCTACTATTGAAGCCCTTTCATTTGATACCGATATTGAGGGAATTGTGAAATAATATGTTATCCGCCATTTTGTAGCGGCGGCCATCTTGGACCGATTTTCATCAAACATAGCTAAGAACACTCCCGACTAATACACCTTTCAAACAAAAAAAAACTAAATCAAAATCGGTTCATCCGTTCGGGAGCTACGATGCCACAGACAGACACACACACACACACACCCCCACACACAGACACGTCAAACTTATAACACCCCGTCGTTTTTGCGTCGGGGGTTAAAAACTTTCTCATTACTTCCTTCATAAGTAGTTTCAAGCATCGTGAACAGAAAGTCGTCGAACTTTCAAAAGTTCTTATAGAAAATTAATCGAACATTCGCTCCGTTAAGAAAAATAAAAGAAAACTAGTTTCACTAAAGAAACTTCTACCAAATTGTCAAACTATTTAATTAAGAGAATTGAAAAGTGCGTACAGTCAGCCTCAAAAAGATGTACACGGACAAGAATTAATTTAATTGACCACAAGCTTCGTTCCATAATATTGTATTAATGTAGTCTCAAAACATTTATTACCTACACATTGGGTCCAAAATTGTAGCTACACATTTTTTTTTTCTTTTTTATTAAAAACTGAAGTTCATAATCGGTTATTACATTCTAACCTAATCTATACTTATAATAAATCTGTAGAAGTGAAAATTCTGTACATTGAAAATATAAAAAAAATAAATGGCTACTATAAAATGCGTTATGCTAAAATATGTAACTAGACCGACACCGAACCCAAAAATGTGATTAAATTTTTTTTTTGTCTGTCTGTTCAGGCATCACGCAAAAACTACCGGTTCGATTACGATGAAACTTGGTATAATTATTCTTTAATATCTTGGGCACCACACTGGGTACTTTTTATCCCGGAAAAGTATATATAAATATATAAAATTCAAAGTCCTGACTGACTGACTGATATATCAACGCATAGCCTAAACCGCGGGTCAGATATGAAATTTGGAGGGTGTGTTACTTGTGAAGAGTAGGTATCCACTAAGAAAGGTTTTTCGAAATTCCACCCCTAAGAGGGTAAATGAGGGGAGGGTGAAATTTCACGCGGACGAAGTCGCGAGCAGAAGCTAGTAATGAATAGAAGCAATTTGTCCATGTGTGTAACGCACAGCATTGTTACTATTATTAATTCACTATTTATATACTACAGTAACACAAAGGATTTTGTTCTCTTTAGCATACGCACTATATCCGTGTTGTATAGCAACTGAATTGTCTCGACATTCACATGTCGGTGAAGTCTGTGTTCGTGGGCTTCAGCAAATTTTTGGATGATGGTGGTGACGAGTTCCATTTTAAGGTCACGGTAGAGGTTGTCATTTCTAATGTACCATGGAGCATTTACAGCACTTGCATGCCGTTTATATAGATTGTGTGGTAATCGTAGTGTTTGTTAGTGAAGTCAGTGTGAATTAATTTTGACTCAGTAACTTTGATTCTCCACTTTTACAGCTACACATTGTTACACTATTATGGAACACAGTTTTGTTTTAATCAACTGAATTCATGTTAATTTAGACATCTTCTGAGTTTATCTTGGACATTACTGACACGAGTAAAGGACTAACATCGTGAGGAAACCTAGACTTATAATCAATACAAGTCTGAAATCGCCAACACGTCTTCAGCAACCGTGGTGACCAATACTCTGTAGAAAAAGAGGCCTTTACCCTTTTTTTTTGAGGATGGGAAATCATCAAATGACCCCTCCCGCTATGGGTGGAGCGGAAGGGAGTGTCAGACTCTTACTGACTAAAACTCACCCGTGTTCCTTCCTTAGTCCTTTATGTTCCAGGCCAGCGGTAACCCTTTCGGACAATCCCGCTGACAGGCCTTTACCCTGCATTGGCACAATAGTAGGCTGGTATTATACATCTTTTTGAGGCTTCGTGTCGATGGCAAAAATAACGCGAAAAAATATGTAATTTTTTTATTTGCTTTGCCTAAAATTCAGCAACCCGAAAACCGTTCGCTAACGCAGCCATGACGGCATGCGGTGCAAGATGGAAGGTGAGACATTAAAATAGAACCCACCAAAAACATTCTGTAAAAAACTAGCCAAGTCTCAATGGAGCTGCTTGTTTATCTCTAAAAAGCAATGAAATCTAGACAAAGTCGTACCAAGTCTAAGGTTTCTTACTGCGATTTCTTTATTATTATAGTTAATGTTGTGTGACTTGGCCGTTGAACATTGTTTATACGTTAGTGGGTACAATTTTGGTTACACGCGTAATGTTATATCTGTTATAACTACCTATGTTTGTTAAGCGAGATAACAGCCCATACTGGTATTGGTAATTGGACGCTAGTGTCTCATTTTAGGCTGTTGTTGATTGTGCAACACATGCATTCAGCATTGACAATGCTGACTTCTGCTCTCTTCTTTTTGGAGCGTCAAATCGACCACCGATCTAACATAAAATAGACGTACAGACGTACTTCTATCAATGATTATAAGTCCGTCTGTACTGGAAATAATTTTTAATACTGTTTGTTTCAGTCTCGCCTATACATAAGTATTATTGAAATACGCAGCTTTATCAAGCCTACAATTGACTAGTTATTGAATCAACGTTTTCCAAGTGGCAATTTTCCATCGTCAATGGGTAGCGGTTCTGGCGACAGATTGGTGCAATGGTGTCATGGAGCACCTGGTTTTGTAGCCAAGTTCAACGGCCAAGTCACACAACATTAACTATAATAATAAAGAAATCGCAGTAAGAAACCTTAGACTTGGTACGACTTTGTCTAGATTTCATTGCTTTTTAGAGATAAACAAGCAGCTCCATTGAGACTTGGCTAGTTTTTTACAGAATGTTTTTGGTGGGATTTCACTTCTTTTTGTAGAAACGTATACGTACGTACGTATTCTTTTTGTACGTATATTGATTTATTTTATTAGATTTTCTTATTAGACACAGTTTTTAGTTTTTTTATTACTACAAATCTTTATTTTCTTTTTTTCCGGTTCTGATTCTTGTACAGTAGCAACAGTTTTTCGTATTGCCCATTCGCGTTCATTATTTATTCTTTTAGACGGTTTAATTTCTGAAAGATCGGCGCGGTATTTACGCCTAAGCCGGTTGTATTCGGTGATCGCTGTAGCTTGAGCTTTTATACTCTTGAAGTCAACATTTATGATGTGCACCCCATGAATTTTGGTTACTCGTGAAAGCGCCACGTAGGCTTGGCCAAAAGAGAATATGGAGGTGCCAATGTCCATGAGGGTATTTTTTAGACTTAGACCTTGGCTCTTGTGAATTGTTAGGGCATACGCCACACAGATTGGGAATTATTCTCTGTACACGTATGCCCGGGGTATGATCTCAAATTTTGACTTAAAAGGCAATAATTCGTGAATCAAATTATTATTAAATGGTTATCGGAAAAACAAACGTAAGCGCGTTTTAAAATACAGTCAGCGTCATCTAGCGACGTGTGCGAGTATCACCGCCACTCTTAGTCCAATGCATTATATTTTGACCAAATTTTGAGCGAAATTAATATTTTAGTGTAAGGAGGATGGGCGTTTTGGTACCCGAAAACTAATTACATCCAAACAAAATAATTTATATACACATTGAAAGGTCTAATTATGTAGAACAATAGTTGTTATAGGGGATAGTCCCAGTTCGCTGTCCGTTCAGAGATATACAACCTTTAACACTATACTTTTATGTTAGGTTTATGTTAGGTTAGGTTAAGGCGTTTTGGTACCCGAAAACTAATTACATCTAAACAAAATAATTTATATACAGATTGAAATGTAGAACAATAGTTTTTATGGGGGATAGTCCCAGTTCACTGTCTGTTCAGAGATATACAACCTTCAACACTATTCATTTATGTTAGGTTAGGTTTGGGCGTTTTGGTACCCGAAAACTAATTACATCTAAACAAAATAATTTATATACAGATTGAAAGGTCTATTTATGTAGAACAATAGTTGTTATGGGGATAGTCCCAGTTAGCTGTCCGTTCAGAGATATACAACCTTTAGCATTATACATTTATGTTAGGTTTAGGTTAGGTTAGGTTAGGGCGTTGAAAACTAATTACATCCAATCAAAATAATTTATATACAGATTGAAAGGTCTAATTATGTAGAACAATAGTTGTTAAGGAGGATAGTCGCAGTTCGCTGTCCGTTCAGAGATATACAACCTTTAACATTATGTAGGTTAGGTTAAGGTTAGGTTAGGGCGCTGCGGAAGGATTGTACGTTCCCGCGACCCCCAGCGTAGTGTAAATGGAAAAACGGCGTAAAAAAAGGTAGATAAAATTCAAGCACGTCACGATAAAGCAAGAGTGTTTTATTGTTACTTATGACCTAACCTAACGATAACCTAACCTTTAAAGGTTGTATATCTCTGAACGGACAGCGAACTGAGACTATCCCCCCTAACGACTATTGCTCTATCTAATTAGACCTTTAAAACTGTATATAAATTATTTTGTTTGGTTGCCATGTTTTTCTGGTACCAGCTTCCATACATTTTTGCCCATCCTCCTTTGTTTATTTAATTTGTGTAATGTTCGAGTATAATAAAGTTAATCGTTCGACTATTTCTTCTTATAAACTTGTTAGTATAAGTATAAAAGCCGGTCTAGTCTTATCCAGAGTTTTCCTTTAAATTTATATGCGTATTAAAAGCAGAAGGGGAGGCATTCGCCCAGCAGTGGGACACTATAGGCTAGATTAAATTAGAAGATGTGTCCCACTACGCTAGAATTTTGCAATGACAGTCGATTTTTATTTATTCATCGTAGTAATACCAATGGCATTACCATATCTCTAATACAGCTGAGACCAGCTGAGGGTTCTTCATCAGATACTTCAGACCTTCGATTTTTCACATCAAATGAAGCGGCCCACCAAGTTAAATATTTTTTGTAAAGGCGGTATGTCGATCTCTAATAGTTTGGTTGGGCTCTTGTGTTTTCTAATCAGGGTCACCAGGTACTCCAGATCTTCGATTATCCTAATTTTTATAGTTTTCCCTTTATGTGGCCATTAAACCCTAACTCTGTACCAAATTTCAGCACTCTGAGTTTATGGGAAGTACTAGTTCTATTTTGATGATTAGTGAGTGAGTGAGTGTCGTAAATGCGAAACTTTGCTTTCGCTTAACTTCGGAACTAAATAACCTACAGACTTGAAATTTTGGATTATAAGTATGTGATTATAGCTTACTGGATGACGA
The DNA here is from genome assembly GCA_951800025.1 of Oligia strigilis. Lineage (NCBI taxonomy): Eukaryota > Metazoa > Arthropoda > Insecta > Lepidoptera > Noctuidae > Oligia > Oligia strigilis. The sequence goes on along the minus strand of OX637564.1, from coordinate 12,293,818 downwards.
AAATTTCTGCGTTCTGGTCTTATCCAGAGGTTCTCAAATAGGGGCCTGAAAATGCGGCGAAATGGTTCCTGTAAAGATGGTACGGCAGTGTTTGCTTCGCGCTCGACTTGGCGGGGGCACTGCCGTGCCCCCCGATAGAATACTCTTTATTATGTACACCATAATTATACTCATACCATACCATATGTACATTCTCTGTGGATAATAAATAGCCGATATAAAATTAACAGCCGCACAGGTCGATCGATCAGGTTAAGCTACGCTTACCGCGGTTGGTCTGTGGATGGGTGAACATCTTTACATATCGAGACACCTCCGTGCCTCGGAAAGCACGTTAAGCCGTTGGTCCCGGCTGTCATTCGTGAATCTTTGACAGTCGTTACGGGTAGTCAGAAGCCCGAAGTCTGACAACCAGTCTTACCAAGGGGTATCGAATTACCCAGTAACTGGGTTGTGGAGGTCAGATAGGCAGTCGCTCCATGTAAAATACTGATATTCAGCTGCATCCGGTTAGACTGGAAGCCGACCCTAACATAGTTGGGAAAAGGTTCGGCAGATGATGATGTACATTCTCTTTGGAGGGACGCTGCATACACACCGGAGGACTGAAAGTCCATGAATCCCTACTTGTGGAGGCTGTCCTTGCTACGCCTAAACCCTAAATAGACTACGTGCCTACTTGGGCACGTAGTCTATTTAAGGTTTTACGTCTTTTCGAGACTGACTGTACAAAAGTCACGGCAGAAGCTAGTTAAAATGAAATATGAAACTTTTAGTTAAAGTTTCCTCCCATTCCTTCGGACAACTGAAGTTCGGTACTAAATAAAGTTACTAAAAAGAATGAAATAAATTTTACCATATCTTGAAGGAATAAATTATTTTTGGGAATTTGAATCGAGCAGACTTTTTGTAGGTAAAGTTTTAAGACCTAGATATAGCGGTAGGTCCTTTGTACAGTCAACAGCAAAAGTAGATGATCAAAATCAGAAATTCAATACTAATGAACGGAGTTCGCGTCAGAACTGTGTGGCGTCGAAGTACTATTAAAGTCCTCCAGACCGTATTTCGGCCACGGCGGCCAATCACAACGGAGACTAGCCTTCGGCGCGGGAGATATTATAGTGCACAAGTGTGCGCGCAGACACAGGTGCACTCCCTCTTCCCTCACTCTCATTGTCCGATGGGACGGCAATCCGACACGACCGGAGAGAGATCAGGCGCAGGACCAACGGCTTAACGTGCTTTCCGAAGCACGGGGGTATCACACCGCCAACTTCCAAACTCCGGGCTGCTACTAAGAAATTCCTAATGGAAAAACTCAATAACACTTTGCCCGACCCGGGAATCGAACCCGGGACCCCACGCTCAGCAGTCGCGCTTGCGACCACGAGACCAACGGGGCAGTCTACTACTTAGAATACTTACTACGTAGAATACTTTAGAATCACTTCGACGCCACACAGTTCTGACGCGAACTCCGTTCATTGGTATTGAATTTCTGATTTTGATCATCTACTTTTGCTGTTGACTGTACACGGCACAGTTTATTTACGGTAAGGCGTATAAAACGCGCCGTAGAAAAAACGTGCCTGCCAACAAGCTTCCATAGTGATGAACCGTGTCTACACACGGCGAATAAACCGTAGTTTTTCGCGGCAAGAAAAACGCGTGTGTACAAAGGGCCTGAGTATTACAAAACGAGATCTAACTTTACCCTAGAGACAGTTTTTACTTTTTTTTTTTTTTTTTACTTTATTTCGACCAGGCAATGTAAAATTGGCCCAGTGTAAAAGGCTTGTGCACTTACGACTTGTATAGACGCCAGCACATGATGCTACCCGAAACTGTCAAATTTTCCCAATAAACTTTGTACCTTATAATTTAGCGATAAGGTTGAAAATCTTTTAAAGAAATTTGACAGATTGTAGTAGCTTGATGTGCTGGCGTCTGTACGTTGTAGGTTCCAACCCTGACAGGCGCTTTACTTTGTGTAAATTATTTCGTCACCACTGCTCTCAAAACGGTGAAGGAAAAGACCGTGAGGAAACCGACGTGTCTTAGAACCAAAAGTTTGAAGATAGGTATATGACATCTATCAACCACCAACGCACTGAGCCCGCGTGGTGGATTACGGCCCACTCCCTCTCACCGAAAGGTCTGTGTCCCAGCATTGGGAACATTATCAGCTGATTATGCTAAGGTAAATTCTAAATTCGACGGCACGGTTGGCACAGTGGTTAAGCGATTGACTGCTGCGCTGCGTGTCGCGAGTTCGATTCCTGCACGGAACAAATATTTGTATGATCTACAAGTAGTTGTTCCGGGTCTGGCTGTTTGTGTTTGTGAGTATATATGTTTGTAAACGCACCCACAATACAGGAGAAATTCCTATTGTGGGGCAACGTTTTATTAAAAAAAAAAAAACAAACTGACAGATCTACGTACCGTACTGTAAGCAACGAAAATAAAAGAAGATAGAATATGATTGCAGTTAGGACAACAAGATCACAACGACAAGTAATGTCCCTTCACGAGTCTTTGGAACACATGTAACGACTGTGCGCGTTTAATATCAACTGGCAATGCATTCCACAAACGAGCAGCCTGGAAGGTAAAGGATTTACCAAAGAAAGTTGTGGAATGCATAGACATTTTGACCTTCAACTTATCTGATGACCTTAAAAATTTCGTGTGGGAGTCACAAAGCAACTGAAAACGTTTCTTGAGATAGAGAGGGGTGGAAGCGGAAAAGAGCACCTTGTACAGAAGGGAAAGAATATGAGCATTCCGACGAAGGCGAATTGGTAACCACTTGAGCTTTACACGAATTTCGATATATATTCTACTAACTGACGATGAAAGAAACAATGAAAGAAAAAGTATTTATTGCGACTCGTACAGGAAGATCACAAACTAAACTAAACACAGTAAAATAAAAATCCAAGTTATATAAAAAAAAAGTAACAAAAGGAAAATGAAACGAAGTCCTATACGAGGCCAAAAGGCTCCTATCTCAGCATGATGCTGCGAGATTTAAAAAAAAAATAAAGGTCGCAGCGCTGGTATTCTGATAGGGCCCGCTGTGATGTCACGGGCAGTTACAGATATAAATAAATATGTAAAATATTAGCAAATAAAGAAAAAGTAAATAAATAAAATAAGATGCAAGCAGTTTCGAATATTCTTAAATGGGTTCTTTGCAAACTCGCGTACACAAATTAAATTCGCAAACAATGATTAACAATGTGTATCCACGTTGCCTACACTTGCATGCAATTTCATCTATTTCCATACTTGCATCCGAACTTACATAGTTAGTCTTGTATTCATTAGGTACGTTCACTACATTCATGAGGGAATTGTGCCAAAATTTACATCAACTAGGTACAGACGCCAGCCAGCACATCAAGCTACTACAATCCGTCAAATTTCTTTAATAGATTTTCAACTTTATCGCTGAAGCATAAGGTTCAAAGTTGATTGGGAAAATTGGAGAGTTTCGGATAGCTTGATGTGCTGGCGTCTGTACATAACCAGACATAATATTCCTTAGCTTAGTTATTTCATCATCATCGTCATCTTAGCATCTTAGCCAAAAAACGTCCATTACTGGATATGGCTTCATAGGTATATGGCTCAAATTCGTCTGTAGGTATAAACTTTTGGTTCACATACATTGTAGTATAGTCGACCTCGTAATTTTTTTACCACTTTTGACAACGATTCCCAGCAAATAGAAACTTTACTTATGTTGATACTACCTAACCGTCACATAGTCAAATATACTTGTCATTTGATGACGTGTAATCACTTGCGCGTCATAAAAATACAAATTCAACCTTAAGGTGGAAAAACAAGTTCGTTCATTCAACGTTCATTATCTTTATTATTGAACATAATCAACTTAAACGTGATAAAAGTGAATTTATGAGAGAAATTATATCTTTATTATTGAACATACAATTTCTCTCATAAATTCTCTTTTATCAAAACAACTGATTTAGATTCAGGAAGGTTTACTTATCATATTTATATACAGTGAAATCTATGCACATAATTTATGCTAATCGTCTTATAACAATAAAAATAATTTATGTACCTACATGTATGAAAAAGGGGGACGGAATCATAGAGCATCATAAAATTCCTGTTCCAGAAAATATATATACAGGCTTATTTGTAAAACACCAGCAACCTCTTAAGAGGTCATTGTACTCATCATTATGAACAACTTTTACTATGGGACCAAACCTGAAATCGCGAAAAAAAAATCAGCTGCTCCCTACATTTTGACGAGTTATGCGAACATTCGTGGATCTTTGACAGTCGTTACGGGTAGTCAGATGCCCGAAAGTCTAACAACGAGTCTGACCAAAAGGGTTATCGTATTACCCAGTAACTGGGTTGTGGAAATAGCGAAAAAAAAATCAGCTTTTCTCTACATTTTGACGAGTTATACGAACATAAATGTAGGGAACAGCTGATTTTTTTTTCGCGATTTCTGGTTTGGTCCCATAGTAAAAGTTGTTCATAATGATGAGTAAAATGACCTCTTAAGAGGTTACTGGTGTTTTACAAATAACCCTGTATATATATTTTTTTTTATCACGTCCATGAATGAAGCTACTCGTTTATCCACACCCAAACACATATTTCTTATCACTGTAACAGGAACCGATGTAAAAGTGTATCCCATTAGAGCATAACGTGTCGGGTTCCACACTAACAAAGGGTTCAGGGATATCAGCTTACTTCAATTTGTTACATTTTATTACTTGGCTTTCTGGAAACTGTTGGATTGTTGAGAATGGAGGTATTTCCGTTCGCGTGATAGGGTAAGATGTTTTATCGGGCATTGGATAAAGTTGGAAATTGTGTATAGCTATGTTTGCTTCTGGATATCGTAGTGTATACAGACACAATTGGTACGCTGACTGAGCGATATGCACTTTTTTGTCTCGATCAGCACACACGATATATGTAACATAATTGACACAAGACCTCATACAACCCAATTGGAGTATTGAGTTAGAAGCATAATACAAGGACCAAAACTTATTTTTTAAGCTTTTTCTTTTATTGATTTAATTCTCCCTTATTAAAAACATTTTCAAATATGTTTATAAAAAAGACTAGCTGTTCCCCGCGGTGTCACACGCTGCGCGGCTCCTAAGGGTCGTAGCGTGATGTTATATAGCCTATAGCCTTCCTCGATAAATGGACTACCCAACACTAAAAGAATCATTCAAATCGGACCAGTAGTTCCAGAGATTAGCGCGTTCAAACAAACAAACAAACTCTGCAGCTTTATAATATTATAGTATAGATAAGTAATAAGTATAGATTATAGTATAGAGATCTAAAAATTTAAAAATAGTAGTCCGCCGGTGTCGGGAGCAGGGTCCAAGCTACCAGTGGTTAAGGCTCCAGAGACAGGAACCTCCTCACAATGCGAGCCGTATCGAGGAGTACTGCCTTCTGAATCAGGCCCTTGACCCAACCGCCTAACGAGAGCCTCGAGAAATGTTGATCGACGCTTTTGGCCATCAGGCCATTGGTTGACACGACTATCGGCACAATGACAGCCGAGCTCACATTCCACATAAAAAACCTCGTGTCTTAAGTCAAGATATTTAATTGGTTTCTCTTTCTCAGCTTTCACGAGGTTCTCGTCATGTGAAATGGTAACATCCACTATAATTTTGCGGCGCGCTAATCGATCTATTACCACTATAACAGGCCTTATAGGCGACAATAGTCCTGTCTTAGCTAACTATTATTATTATGAAATATGTGTTGACCTTACTTGTTGTTATTACTTTATTTTTTTTTTAAACGTATATGCATTTATGCATTTGAAATGCAAATGCAATTATTAACAAACTACATTTAGGACTTGCTTTGATTCTGTTACACCTTGTAATTTAATGTAAATGGGTCGTAAAAAGTCAGGTAGGCAGACGCACCATGTAAAATACTGGTATGCAGCTGCATACGGTTAGACTGGAGGCCAACCTCGACAAAATCGAGAAAAGGCTAGGATCAGCACAAATGGTAAACATTTGGCCCAGTCAGCAGTTCTAATAGGTCTAACTGCTCAGAGCTATTCAGCTTTGGGTTCGAATCCCGCACGTAACAAATCTATACTACTAATAATAATGCTGAAGAGTTTGTTTGTTTGAACGCGATAATCTCTGGAACGACCAGTCAGATTTGAAAAAATCTTTTTGCATTTGATAGCCCAATTCTTGAGGAAGACTATAGGCTATTAATATCACGCTATGACCCTTAAGAGCCGAGCAAAAAGAAAAAAAGTCAGAATGACGCTAAGCGAATACGAATTGTTGCGACGGGGTGGGGGTACAAGAAATTTCACGCGGAAGAAGTCGCAGGCAGAAGCTAGTATTTACATATATGGTCTACAAACTGTTGTTCTAGGTCAAGATGTTATAAGCATGAAACTGTACACGATATATCTTTAGTTTGCATGTCGATGTCACTTACGGACATCGACATGCAAACTAAAGAATTTTCCCCGGAGAAATTTGTTGTCGGTTAGGTCTAAAGTTCCTCTATAGCATATTTCCTAGTGCAGGGCAACCTGCTTCACTGATAACACAACAAAACTGCTAGTAAATAAACAAAAGCAACTGAAACAATTGCTACATTCCCTACAACAATTCAACACAGAACTAAGTACGGTTAGCAACAAAATTACACGTTTGACAAAGAGCGAGTATGGTCAGCAAATGTGGCATTTGGATTAGGTACACTATTGTTGGTGGTCAACAGTGCGGAAAGAGATGGTAGGGTGTTTATCTGTGAGGGGGGTAGGAAGACTGTTAGAAAATGGTGATCTAGTAGTGGCGTTAGTTTACTAGATTCCAATAAACGGACGTGCCGGGTGAATGTTAAGCTACGATAGTAATAACAATAGTCCATTTATTTGTCAGAATATTGTTACAAGTTTTAAAAGTCCATAATGTTTTGCCGTTTCCAGCGTACAGTCACGAGCAAAAGTATGTATACACTTGGCTTTATTCAAAGTAGATTTTCTCCTTTATTTTTTAATGAATTTTTATGTATTTCCGAACCCATAGGTTTAAGTAAAGTGTCGTATTTCAACGTTGCATTCGTTATTTCGTGAAAAAATCGTAATTTAAAGTTGCCAAGTGTTGACATATTGGTGCTGGTGACTGTACAAATACATTTTCAGGATTTTGGTTAGTTTGTTAGATATAACATTGATTTAAATAAATTAGGATTAGGACTTCCTAGAAGAGAGGCGGCGTCACATAACGACCGTAGTGACTGCTGTCCTGAAAATGATGGCATTGGGGGACTTTACGGTGTCAAAAAACGCTGCCTGGGAAATCTCAACAATTTTTTTTACATACAAAATCGTTTCCGTGACATCATTCGATGGCCTACAACCCTAGCTTTAGTAAAAAATAGATAGTTAAAATGAAGTACAGCCTGTATTACCCTACTTTAAATAGTGGTAAAGTTTACGTTCTTTTTATCTGCGCTAGGACTCCCGTATTTCTAGAAATGTTGGCATTGTAATCTCATTCTCAATCCATCAAAAAACTTCTAGAAGAAGAAAGAAACAACATACGTTTATTTGCGGCAAACATGGGGACGAAGTCGGTGGGACGAACGGGAATACACGATAAAAAAAAAACACAAACAAAATAAAAACAAAATAACAATTTAGGAGAAAACATGCATCACATCCACTCAAAACGACCATCGCTCAGCATAATGCTAAGACCCTATACGAGACAGAGTCCCCACTAAACTTCTAAATTTCCAGCATTTGTGACAAGTTTTGACATTAAGTGTTGCTGAGATTAGACTGCGACTTGACATTGAACGTTTTTTCAGTACGAGGCTTGGCCTTCAGGTCAAAATGACACGTTTTCTGTTAAAAATTTCAAGTGACTACTTTAAACGGTTTAGTGAGAGCAGTGGTGGCCCAGTGGTATCGGCCGCGATTTACGAGTTGTAGGTCGTAGGTTCGAACCCAGACAAGCGCTTTACTTTGTTTAAATTATTTCATCACCACTGCTCTCAAAACGGTGAAGGAAAACATCGTGAGGAAACCGGCATGTCCTAGAACCAAAAATTCGAAGACATGTGACATCTACCATCCCGCACTGGTCTCGCGTGGTCGATTACAGCCCACTCCCTCTCACCGAGAAGAGGCCTGTGTCCCAGCAGTGGGAACATTATAGGCTGATTATGATGATGATGACTATAAACGGTTAAAGTTCACAGTCACATGAAGTTGTGACTGACAGATAGTAAACAGAGGAAGAGCTTCTAATGGTGGGCTTTTTAACCGACGAAAAAAAACGGAGGAGGTTCTCAAGTCGACGCGTATATATATATATTTTTTTTTAAACTATTGAACCTCAAAAACTTTTGCGTTTCTAATGATGGACACTTTTTAAACAAATGAACCTCTAAGAACTAATTGAGCTTCTACTGATGGACACTTTTTTAAATAATTGAGCTACTTTTTAACTTTCTGACCTTTTCTCACAGTTGGTCGCAGTAACTAAGCTCGTACTCCGACTAAACGGGATTGTGTAAAACAGTTACCTTCACTTTTCAACTCCTCTTACCTACCGTGTTAGCTGACCGAGACTAAATAGTTTGAAATTGCAAACAAGCACTGAATGTACTGCGTGAAATGTGAGTGATACTCGATCCATCCACCATGATATGAACAATATTGATAATACAAGTTCTCATCTTAATTAATCTAGATAAATTTACACAAATTATAATAATGAATTATTGGAGCGAATAAACGCGTTCATCTCACTCTGACGCGATTCCGATGTGTTGATTAATTGCAGCTACGTGGGTAGCTGCACCGTCGTAGCGGTCCAGTGGGGTGCTACGACCGCGTAGCTAGCGTAGCAGAGCCAAGCTACGTCGTAGCCTGTCCTAATTATCTGATTACGGCAAAATAAACCAATAACCCTACTGGGTTATAATTTTAACACGCTATGTATCATAATTATGTTCATTAGATCTAACATGGCGGCTATACGATACCGTTATTTTAAATATTATTCATAAAAAATCGACATAGATGTCTTGTTTATACCGTTTTTTGTCATAGTGTGGTTTTAGTATTTTTGCTCGTTTCATGTTGTTTCTTTAGTATCATAATGATGAATGAGAGCAGTGGTAACAACGGCTAATTACGAGTGGTTGGTAGTGTTATACCTTTGTGCTGCGGAAAGCACGTTAAGTCGTTGTTTCTGCGCCTGATCTCTCTCCGGTCATATTGGATTGCCGTCCCATCGGACTATAAGAGTGAGGGAAGAGAGAGTGCCGGGTGCACTCTCTCTTCCCTCACTCTCATAGTCAATCAATCCCAAAATCGTTTTCTCATGCAACGATCTTGACGAATAGTGCGCTAGCGCAAAATCAATCCCAAGATCGCTGAATGACGGATTAGAGAACTTACAAGAAGATGGAACTTCAATTTCTTAAACAAGCATCAGACGAAGCCTGCACTACATTAATTCATGAGAACTCGTCGCCAGAAGAAAACATTTGTAATAATCGATCGCAAAAAAGATTAGATTAGATTATTAAAAAAAAAAACAAATTAGAAAATTAGATTTTGCTAAAAGTATTTGTCTTTGTAAGAGTTACAGCTGCTACGGCACCATACAGTTTGTCAACATCGATTCTCAACTAATTCAAACGTATATTCATTGCTTAAGTACTTTAAAAAAAAAAAAACATTCGAATCCATACTAATATTATAAATTCGAAAGTAACTCTGTCTTTCTGTATGTTACCGTTTCACGCCTAAAACACTGAACGGAATTCGATAAAATTTGGCAGAGAGATAGAATGCATCCCAGGGAAGGACATAGGATGGTTTTTATCGACATACCTCGCAGGCGAAGCCGCGGGCGGAAGCTAGTTAGTCTATAAAACGTTACAGTTCAAACATTTGCAACGAGAATTTTAAACCAATGGCAATACAGATAAATTGGACACGTGTCAACTAACTATTGGATTGCAGAGTATACTTAGGTTTAACAACTCTAGGTAGGTACTTCGTATAACAGACACAATAGTTAGAGAATAACCATGAATTATAATTATAAATAGGTGAAATTGTTTTTTTTTTTTGTAATAGGTAATGTCTAAAAGTACTACTAAGATTAACAAATTTATTTCGCTAATTAGAAAGCTATACTATTGCCGAGTACCATAGGATAATTATTATGTTGAAGCCGAGGGCAGAAACAAATTCTTTAACTAATCTAAAGTCATACTAATAAATTACTCAAATGTGAATGAAAAAAGCCATAATTACCGCTATTCACGAAAGTTTTACAACCAACACAAAAGCCAAAACTTCAACCATCACAAATTCTAATCTTTGCTAACAATCACTCGTTCCCAAGCCCCTATACATCTGACTACCCGCACATCTAAGAGGCAGAGCGTGAAGATAAGCCTTGTCCATGTTTCCCATTACCACGACGCGTCGGTCAGATCTCACGATATACTGAGCTCCCGGGCGAGGTAGGGTAGACTGTTACACCGTGATGTAACAACATTTTTTCAATAGTAAAATAGTTATCAGAGAGGCATTCTCGAAATTTAAAAACGTTCACAGTCTGAAGGCCAATTCTCGTAATTCAAAACGTTAAAAATCTAGTCACAATGTCATCTCGGCGATAAACAAATGTCAAAAACTTGTCAAAATGTACGGAAATTGGAGAATTTTTTGACAGATTGAGACTGAGATCAGACTATGAACGTTCTTAAAATTACGAGAATTGCCCCTCTCTCTCTCTTTCATCCTTGTGAAAAAAGGAATATTATAAAACTTGCTACAGTCAGAATCCCGAAAGACCATCGCTGGCAAAATTGAAACCGTGGTTGAAGAGGTTAGTTGGCAGTCGCTTTATGTAAGTAAAATTCCTGTTATTAAGTTGAATGTATTTAAAGGATCGGAAAGCGTAATAAGGAACTCAAATGGATTTGGGCAGGACACCTGACAAGGCGCAGTGATGACAGGTGGGGTAAGGCTGTGACAGGGTGGTGTTCATGGACTGGAAAACGAGATGTCGGTCGTTAGGCGGCGAGATGGGCAGGCCATATTGTTGCCATCTCGGGCGGATGGAACCTGGATGAGACTAGCACAGGAGCACGGAGGTTGGCACAAGAAAAGACAGACCTATACTCAGCCGTGGGTGAAGTCGCGCAGGGGATGACAATGATGATGACAAACTTTCAGAAACATTTATCATTCCTATCACATGCAATGCCGTTCATGGTGCGTGTTCCGACACATCGTCTCGAGAAGTTCCTCAAGGAAGAGTTCTGGCCGGATACATGACACCAGTCAGCGAAACACGACGCAGACACTTCGTGTTCGTGAGTTATAGCTTTTAGTGTACTTAATTATAATGTTGTATGTATTTATAGTATTTTTTAGTTATTAATATTGTATTTTATGTGTTTTATAAGGCCCATATAAAACACATACAATACATGGATAATGCCTGAAATAAATGGATAAATAAATTTAAAAAAAAATGCAATTGCATGGACACATGCTATATAACGACAGCCAAAAGTCTTTACAGAATTATAATACTTAAAATCATCAACACAACAACGACATAACTAAAGGCAAATTTTTCAATCGACAGGTAATTTTTATTCGTAGAATAAAATTGACGTCTGACAGTTTTTGTATGGAAGAACTGTCAAAAATTCAAAATTATTCGTCCGATAAAATTATCTGGCGTTGAAAAAATCAGCCCTAAGTTAATATAATTCTATTGATTTTAAGTTACACTTCGGTGTAACAGACGGCATCACACAAAAGCTCCCAGAGAGACGGGCATGCAGTCGAAATGGAAATTTAAACTTAATACGTTTATAATAATTCTCTATTCTGTATCTAGTCTTTGTTGAAGCTTTTGTGTGATGCCTTTTGCGATAATTAAATTTATGCTAGGAGCTGCTAATTGCTTTTTATCTATGTGTGTGAAATACAAATATGAAGGAACTCTTCTGTAGTAGTTGCTCGGAAAAGATACATCACCTAAGATTTTCAAGTAGCTGGTTACCTTATTTGCAAACTTGTCGTGGTCTAAAGGTTAATAGATCCGTTTCTTAACCATGGAGTTGCGGGGTCTGAAGCTGTAATGACGTATTTTATTGAGCCATCAAGAAGAATTGTTACAGTGCAACAGACAGATGGAGCTATACAGGACGTATAGCACCATCCTTTTTGCGTAACGCATCGTAACAATGAACGTAAATAAAAACTATATCTATTTTAATATTATAAATTCGAAAGTAACTTTGTCTGTCTGCGTGTTACCTTTTCACGCCTAAACCACTCAACGGATTTCGATAAAATTTGGCAGAGAGATAGATTGCATCCCGGGGAAGGACATAGGATAGTTTTTATCCCGATATTGCCAGGAGATCGGTCAGGTGGGATGACAGCTCACTTCACCTAAGTTTTCACGGTGAAGTTTTACAGCATAGACCGACTGGTATATTATTTATAATGATTTATTTATTTTCTCATCACAAATGTTGTTGTAGAAAAGTGCCATTTGTGAGAATCTGGTGCCCGAAAAAGGCATAATATATCTGTGTAACGGGTATGCACCCATCGATTTAATTACATAACTATGTATTTTCTTCTGAAAAGAAAATAGGAAAATGTTGCATTGGCACAGAAGGACGAGTTCCGCTTTTTCGGAAATGATGAAATACTACACGAGTTGGTTTAGTATACAGAAAATATCACGAAGAAACTAAGAACCTTAATGATGAGAAAGCATCATGATTCATTTCCGTTCATTTGACCTCTGCGACTTAATCTTAATATTGAAAGTACTGAATCCCGGTTCTGTTACTTAACCAAGGGTGCGTCTGACAATACCTTACCAAAGGTAATCGTGTTACCCAGTTACTGGGTTGCGGAGATCATACAGGCAGTCGCTCCACGTAAAGTACTGGTATTCAGCTGCATCCAGTTAGACTGGAAGGGTCGCAAGCACGGTGCTGAATGTGGGGCCCTGGGTTCGATACCCAGGTCGGGTAAAGTGTTTTTAGGTTTTTCCATTAGGAATCACTTAGTAACAGCTCGGCGTTTGGAAGTTGGTGGTGTGGTACCCCCGTGCCTCGGAAAGCAAATTAAGTCGTTGGTCACCTGGGGGCCTAAAAAGGTCAATTTGGAGGGAGAATCATAAAAGGATAACATTATGAATTATAATATGGCGAAGACAGTCCGTGTTTTTTTTTTCGCTGCACTACGTAGGTACAATCAAAGATATTGGGATGGGATATGGATTGGATTGATTGGTATTTTAGTACCGACAAAGAAAATCTGAAAAATGCTTCACCAATGGGATTTGATACGATTAACTTAACAGTTAACTGTCCATTATGTTATCCTTTTATGATTCTGCCAAAGTGGCCTTTTTAGGCCCCTTGATCTCTTTCCTGTCGCGTCGGATTGCATGCTGTCCAATCGGACAATACCAGTGAGGGAAGAGAGAGTGCACCGGTGTCTGCGCATACGCTTGTGCACTATAATATCTCCCACGCAGAAATCTAGTTGAGATTGACCGTAATGGCCAAAATACGGTATGGACGACTATTTGTTGGAAAAAGACTAGGCAGATGATGATTTGTGCGAGCGTTTGAAATTATTTAGTAGGTACCTATTGTCACTCGTGATGGCTCTGAAATTACACCCCATGTGTAAGTGAGTGAGCGAGTGGCGCGTGTGCGATAAGTGAGTAATACGATTGTATTTTGAACATAACACTCCAAAATTACCTACAAAACGTACGTGAACGAACATGTCGTTTACCGGCGCCGGTATTAGGTCTTGTACTAGAACCGTCGCCATTTATCGGGCACAATTCCGATCCTGAAACGTTTCAATTAAACTTTAGCCTGACCTAGAAATCGAATCTGGGACTCAGAAGTTTGTATCCGTATACGGCTTAAAGCAATTAGAACGCTTTATGTGCGCTGAATCCTTACGAACAAAATCTGTTAAAGTTAGTTTGCCTATGTGTCTTGTTTTAATTCCCCAACGTACGTCTGTCTTGTTTTAATTCCTCGACGATTTAACCGGGAATTTACACGGATAATTACCTATTGGGGCACAAAAATATGTAAATAAGTTATTTTCTGTCTGATGTTCAAAGGAATGCTCATTTCAATGTTAAAATTGGACCCAGTAATATCAAAACACTTCAACACACAATATTAAGAAAACTGATGAAAATGTGGCAAATTGCTATTGTCTCAAAAACTCAACATGTACAGACGCCAGCACATCAAGCTATCCGAAACTGTAAAATTTTCCCAATCAACTTTGAACCTTATGCTTCAGCGATAAAGTTGAAAATCTATTAAAGAAATTTGACAGATTGTAGTAGTTTGGTGTGCTGGCGTCTGTACTTTAAACCGACTTTTTAATACATAAACTCTCACCTTCTTCCCATGGCGGTAGGCAGAACCTACAGAACGCCACCTACTACGATCCTTTGCGTCACCTTTTGCGTCGATACGTTCATCGCATGCCGGTTGTTAGTATAGAGGTATGAGGAACAGGATAAAGTCCACTCATACTCTACAGAAAAAGGAGGATCCTCCGACCAGACTGGGTGTTGTGTCTGGCGGGCAACTGCCCGATGATTCATGTATCTATGCTAGTTGCTCGGTAAACTCTGCTTGCGGGATGCAGGATTTGCGTGACGTCAGTATGACGCGTTGTTCGCATGTGGCGTTGTAGATACCACTACACTAGTGTGTGTACTACGCACGTTTTCATTGATTAATTATAATAGATCTTAGATAATAATCAAAATCACTACGATTGCCTGGAAAGTAACTGGTATTTAAGATCTAAGTAATTCACGATGTGGGTTAGCATTTAGGCACAACAGTTAACAAACCGTTCATAGCTGATTGCTAGATTAATATTAGACGAATAATATTAGTTAGAGGATAACAACTAAACGTATTTTTGTTCCGAAAATAGTTATGTACTTTCTCTTAACAATGCCTCGATGGTCTAGTGGTCGCAAGCTCTACTGCTGAGCATGATGTTCTAGGTTCAATTCCCAGGAGTTATCAAGAATTTCTCTGTAGGAGTCGAAGGTTATACCTAATTGTGCCCGGCTCGCCCCCTATTACATGGGACTTTAAGATAACTGGCGAAATGAATATACGAGTACTATAGGTTCACCTCTGCTACATCTTTCGAGGACTCAGGCGTGATGTATTCATCATCAACACAATTTCAGCCGAAAGACGTCCACTGCTGGACATAGGCCTCCTAAGCACCTCCACTTCGACCGGTTCTGCGCTTCTCGCATCCAACTGGTTCCTGCGGCCTTTACAAGGTCGTCGAACCACCTTGTGGGAGGCCTTCCAACGCTACGTCATGATGTATTGTTATGTTATATTCCTCTTAAAAAAATCAAAACAAAATAAACTTTAAAAGAATAGCGTCTCAGCTTTAATTTAGAGCATTTCACAAGAAAAAAGAACTCATTACACTTAATAGAAGAAAACCGTTATGGTCCTTAATGCCTCGAATTCCTTTGCAAAGTGGTTTTGGCAATAAAAAGAGACTATTACCCTATTGCTATCTCCTTAAAAGGGGGGGAGGGGAGGAGGGGGTTGGATCATTTATTCGTTGTATTAAGTTAATGGGTTTCCGTGATAGCATTGCTTAGTTGTGGTTGTTTGATTATGATAAGAAGGTATTGTTTTAATGAAGTTGGGAGAACGAGATGGAAGATGTGTGTGAAAGAGACAAAGTTAACTTTAGATTCGGTACAAAATGTTCAAAAGAAAATGAGCACATATTTTTTAAATAATTTTTATTTTGTTAATATTTATAATTATGGTGTTCTTTACCAATCTAAAGCTGCGAAGTGTTGTTTAATTTAGGTAATTGATGTGCAAGTGTTAATATGTTATGTGTATGTAAAGTGTTATACACGATATGGAGCGGAAATCACAATTGAATAATGAGAACGGAAATGAATAACACATTTCTATCCCTCTTCCAGAAACAATTTTAAACAACCACAGAGTTTGTGTAGGTACCTAATTAAACTTTTAAATGTTGTATTTTTTTTGTCTCATTCGTATTTTATAAGCAACTAGCTTCTACCCTCAACTTCGTCCGCGTGAAATTTCTTATTTTAACATTAAATTCCTATGACACCCGGCAATTAAATACTGCAGCTTATTTTCGGAGTCGGATCAGTAGTTCAAAAGATTACCCCTACATACAAACATACAAATACCTCTTTATAATATTAGTAAAGATTGTGAGCCGCAATCGCCTTTCTACTCCTAAATAAACTGCAGTGGTAAATAGCACTATAAGTCACAACCCTGGTCCCCAAGATACAGGCGCCGCCTAGTTTGGGGACCGCCGTAAAGATCCAAATGGTAATCGCTAAGCTACAGACCGACGTTAACTTAATTATAAGGTAATACATGTAACATTGGTTTGTAACATCATCATCATCATTTCAGCCGAAAGACGTCCACTGCTGGACCTAGGCCTCCCCCAAGCACTTCCACTTCGACCGGTTCTGTGCTTCTCGCATCCAACGGGTTCCTGCGGCCTTCACAAGATCGTCGGTCCACCTTGTGGGAGGCCTTTCAACGCTACGTCTTCCGGTACGCGGTCGCCACTCCAGAACCTTTCGGCCCCATTGGCCATCTGTTCTGCGAGCAATGTGCCCTGCCCACTGCCACTTAAGTTTGGCAATTCTTCGGGCTATGTCGGTTACCTTGGTTCTCCTGCGGATCTCCTCATTCTTGATTTGACCACGCAGGGAAACTCCAAGCATAGCCCTCTCCATTGCTCTTTGGGTGACTTTTAGCCTTCTTATAAGGCCCATTGTGAGCGACCACATTTCAGTGCCATAAGTTATCACTGGCAACACGCACTGGTCAAAGACTTTCGTCTTGAGACACTGCGGTATGTGGGACGGTATGGTTTGTAACATCGGTTCAATAAATTCAAAATTCAAATCAAATTCCATGGTTTCATCATCATTGTCGAAATGGAAGACCGTGACCGTCAACGTGGTGCCAACTGATTACCTGATGATTGACTGATTTGACGGCACGGTTGGCGCAGTGGTTAAGCGATTGACTGCTGCGCTGCGTGTCGGGGGTTCGATTCCCGCACGGAACATATATTTGTATGACCTAAAAGTAGTTGTTCCGGGTCTGGCTGTTTGTGTATGTGAGTTTAAATGTTTGTAAACGCACCCACAATACAGGAAATATTCCAAGTGTGGGGCAACGTTTAAAAAAAAAAAAATAACAGATGTGGTAATGATAATAATGCAAAAGACAATAATGGGCTGAATTAAAATAGCATGTAAAGTGAGTAAAGTTTATGTAAGCATTAAGTGATTAACAATAATTAAGCATGTTAACGAAGCGAGTGCACTTTGCATTGTTAATTTATTTATGTAACGTTAATTTTAAATTACACAACCAAACATGGCTGTTACATTAAACAATAATCTTACCACGGGTAAAACTAGTGAATTCACTAGTTTTACCTGCCGCGCGGTTCTGCCCGTAGTAAGATATTTTTACTCGGATCGGTAAACATACGGTTCTAGTTCTAGATTTTTGTGAAAATTGGTATTGGTTTACATAACCAAATAGTCAACAACGATTGGCAATAAATCCTAAAAAATTCAACTTCACTAACGTTTAATTTTTTTTTTTAAACTAGCTCATTGGTGTTCAACTAAAAATACACCCTAGCGTGTGTGCGTGTGTCCCGTGCATGTTTTGTTTTTTATAATGTTGTAGCGGTATCTACAATGCCACGTGAGAACAACGCGTCATACTGACGTCACGCAAAATCCTGCATCTCGCAAGCAGAGTTTACCGCGCAACTAGCATAGATACAACGGCCCGACATGAATCATCAGGCAGTTGTCCGCCAGACACAACACCCGTCTGGTCGGAGGATCCTCCCTTTTTTAAAGAGTATGAGTGAACTTTATACCCTGTTCCTATGTATAATGTCATGTATACATAGACACTACATAAAATTACGTAGTACCGATGCTCTATTGTTCGTCCAATTGTTGAGCTCCTTATGTTCTGAGTTGACCAGCGTGATTACTGACAAATGCGTACACTAACTGGACAGGTCCATACAATCTGTGTGGTTCTTTCCTCAAAAGAACATTTCAGACACCAATCTACATGATCACATGATCTGACCAAGATTATGTCTAGACTAATGAATAGACTGTGACCTGAAAGTTAAAGTCGGCCTTTCTTCTCAGAGTAGTAGGAAACGCCGACCTCATCTAGTTTTTAAAATATCATTGACGCGTAAGTGTTTATACAAACCAACTTCCAGAAAAAAAAAACATTTGTCATTTATCCTTTTCGCAAGTGATATTTAATTACTAAGGAACATGATTAACTCCGCTTTACGCCTAATTTATCTCCATCAAAAACGCATAGTTATCTAAATCGGGGGGCACGGCAGTGCCCCCGCCAAGTCGAGCGCGAAGCAAACACTGCCGTACCATCTTTACAGGAACCATTTCGCCGCATTTTCAGGCCCCTATTTGAGAACCTCTGGATAAGACCAGAACGCAGAAATTTTCGTCATCCAGTAAGCTATAATCACATACTTATAATCCAAAATTTCAAGTCTGTAGGTTATTTAGTTCCGAAGTTAAGCGAAAGCAAAGTTTCGCATTTACGACACTCACTCACTCACTAATCATCAAAATAGAACTAGTACTTCCCATAAACTCAGAGTGCTGAAATTTGGTACAGAGTTAGGGTTTAATGGCCACATAAAGGGAAAACTATAAAAATTAGGATAATCGAAGATCTGGAGTACCTGGTGACCCTGATTAGAAAACACAAGAGCCCAACCAAACTATTAGAGATCGACATACCGCCTTTACAAAAAATATTTAACTTGGTGGGCCGCTTCATTTGATGTGAAAAATCGAAGGTCTGAAGTATCTGATGAAGAACCCTCAGCTGGTCTCAGCTGTATTAGAGATATGGTAATGCCATTGGTATTACTACGATGAATAAATAAAAATCGACTGTCATTGCAAAATTCTAGCGTAGTGGGACACATCTTCTAATTTAATCTAGCCTATAGTGTCCCACTGCTGGGCGAATGCCTCCCCTTCTGCTTTTAATACGCATATAAATTTAAAGGAAAACTCTGGATAAGACTAGACCGGCTTTTATACTTATACTAACAAGTTTATAAGAAGAAATAGTCGAACGATTAACTTTATTATACTCGAACATTACACAAATTAAATAAACAAAGGAGGATGGGCAAAAATGTATGGAAGCTGGTACCAGAAAAACATGGCAACCAAACAAAATAATTTATATACAGTTTTAAAGGTCTAATTAGATAGAGCAATAGTCGTTAGGGGGGATAGTCTCAGTTCGCTGTCCGTTCAGAGATATACAACCTTTAAAGGTTAGGTTATCGTTAGGTTAGGTCATAAGTAACAATAAAACACTCTTGCTTTATCGTGACGTGCTTGAATTTTATCTACCTTTTTTTACGCCGTTTTTCCATTTACACTACGCTGGGGGTCGCGGGAACGTACAATCCTTCCGCAGCGCCCTAACCTAACCTTAACCTAACCTACATAATGTTAAAGGTTGTATATCTCTGAACGGACAGCGAACTGCGACTATCCTCCTTAACAACTATTGTTCTACATAATTAGACCTTTCAATCTGTATATAAATTATTTTGATTGGATGTAATTAGTTTTCAACGCCCTAACCTAACCTAACCTAAACCTAACATAAATGTATAATGCTAAAGGTTGTATATCTCTGAACGGACAGCTAACTGGGACTATCCCCATAACAACTATTGTTCTACATAAATAGACCTTTCAATCTGTATATAAATTATTTTGTTTAGATGTAATTAGTTTTCGGGTACCAAAACGCCCAAACCTAACCTAACATAAATGAATAGTGTTGAAGGTTGTATATCTCTGAACAGACAGTGAACTGGGACTATCCCCCATAAAAACTATTGTTCTACATTTCAATCTGTATATAAATTATTTTGTTTAGATGTAATTAGTTTTCGGGTACCAAAACGCCTTAACCTAACCTAACATAAACCTAACATAAAAGTATAGTGTTAAAGGTTGTATATCTCTGAACGGACAGCGAACTGGGACTATCCCCTATAACAACTATTGTTCTACATAATTAGACCTTTCAATGTGTATATAAATTATTTTGTTTGGATGTAATTAGTTTTCGGGTACCAAAACGCCCATCCTCCTTACACTAAAATATTAATTTCGCTCAAAATTTGGTCAAAATATAATGCATTGGACTAAGAGTGGCGGTGATACTCGCACACGTCGCTAGATGACGCTGACTGTATTTTAAAACGCGCTTACGTTTGTTTTTCCGATAACCATTTAATAATAATTTGATTCACGAATTATTGCCTTTTAAGTCAAAATTTGAGATCATACCCCGGGCATACGTGTACAGAGAATAATTCCCAATCTGTGTGGCGTATGCCCTAACAATTCACAAGAGCCAAGGTCTAAGTCTAAAAAATACCCTCATGGACATTGGCACCTCCATATTCTCTTTTGGCCAAGCCTACGTGGCGCTTTCACGAGTAACCAAAATTCATGGGGTGCACATCATAAATGTTGACTTCAAGAGTATAAAAGCTCAAGCTACAGCGATCACCGAATACAACCGGCTTAGGCGTAAATACCGCGCCGATCTTTCAGAAATTAAACCGTCTAAAAGAATAAATAATGAACGCGAATGGGCAATACGAAAAACTGTTGCTACTGTACAAGAATCAGAACCGGAAAAAAAGAAAATAAAGATTTGTAGTAATAAAAAAACTAAAAACTGTGTCTAATAAGAAAATCTAATAAAATAAATCAATATACGTACAAAAAGAATACGTACGTACGTATACGTTTCTACAAAAAGAAGTGAAATCCCACCAAAAACATTCTGTAAAAAACTAGCCAAGTCTCAATGGAGCTGCTTGTTTATCTCTAAAAAGCAATGAAATCTAGACAAAGTCGTACCAAGTCTAAGGTTTCTTACTGCGATTTCTTTATTATTATAGTTAATGTTGTGTGACTTGGCCGTTGAACTTGGCTACAAAACCAGGTGCTCCATGACACCATTGCACCAATCTGTCGCCAGAACCGCTACCCATTGACGATGGAAAATTGCCACTTGGAAAACGTTGATTCAATAACTAGTCAATTGTAGGCTTGATAAAGCTGCGTATTTCAATAATACTTATGTATAGGCGAGACTGAAACAAACAGTATTAAAAATTATTTCCAGTACAGACGGACTTATAATCATTGATAGAAGTACGTCTGTACGTCTATTTTATGTTAGATCGGTGGTCGATTTGACGCTCCAAAAAGAAGAGAGCAGAAGTCAGCATTGTCAATACTGAATGCATGTGTTGCACAATCAACAACAGCCTAAAATGAGACACTAGCGTCCAATTACCAATACCAGTATGGGCTGTTATCTCGCTTAACAAACATAGGTAGTTATAACAGATATAACATTACGCGTGTAACCAAAATTGTACCCACTAACGTATAAACAATGTTCAACGGCCAAGTCACACAACATTAACTATAATAATAAAGAAATCGCAGTAAGAAACCTTAGACTTGGTACGACTTTGTCTAGATTTCATTGCTTTTTAGAGATAAACAAGCAGCTCCATTGAGACTTGGCTAGTTTTTTACAGAATGTTTTTGGTGGGATATCCTTTTCCGAAAAAACAACAACAAAGGCCTATGAATTAATTATATTGAATACACTAATGTTTTTATTAAATCCAGCATAACAAATACAAAATACTTTAATAAAACTTCGCCATTAACATTGAAAGCAATAAAAAATCCAATCAATCACAACAATAAACTTACTTCTTAAGAAACAATCAGTAAAATTATTGAGGAAAAAGTGCTCAAAGACGTTTTCTTTGTACACTTAATTTACATCGCATAAACAAAAAACTTAGCGAAGTTATTCATCAAATATTTTGCTGCGAATCTCGTAGCGGCGTAATCGTAGCTACACCGTCGTAGCAGCTACGCCGTAGCTGGATGCTACGCGATAAAGTTTAGTTTACACTTTCCGATTTATTGCGACATTTAAGAAACCTTGTATTTATGTGTTTGTGCATACCAAGAACTTGCTATTTCGGGTTTCTAGTCTGCAATTTGAGTTTTAAAGTTACTTATCATTGATTTATTTATATTTATAACTGAAGTATACTTTTTTTAAATTTATTATTGATGTTATTTATATTGAGCCATTTGTCTGTATCTTATAACTTTCCTACAATATAAAACAGGTAATTATTTATTCTAACAATTATTTTTTCTTTGAATAAACCCTGTTTTTTGTTTCTTTTTAGTCCTTCGACAAACAAGCTCTCACCAAAATGTTGCAGTGACATAATGTATCTATCTACCATATGCGCACGACCTTTCTCACATAGCAAGCTCCATGTTCCACATAACGAAACTAATAATACAAAAATACAAACACAAACAGCAATCTCACGAATGAAATACACACAAATGACAGCAGGCTTACATTTTCAGCAGCTGAAAAATATTTGTGCAAAAAAAGTTTGATACTGAAAATATGCAAAAGGATTGTGGATTTCTGTGCGTTGCAGTTGTTCAGTCTTTTCTTTTGGTGAAAGATTCAAAAGCGAACTGTGTTATTAAATAAAGCTTCTTTCGTACCATGACTCGTTTTTTTTTTCAGTTTTTTTTATAATAAATGGTGCGATGGGTATAATTATACACAAATAGAGCAGTGGTGGCCAAGTGGTAACGGCCGCGACTTACGAGTTGTAGGTCGTAGGTTCGAACCCAGACAGGCGCTTTACTTTGTGTAAATTATTTCATCACCACTGCTCTCAAAACGGTGAAGGAAAACATCGTGAGGAAACCGGCATGTCCTAGAACCAAAAATTCGAAGACGTGTGACATCTGCCAATCCGCACTGGGCCCGCGTGGTGGATTACGGCCCACTCCCTCTCACCGAGAGGAGGCCAGTGTCCCAACAGTGGGAACATTATAGGCTGATTATGGTATACACAAATATACGTATTTTCTTATTCGTTTAAAATAATGAAATATGGTTTTGATAAAAAATAACCAATTTTGGATGTGTCATAAATCAAAATACTAAAACTAAATTATAAACAGTCTGTTGTGATGTGCGGTCTGATTTTTTTTTATAAAATCTTTAAATCGAATTGACCACGGACTAATAAAAAAAAAAATACAATCCTTGAATTATATTTTGAAATTAGTTAAAAGGTTCAGTCCTATTTTTTTCAACATAATTATGAAATGTTTACTTTATTTACCAATTACCTCGTAATGAATAAAAAAAAAATCGCTTTTTCCCTAGAAAAATTTACCCAGGAAATTCTACAAGATTTTCACAAAGAACTTAACCGTTTTAGTTCTTGTTAGATAGTGCTCCTTGCTTTTACATTAAAAATTCAGTATCTAATCTTACTAAAAAGCGTAGGAAACACCTTGTTAACAATAACATATCTTAGCCAAGAAAACTGGACGCTAAACCCATTTTCCCATTTTTCTAAATGGATAAAATGTTTCTATAAACATGGAAGGATAACCCGGAAGTCTGACAATCTTACAGTTTTACCAAGGGGTATCGTGTTACCCAGTAACTGGGTTGTGGAGGTCAGATAAGCAGTCAGCTGCATCTGGTTAGAATGGGCGAACTACAACATACTTTAGAAAAGGCTAGGCTGGTGACGTGTAAATGAAGAATGGGTGACAGTAACTGATCTATTCTGTAAAAATCTCACCGTGAAAACTTAGGTGAAGTGAACTTGAGGTGAGCTGTCAATAGTGTCAATCTGGTGGAGCGGCGGCTCATTTCACCTAAGTTTTCACGGTGAGATTTTTCTGATTTCATTTCACAGATCGGCCAGTCTGTGAAATGTTAAGGGTTCTGTACCCAAAGGCTGCCAGCGGGACCCTATTACTAACCCTGCACTGTCCATCCGTCTGTTCGTCCGTCTGTCTATCAGCGGGCTGTATCTCATGAACTATGGTTCTATGGTCTTTCAACTGGCTACCTGTTAGGTATGCCTAACAGGTAGCCAGTTGAAATTTTCAAAGAGTTTGTATTTCTATTGCCGCTATTACAACAAACAATATAAATAAAATACAGTTAAAAATTAAGGGGTCTCCATACAAGAAACGTGTTTTTTTCGGCGTTTTTTGCCTTGTGGTACGAAACCCTTCATTTGCGAGTCCGACTCGCACTTGGCCGGTTTTTTATTAAGTCCTGTGTACTACTAATGTTGATTATGATATTATTAAACATCTGCAACTGCATGCAAACTGAATTAATAAGTAGTATTATTCCACGTTGCTACAGAAATTTTAATTTTACTATCGTATGAAATAGAGTTCAACTTTGTTTGTAACCCTGCACCCTGCATCAGGATAATGGACAATACCAGGATTAGTTTTCCGTCCATCTGAAAACTTGTTTTCGCAAAACGCTCGAATAAACAAACGAATAAAAGACCCTATTCGTTGTATTTACCTCACGTTCTTCGTTTACAATGAAATTTTTATCTGAGTATTTTGATATTTCTCATTAAGAGGAAATGCGGTCAAAGAGACTTTTGAAAAAGCCTAAGCAAAAAGTCATAATTGGAGGTTTGACTCTCGCCTATTTCCTCCTCCAGTATTGGACCAATTTAAATATATTTCCTAAATTGAATAAGAAGGATATGTACTGTGTCCCTATGTTTTTCTTTTTTCATTAATAGTTGTCAAATTTGTACACTAGGCCTCTGTTGACAGCGGTTTAAATCTGCAATTTTTAAGGGTTCTAATTCATATAAAAATAATGTACATATCATCAAAACATAGGGACATATAAGTAGTTAATATTTATTATTCTGGAAAAATATCATTGCTTTAATAACCAGAAAGAAAACTGTGGCGAGAAAGGACCACCCGCATTTCCTCTTAATAAGTTAATAAGGCACTTTTGTTATTGCCACATTTTACTTTACATTTAATCTTTTTTTTTGTGATGGACCATACAGGGAACTTTCTGGTTACGGAGATATTGAAGGTCAAAATTCCAACTTTTACTGTCTTTTTTTACGAAAACATCATAACACAACTTTAAATACCCCAAGACTCCTGTACCATTGCATGCACCCATAAGCACAATGGGTTGCGTGTGTTACATTGTACATTATCGCAAATCGTAAATCACATCAAAAATGAAAGACGTTTCTCAGCAATTATTTTTATGCAAATACGTCTTTTTTTTTTTTTGCGGATGGGAAATCATCAAATGACCCCTCCCGCTCTGGGTGGAGCGGAAGGGAGTGTCAGACTATTACTGATTATAACCCACCCGTGTCCTTAGCCCTTTATGTTCCGGGCCAGCGGTAACCCTTTGGGACAATCCCGCTGACCCGGCAGGCTTCGGCCCTATGGGGCCCCTCCTCGATGCTGACATCTCTTTGAGGCGCGCGTGGAACACGTACGCGCCGTCCAGTCTGTGGGCCTAGCACGAACTTGCGAAGTAAACATAACGAAAAGAAAATCTTTTTTTTGCTACGTCTATACGTCTTAGTTTGATATACAGAATGCGTATTTGACGGCTATGTGAGGGGGTCTTTTTACACCCTGTATTTTGATTGTGTAACAATTAAAATGTGGCTTTGAATACACCAATATCAGAGGAGCAATTCTCGTAATTTTAAGAACGTTTACAGTCTGGGGGCCTAAAAAGGGTCCCTTTGGAGAATCATAAAAGGATAACATTATGAATTATAATATGGCGAAGACAGTCCGTGTTTTTCTTTTTTTCGCTGCTCTACGTAGGTACAATCAAAGGGATTGGGATTGGATTTGGATTGGATTGATTGGCATTTTAGCACAGACAAAAAAAAATAACCGAAAAATGCTTCAACAATGGGATTTGATACGATTAACTAAACATTTAACTGTCCTTTATGTTATCCTTTTATGATTCTGCCAAAGTGGCATTTTTAGGCCCCCTGATCACAGTGTCAATCTGTCAAAAATACGTCTAATTTCCATTTTGACAAGTGTTTTACATTTATTTGTCGCGGAGATGAGACTGCGACTGGATTTTGAACGTTTAAAATTACGAGAATTGCCCTTCTCATAATTATCTCTTAGCCGAGGAATAAAATAAAACTTGACGTATTTTATAAAGAAAACTGACGAAATTCAAATCTATTTCTAGGATAAAATAATAGGCTCGCCGCCTATTACATGGGTTTTAATTATAACTGGAAAAATGTTGGTGAGCTATAAGTACACCTCTACTTTACCCTTCGAGAATACAGGCGTGATGTTATGTTATGTGATAAAAGATATTCGTCGTTGGTTAATCCACCCCTAATGAATTTTACTGCCTTAATGACACAGCAAGTACACAACACAATAATTGTTCTCAAATCACTTCGTTAACAACATTCTATTAAAACCCAATTATCGTTCATATAACGTTAATTTAATCGACATACCAAATTCTCCTTCTAAAATTATCAAATGTGAAAGTTTGTATGTTTGTAGTCCATCACGCTGAACGGATTTAAATGATATTTGGCACACAAATAAACAATTTTCTGAGCAGTATGGTTTATAAAAAAATTACGAAAGTTACGTTTATATAAAAAAAAAAACGTCTATATAAAAGTTATTGGCAGTGTAGTAAAAGGTGAATATTTTTGCCTGTACGCCAAATAGCTTGATCAACCGTACATTTAGTTGATTCTCAAGGACGCGAGTGAAACCACGGGCCATAGCTAGTCTTTTCAGGCTTAACTTCAGTACACCCGTTTAAAATCCATTACGATTCTATACATAGCTGAAACAAGGCCTTATGACGGTAATTACTGTTTGGTAATTGAATTTCAGTCACACGCGTACGCTGTCATATACCTACAGGGTGCTTGTAATTAGCAGCAACTGTCGACCGATATTATGTGATGCTTGTTGTTTTGAGCGCCTTTTGTCTGCGGGTGACAGCAGAGAGTCAACTGTCAATAGGCTATTTGACAATGTGAAAAATAAGGTCATAATTATTGACACTCGTATAGATTATCGCTTTTAAAATCGATTTGCATTAATTTTACTACAAAACAATGTATTATTTATAAAAAAAACCCGAAAAAACTTAATCTTTTTAAATCTGGCGCCACGTAATCGAAAACGGTCTGGATTGGCTGAACTTAAGATGACGTCATGATTTAGTAAATTTCTGTCTATCGTTGACAGAACAGATGACTTTTGTCTAGTATCTCGACCGTTTCAACGTTTGTTTACGTGAATCGTGACGTCACGACGCCATATTGTTAAAGATAGCGTTTTGGCGGCTTATTTAAACAGTACATTTTTATTTACTATTTTTTAAAAGAAATACATTATGCAATTTGAAGTAATAGGTTTTTGTGGGCTCGTTAGACACCATTAAATAATCTGAGATGTTTATCAGAAACCAGTCAAATAGCCTATTATTGTCAATAGCTGTGCTGCTGCTGGGGAGTTTGTTGCGCCACTTCCCAGCGAAAGCACTAGGAAAGGGTGAAGGGCGGGCGTTTTGGGGGACTGTCTTTTGTAATTTTGACGTCCGAAAAGTGCTGATTCTCAGCCAAAGAATAAATGACTTCTGATTTTGATTTGTTTCTTCCTTTTGTTTTTTATGGCCTTAGTACAAACGACCGCGCCCGAAGTAAACGTGCCGTAAATTCGAACGACTTTTTAATTGAAAATATGACAATGCTATAGCATGTTAGTTTTAATTTATACAACAAACTAATATTATGTGCGAAGCGAGTATTTCCAGCAGCACAGAGTATTTGAAGCAGTGGTGGCCCAGTCGTAACGTTGTAGGTCGTAGGTTCGAAACCAGATAGGCACTTTACTTTGTGTAAATAATTTCATGACCACAGCTTTCAAAATAGTGAAGGAAAACGTGAGGAAACCAGCAAGTCATAGAACCAAAAATTCGAAGACATGTGACCTCTACCAACCCGCACTGGGCCCGCGTGGTAGATTACAGCCCACTCCCTCTCGAAGAGAGGCGTGTGGCCCAGCAGTGGGAACATTATAGGCTGAATATGCTTATAAGTATTTCCAATTTAATTAACATTGCTTTTACTTGGTGCATTCGTGCTAGGCCCACTGTATGGCGTATTGAAAGTGTCTCCGAGAGCGGTCATAATTTTGTATACTCTGTGCAGTTACCCTCGATACTTTGCTGATTGGCTTGCCTTTTTCCTACACATGGGCTCGTGCCAACACGACCGAAAAAACTAGAGCTCAGTTATATTGAAAGCATTGGCAGTACCTTGCTAGGTGTTGAAAACATTATACATTTAACAATGAAAACAAACTCCATATTTTTGTTGCCATGCTTAATAGAGAAAAGTTACGCAGGTACCCCCTGATACGCTTATAATTATCTGTGTGACGATGTTAAAGGAGACTGGGGAATTTGTATGGGAAGTGGTCTATGGATACTTCATCTTTACCCTTGTGCAAAAGAGCATCAAAATCTGACGATTTTGAGAAAAATATACTTTTAGAATTTACAGGATTTTCAAGGGCAGGGACCTTCTTAGCAGCTGTAGCTACAGAAAAATGTTCTTAGGAGACTGTCTGTCAGTCTGTGGTGGGCTTACACACACATCATAACTATATCGCCCACTTTCGGCCAGTCTTCTATAAGTAGCATTTTGTTACTAAGATTTCGTAATTTTCTATCGCTGCACTATACAGATAATACTCGGAATTATACCTAATGTGAAGTACACACTGCAACACTTGAGTATTGTCAATGGACTCTTAACATGACTTAAGATGTGTTCCCAATAAGATTTATATGTTTGAACGTTGCCACTTAAGAACGTCGATTTACTCGGTTTGTTTCAGAGTCCAGCTTGCAAAGAAAACCGGTAATATTGAAGTACCAAAGATGTTTTTGGATATTGTTACGAAATTAAAATGTAACAGTCAAATTATAGCAATCTAAGTATGTTAAACACCGGAGTGAATGGCGAGTAATTACGTCCTATGAATACACCTACTTGGGCCAGTTAGTCTCCTTCCAGTCCAGACAAGACAAGGAAGACATAAGATGAACCGAAAATGCCTGGGGGAGCTCCTGGTACTACATTAAAGAGATGATTAAAAGAAATCTCCCTTTTTTTTCGGATTGGAAGTCGTCAAATGACTCTTCCTGCTCTGGGTGGAGCGGAAGGGAGTGTCAGACTCTTACTGACTGAAACCCACCCGTGTTCCTTCCTTAGCCCTTTATGTTCCGGGCTAGCGGTAACCCATTCGGACAATCCCGCTGAAGAAACCTCCCTTTGTCATACTTATGTTCATGTGCATTCTTCCCATTTTGACCTATAGATCCCAGAAAAGTTCAAAGTCAAGGTTTGCCAACTTGCGATGGTGCGTGGTGTTCTAGGCGTCAAATTAACAGAACATATTCGCAACACCAGACTGCGCTCCAAAATACAGATTACTGACATTGCCAATATGTGAAGATCCAGGCGGGATCTCCACAGTTATTATAAAAAGACGATAGAATTATTCACAACTATATTGTTTCAAGGAATTATTGTAACATCGTCTATATAAAAATTATCTTTTATCTTAAGAAAATCCTTCTATCATTCTATCACATCTACGTCTAAACTTTCGAATATCAACCAACAACAAATATTACCTGCCAAATACGCGCTTTGACGTGGAGTTGCGGAAACCAGCCCGTATTACCTATTACCTATTACTGACGTTGCTCAAAAAACCGCAAAGTTGAAGTGAGATTGGGCTGGTCACATCTGCCGCATTCCGCAGCGTCGCGGCAGACCCCGTAGACGGTGGTGGGACGAGCTGGACAAAACAAACGACTAGTGGTCCACATTAGCACTGGATCGCAAGCACTGAGAGACACTGAACTGACTGGACTGGGGAAAGGCCTTTGCCCAGCAGTGGGAAGGTACAGGCTACCACTAACAGTAACTAAGTATCTATCTATATATCGGTATTTTGATATTTTGCAGAAAGTCACAAGAAACGCCCAATTTTTAGGGAAACTTTTCATAATTTTTTTTCTTTTTGCGAATATAGATATCTTGGTCTTCCAAACTAAAATGAGTTGTATTGTCACCGGGAATTATTTTTTCGACCTTCAAAAACACCTTGTGTAAGCTAATTTTTATTCCTTCCATCATTCTCTATCTCTCTTCTCTCAAAAGTATTATTCGTCACTAAATTTATTTTGATATCATTGCGTTTATTCACAAGAATAATTTGACGTATACTCGATATCCGTGATCACTACAATAGCTTTTCAAACCTTCATCATACCGTCATCTGGGGTTGGCAAAGGTATCCCTATTCAGCCTAATAGTGACAGAGTTAACAAGCTGTTTCCAACGAAACCTCCTTACAATAAAGGTCCACCGTTAATGTTGTCATCATTTTGTTATACTTCGAAATATGGTTTTAGTAACCCCATCTATACAATCCCCGTCACTTAACTTTCAACCTTATCTTTCGTAAGATAAAGTTCAATTTACAACTGCCATTTATTACAACACCAATTTATTTCGAAAGCTGTGGTATAGCAATTTCAACTCTATCACTTTGAGTTAAGGTTCAATACAGTTGCAAGTGTAAGTTTGTTCGTTTTACGACACCGAAATCGTAGCCATCATTACAGCTTTGCAAAGTTGATACAATTTTTCTGCATTTTCGTGTTTTATCTTCGAGTCTAGGCAAAAAAGAAAAGCTTTTGAGTCTGAAATAATGATCGTTTATTTGCATAACGGGTACAAAGAAAAAGGATTAAAAGTTTAGTGCAGATTTCTAGCAAGGATCATTATTGAACGAGGAATGGCGAAACAAAGGTGTAACTTCATTATTTCATTTGTAGTTTCCAAGTTCTGGACACCTCTAATTCAATTTGAAGGAAAACATCGAGTCCGGATTGTTTTCATCACGTGAGGACACAACTCAGAAGCAGTTTCGTACATCCGTTTTACCCTGGGCAGCCAGCCTTGATACCAAGATTTCTTGCTGCAGGCAAGTATGGTGATCAATGCTTGTTCCCTGGGCATAGCAGTACATAAGGATCACGGGGCCCCTGTGTAGATAAGAGACAATAAGAGAAAAATACTAATATTTCATAACTGGGGGGCTAGTAGAAACTTATTGTAAATCGCACTGCAAATAACTTATTTTGTCATTGAATCGGGTAGGTACTAATAATGCGTGGAATGGAACGGTGCCTGCAAATATGTTTTTTATGAGAGCAGGCCGGGGCCCCCGAAGATCGCGGGAAGTGCGCAATGGAAAAGAGGGGCCTGCTTGTTCCTTCATTGTATGAGAAGAAACTACTCTGAATGAAAACATGCTTTTGCAGTGGGACAAATGAGGTGTAAAACAGTGGTAGCCACTGGGCTACCACTGCTTTATACCTCATTTGTCCTATGGCCGTTTTAGCCGTTGCCACGATTTCCACTTTACAACGGCCCTGAATCACGAATTGTAAGGTCGTGGTTTCGTACCAAGGCAGGCTGGGGAACTAGCTGGATCTGTCTGACTGACTGGCTCCTTGACGGTTCAAAAATGCCTGTTAGGTACACTTTCTCGTTCATGGGTTATCCTAAATAACTTGGAATTAACAGATAACTCAGGGCTAATCAAATAATTCATCTTGCGCCACCAAAAGTTAGAGCTAAACCTAGAGTTAAACTTTTACCCACCGATGTGGGAGGAGAGTTAAGTCGGTAAACTCTGGGTTAGTGTAAGTAATGCCAAAATAAATTGACATTATGAAGCTGATAACTTATTTTGTATTTCGACGTTGTATTGAGTGAAAGTTCGGTACTATATCAGCAGGCAATACATTCATGAACCCATATAAAAATAACACAAATTATAAAAAAATTAAAACATACTTTTCTTTATCTGACGTTTTCATTAATCAATAAACTAAATCTCCATAGTAACCACACAGAATAAGATTAAAATTAAATGTTCTGTTATAAAATTCAAAGACAATAAAGTATTACGAATCGTAAAAGAAATAGGGATAAAATTTCCGTTTATTATTCGTTCATTCATTTTAGGAGTACATATCAGGGCACTGACATTGCAATTCGATTTTATGTTGCGTCAATTGAACTGCAATGTTCCCAACTTAAAAAAACACTAATGTCAGGTTAACTAACGCGATGTTACTTTTTAATGGCGCAACGCGTATTATGAGTTAAAATATTAATCCCTTAACTCCGAGTTTACTTACACACTATACATTATCATTAATCTAACCCGACTAATCGTGCAATTAGGCCTTCATGATTTAATTCAAATTAATGCTTTGAGTTTGAACCACTTACAAGTTGACTGACAGGCAATTACCTGTACAACTGTATACATACATATACCTATATTCACACTACATATAACATATAGAATAAATTACCAGTCTGATTGCCCTGGAAACAACAAGATTAGACAATTAGACACGTGACATCAAGCGTGACCATAATTTATATAACTTAGAGATTGAGTGCTAGCGTAAGATAACAAATTAATAGCCATCTATCTGTTATATCGGTCGGTAATAGGCCATTTGCTAGTTAGAGACTGTCTGCGTTGGTCGAAATGGGAATTTAATGATATTGGTGATTAGAATTGGTAAAGTCAATACTATATTATCATAGAGAAGTTTGTTTGTAAGTCGGATTTGGAAATAAAACATTTTGCCTTCGATAGCCCAATTCTTATACTTAAGGCTGTATGATATATAAAATCACGTTAGGACCCTAAAGGAGCCGAGCAAAACGAAAAAAAAGTTAGAAAGAACGAAAGATAAAGAAAGAATATTACAACCAGTCTTATCAAAGGGTATCTATCGTGTTACCCAGGTAACTTATGGTGGTAAGATGGGCAGTCGTTCAATGTTAAATACTGGTATCCAGCTGCATCCGGTTAGATTGGAAGCCGAATCCAACATAGTAGGGAAAAGGCTAGGCAGATTGATTGGTGAAAAACATTACTCTCTAATTAAATAAGACCTTGCCTTTTGAAGGCACATATTACCTAACCGCAGCGCATCGCATTTCAATGCAAAAAAGAGCGTTGCGGCCCGCACGTCGTGTGATGAGGTGGTGATGATTCAGATAAAATGTGCGAAAGTGTTGTAGGAGGATCTTTGTTTTACAATTTACACATTTTTTTGGTGATAACTGACAGGCTTGATGAGAGCTCCATAATGGGACATCTCATTAAAACAACACTGTCTGTCGTAGTGTATAAGTATTAACATAGATCATAAGGCACATTGTTACTAACATACTAGTTTAAAAGTACTAACATAGGATATATTGTTACTAACATCTTTTATGTATTTTTTGTTTTTGTCAGTGTGGACCTTTTGTTGTCTGTAAAATAAATAAATTATTATTATTATTGCAATCATTTTGGAACTAACATTATCATTTTCAACAAAGACCGCAATCTCGTATTAGGTACACAAAATTGTGATGATAGTTTTGAGAGATTTTAAATCGAATTGTCAATCTTCTTGTGACTGTTCTAAGCTATTTGAGAGAGAAAAATAAAAGTAAAAAGTTTATGTTTTTTGAGGGTAGTTTGGTATATTAAATTGTTTTCACGGTTTGTTAAACATTGTATCCAAACGAAGTCGCGACATAAAATGACTTAGCACTAAAAATGTAAGTCAAAATGACTTTCATTGTCACAGTAATTTATAAACTTAAACAATGCCATCTCAGTCCCATTAAAATCTGGTCAAAATTCTCATTTTCCGCGCGCAATTATTTTGTAACATCACATTGTAATAAGCACCCAAACCTTACCCAACCTATTTGACGTCGGCACTAACTGTTGTAGCTACCCTCCCTATAGAACGAAATTTCGCGCAATTATGACGTGCGCCAAAGACAGTACCCGTATTTTGTTGGGTAAGAGAGCATTTAGAATTGACGGACGATACGGAACGGCTGTCAAATGTTCTTTTACGGCGAGCATTTTTCACGACAAGCTGAAGAATGCGTTTAAGAAACTAATAATCTTTGTACATCTGGTTTGATAATGCTGTAAAATAAGCGTAGATTTCACAAAAATTATAGCCTAAAATATAATTTTAATACAAAAAAAATTATCTCGAAGTTCTCAGATCATTAGAACAAACCCGTGCGAAGCAGAGGCAGGTCGGTAGTATGACATCGTAATTTTCTATTGCATCTATCACCTCTCTTTGTTGTCATTATAATCTTGTCTGTAGAGATGCAAAGGCTGAAACTGACTAATCGTATGGAATTAAATGTTTCAATTTCAAAAAAAAAATAAACAAATGAAGAATCAAAACAATCCGAAGTCATTTATTCAAACTAGGCTGAGATTCAGCAGTTTTCGAATGTCAAAATTACAAAACACAGTCCCCCGAAACGGCCGCCCTTCACCACTTCTTAGTGCTTTCGCTGGGGAGAAGAAGAAGCGCAACAAACTCCCCAGTAGGAACCTTTCTAAACTCTTACTATGTATATCGAAATAAAGGTGACGAAAAATATGTACGTCAAAACATGTAAAACCTTCAACTTTTAAAAAGCCATTTCTAACCGGCCGGTTTTAAAACCGTGCCGCACTCATCTAGTGTGAAACCCCCCTGCATTATATAGAGAAGGGTTCGCACAAACGACATGTTGTAATGACGGGAAGCCGTATGCCCGCTTCCGATGTAACAGATAGCGTAATGATACCCACAACGAATAGAAAGGAAACGTATTTTTGTATGGAAAACGCTACGTTGTAAATGTTTGTGTGTGAGTGCTTTAATGGCTGTTTTTGTTGAGTAAAAGATTTAGGAAGACTGTATTTTATGTGTTTTTTTGTCGGTTTTGGCGAAGCTTCTGCTAATTTATTTTTTGTGTTAACAAACTGCATGGCAACTTCTCATAACTACCCGTCTAATGGAAAATACATAGTTACCACAGCCTGCCGCGTCTTATGGACACTCCAAGATTTCAAATGCGTACTTTGGAAACTCTTACGGGCATAACTTTTAACGGTAG
Source organism: Oligia strigilis (assembly GCA_951800025.1). Classification (NCBI taxonomy): domain Eukaryota; kingdom Metazoa; phylum Arthropoda; class Insecta; order Lepidoptera; family Noctuidae; genus Oligia; species Oligia strigilis. Next base: position 12,258,522 of record OX637564.1, on the reverse strand, counting down.
GTAGTCACGACCTCCAGACAGTACCGCTTTACTGCAGCTTAAATAATAGGAATGGTGATAGTAAGGTAGGCCGCACGCAAGGTAACAAAACTAATATAAGCTGACCTTGTATTCTAGAGAAACTCCATACTGCGCTAGGCCAGCTAAAGCTCAAGGTCACGTAGTGTGTGTGTGTTAGTAAAGTGCGGTCGACTGTACTGTAGAGACTATAACCTATTTAGTGCTTACATGCAACCTCCACGAGTCAGTTAAAAGTTATTGGCATGAAATACGAGACAAACATTAACTTAGTTTAAGAGTAGAAGAGATAAGGCGTTTGATTTGGCTGACAAGCCAAAGGAAAAAGACGTTAAATATTTAGAATGATTTCTAGGAATAATATCATTAATTGATTCTTCCCCTGGTACCCTGACAGCTCGTAGAGAGCTTCACAGTATCTACGTAGGAGCATTTCGGTAAGGAAGTCTTCTAACCAAATCCAACAACAAGTGAAAAGTAATAAGTCTGAGAATAAGCACCATTTCAAGGACAAAGGTTACAAAAGCCAGCCTCCAAACATACTAATGGCTAATCTGTGAAGAAGCAACGTAACAAACTCCCTACAGTAACCAACTACGTATAGTGCGAATAAAATTATGCCAACAACCTTGCCAAAAATATTGTAAATCCCTATTATAAACACAGAATTACAAGCTTTAACGACTTCACAAACTTGATTTATCTACAACCAATAAATAATTGGCTTGCACAAAATTACGTCCCCAAATAATTAACATAGTAACCAATTTTTGGCACAACGATCAACACACTTTCACATAGCGACAATACTTAATTATGCACCACAAAACCAGCGAGAAAATTTGATACAGAAGGTTGACTACACACACACATCGTGAGCGAAAACGCACACACACATAGACACGCTTCACGTAACTACAGAGAGTGTAAACGCATTCGCGGCCCACGAAGGACAAAATTTCTTACGTTTTTGTTACAATTTACAGGTCAGTTCAGGTTGTACGTTGATCATATAATAAATTCGCGAACAAAAACAAAATCATCAATATAACTTCTTTATTTAGTATTGGCCTCAAGTACTATTTCATAAAATAATCATTCAATTGGGTAATTTGAAATTAGGAAGTTCTTTTTTCGCCTTAAGCTGCATAGAAAAGAAAGAGAAGCGCGATGAAACAAGGCTGGTAATTTATTGCAAAATATGAAGCAATTATCTATTTACAAAAAATCTATTGTTTGGACTAAAAAGTATAGTTAAATATTACAGTTTTTATTTAAAAAAAAGTTTTTAGAGGTATCTTCATGATTTTTTTTCTATCGTATGTTTTCAATACACTATCTACTTAGCATATATCCTGAAGAATATCATTTATATTTTTCTGATTTTGTTTACTGTAGTCGATCATACTAGGCATTAAAACTTGCGTTTTTTTTTTGCGTTTAGGTCCTGTAGTCCCCATAAGATACATACTTACGTGTCTATGTGTGCGTGCGCTTGTTTTCGCTCGTTGTATGAAGACAACTTTCTGTACATAAATTTATTCTGTGGCAGGCAGTTTCCAAAATTTTAATTACTACGACGCTCAGCAGGAACCAAGCGTTAATTATTCAACAATGCGAGGCCCGCCGGCAATTGTTTTCGTGAATTGCTATTATATTGCATAATATCGGTTTATTTTTTATTTATGACTGCGTCTGGCTATAATTTCGGTCTGTCAGTCTGGCAAATGAGTTCAGCTTCAGGCAATGTTTGGAATTCGTCAGGAAAGTTTGAAACGTAGACAGATTTGAAAGTTGAATGATTGTGACCTTTATTTATAAATGCTTTTGAAGGGTTTTAGAAACAAGTTTTGTATCTGTGGAGTTTCTTTTTGAAATGTCTTATCTAGAAAAGTTCTGCAACAGTTCGTCTCTCCTCCTATTATGTATTTTCAACTTTACTAATGTTGTCTTAATATTTCAAGATCTATCAAGTACGAAGACTGCTCATTTACCTACCACAAAAAAGGCACACTTTTAGATATCAGCGCAATGAGCTAAATCCTTTGGGCTTTACCGATTAGTAATTGAATTATATTATAATAGATTAGAAATTGAGGTTCACAGCGAGGCTAACTACTTAGAGTACAGACGTAATTAAGTATCATCATTTTGGAGGCTCTTATAAAGCACACAGTATCGTAAAAACCAGACAAAACTCTTTTGCGCCTTGCAAAAGAGTTTTGTCTAGTAAGTCGAAAATCAATTGCTTAAAATCAAAAGAGCCATATGCAGACGCAATATGACGCTTGTCGAAAACTCGATACAGTAACTGACAAAATGCAATACTGTGAAAACGTGGAAACATTGTGCTTGGTCAATACACAATGCAGCATTGAAGCAATGTTGCAACCAAACTCACATACCTACTCACCAAAGCGCGATGAATTATTGAGGAAGTCGCAAAATCACCGAAAGCCAACGCTAAAAGCAGTTTATCTGCCAAGGGCCAAAAGAAAAACCAGTCACCTTCAATAAAACAAAAGAAACGCAAAACTAAATTAGCATAATGTCCTAATCAATAAATTCGAACTCTCTTCAAATGCAAGAAAAACAAGCAACGAATGCGTGCCTGTAAAAAACAAAACAACATCTACAAAGAACTAACACAAAATAGATAGGTACAGGAGGTCAGTTCCGTACAATGAGCGAAAACAGACACATGCATACATAGACGCGTACGGAACAAACAAATGCCAGTCGCGAGTGCGGTTGCACTCGCTGCACATTATAGTGTATTTCAAAAGTATTTGATGAAAGTGTAAACAAACCTTTTTCATATTAAATTTTATGCAATCACTCAATAAACAACTCGTGAAATATACTAAGTTCATCTCTGCCTGAGGAAACAGGCATGATGTTATGTCATACATGATGAATAAGCAGACGTTTGTGCAGTTTTCTATCGGTTTTACTTTGACTGGCGAATTAAATAAACCGGCGAATCATGGAAACTGGCAAACACTGAAAACTGTCGAGTTGACGCAACAGTCTAATCCGCAGTACTGACATATCAGCGAATTACATAAACTGACGATTGAGCGAAACTGAAGAGTGATACACGGATTCAGGGAATTTTGTAACACACTAGCTTCTGCCCGCGACTTCGTCCGCGTGAAATTTCACCCTCTTAGGGGTGGAATTTCGAAAAACCCTTTCTTAGTGGATACCTACTCTTCACAAAGAACACACCTTCCAAATTTCATGTCTCTAGGAGCAGCGGTTTAGACTGTGCGTTGATATATCAACAATCAGTCAGTTTACCATTTTATATATATAGATAAATATATATAGATTACTCTGAATTTAGCAGGTTTCAATAATATAAATCTTACTACTTTTTCCGACAGTGAAATTATTTTCTTGATGATTGAAAATGTATGTTACAAAATTATCTATTTTATAAAAATAAATTAATCGACAACCACATGTTCGTTTACATTTACATCAGATACTTTTGGAACAGACCTGTACCCTAGTTGCGTAACACACTATTGATCACAATCTGAATAATTTTAAAGGATATTGCTATCCATGGCTTCTTATGTTCGAAAAATTTGTCTCCTCAATAACGTAAATAACGCAATGAATGTTGTTGTTACGCAATTACCCCGCAGAGACGCGTATCTAGTATCTATGTATGCATGCGTTTGTATCGTTGCGTGGAGCCGACTTTCTGTACCTATCTATTTTGTGGCACTATTTTGTACAGAATTTATGGGTACACAAAAGAGGCGGTCATTTAGAGATATATTTTCAGAATTCATTAGTGCTTTAGTAAGAGAGCTAGAGGATAATGGTTCTTTGTTTTAGTTAAAGCATTTTGTGTTGTTGTTCAAAGGAAATTTCATTATTTGTGATTGTATCTACAGCTTTGTCGCTATTGGGCACAAGTCTGAAAATGTCACGAGACACATGGCGTTAAAGGAGAAGGGGACTTCTGGGCCCAGCAGTTAACTAGTTGAAATGTGTATTAAAAAAACCGTACCATGTTTCTACCTAGAAAGCGAGAAAACTTAAATTAAGTTAATGAAACTAAATAATCGATTAAATTTCCTGAATTACTTCTAATCGATTATGAATAAATCGGTAAAATATGAGAATATGTATGAAAATCGAGTGACAAGTGCATATAAAGCTTTCGTGGAATCAATTGAATAGATTCATAGTGGTTTTTTTTCTTCTGGCAACACTTGTGCCTGACATCCGTCAGTCACTGACTGACAGATGCACTTGTTTGTTTTCTTTCGTTCTGAGTGCGCACGTATTTTCCTGTTTTATTGTTTAACCCCACGACCTCGGCTTTGCACATTATAACGGACTATTTGACGGATCTTGCTACTCTAAATTACCATTACACATTCAAAGTATTTCGTAAATAACATAAAAAACTACAATGTTATAACATAACCTTACTATAATTCATATAACTTGGTTCCTGGATAGCCAAATTTCACCAAATTTTCAGTGAAGCCTTGTTATTATATCCTCTTACAAATAAGGCTAGTTTGATTCAGTTAACACCTGGGCCCAGGAATCTATAGAGTCATTCCCTTCTCCTTTCAGGGCAACTAGATTGAAATCATAACCAGTATTCGGACAATCCCGGCCGGGATTCACGATCATTGCTGCAGACTAAACAATTTTTGGCGAAAAACACACGATCATTGCCTAAAATACGCGAGCATTGCCGAAACACACTCAATTATTACCAAAAAAAAACAGTAAAGCATTGCCGAAAAACAGTAACTCATTGCTGAAAAACAGTATATCATTGCCGAAAAACAGTAACTCATTGCCTAAAAACAGTCACTTAACTATTGCCGAAATATACTTAATCATTGCTGAAAACTCCACGATAATAAAATCATAAAATAAAACTGAAATTCATTCAGCAGTTTAGTTAAAAACGTTTACAAGTACGAGGAAAAAATTAACCAACTCTTTCCTTATCGCGGGTTGAGGCTACGCTAGAATTTTAAATGTACATACATTTATGATTTTACTCGTGTAAGTTAGATAATTTGCGGTCTCAAGAGAACTATCCGAGCTTTTATGGACAGGATTAGCTTAAATTTTTTAATTTTCTTGCTGATATGGAAATTTTAGTACGTCGGTATGTATGTGGAGTATAGTTGGTCTTATATTCCCATGTGACTGTGCGTCGGAGTGATCGGAGAGATCATTTTTGATAGTATAGAGGTATGAGGAACAGGGTGTAAAGTTCACTCATACTCTATAGAAAAGGGAGGATCCTCCGACCAGACGGGTGTTGTGTCTGGCGGGCAACTGCCCAATGATTCATGTCGGGCCGTTGTATCTATGCTAGTTGCGCGGTAAACTCTGCTTGCGCGATGTAGGATTTGCGTGACGTCAGTATGACGCGTTGTTCGCATGTTGCGTTGTAGATACCGCTACAATAGTATTTTCTAGAGGGTCTTGTCAACAATATTTTTTGCAATTAATTACGTGTGAACCTTTGTTTCTGTCACCATAGTTACGGCTTTTTTATTAAGCACGCGAACTACTCACATTAAGTTTTCTTAAAATAACTGTCTATATTATTATAACATAGGCAAGTCTAGTTACATCACGCTTTATAAACAAGGAGATCTTCTCGGGGTAAAATACCAGGGTCTATAAAGAATAATCTTTGGTAATTATCGGTACCTACTTGCTGTATTTAAGATATCACATTAAATGAAACCACGTATTACTTGACATTGTTTGGAATAAATACAAATAAACATTCTATCGTGGTACATACCTTTTTTAGTTTTAATGTATATGAGCATCATGCCTGATGGTTACTAATAGGTCAATGATTTTGAGTTTAACTGTTTATTTTATTATTTAAACAAACACACTAATAAATTATTTTTTATTAACCGTACTAATATTTACTGTGTCAATTTCATCGCCATCTTGTATACGAGTAGATACAGTTAGTTGGAAGGATAAAACAAAAACCAATCGACCCAGCATTAATAACCGCCCACCTTCTGACCCACTTGTTGAACTTCTATAAAATATTTATAGAATAGTGTATGGTGCACTAGTCCAGTATTCATTCCATTCATATTGGATCTCTCGCTTATTGCCCGTGCATATTTTAGAGGCTCGATCGGTGAGAGCTGCATTTTCTTGTAAGCTCTTTTCTGTTAGGTATGGGTATTGTTAATAGTTAATTTGAAAGTATGAGCTGAGTCAGGAATTGGGTTACGAGTGTGAGTTTAACTTGCACTCGTATTACGTAACGCACTTTCAATAAAATCTGAAAGTTTTTTTAAGCAAATTGCTAATCTATTGCTTCATGTTTGAAATTTTCGTCTGCTTAGCTACGTAAATAACGCAATGAATGATGTTGAAGCGTTAAAATGAAAGGCATTGCCATGGAAAGTGTGTCTGGGGCCCTGAGCTTCGACCATATAATCCCTTTTTACTTCTTTTGTCTGGGGTCACTGAAACTAACTTAGCTTATGCTCTGTTTCTATAAACAAAATCGAATCGTCTTGCTTACCAATATGGTAACATGTTTTATTGTCAAACTGGGAATAGATTCGTAATGTAATTTTACCTGTGATAGATACTTCCATAGGGACGGTCTACTATGTAAAACTATGAGGTCTTTGCTTGGTGAAGAAAAAAGAGTCTTAACTTTAAGCAACAACTGTCCCTAAATTATAGGAATTGGCCATAAGTTGCACTATGGTTTCAAATTAATTTCGTAGGTACGACAGTAAACAATGCTTGAAAAAGTGCGTGTTTGCGTATACCTTTGGAATTTAATCGTATTAAATTATATGTACGAGCGTGCAAGAACGAGCTTGTGGATGATAAAAATACGCCTAATCTGTAATGACCCTATGTTTCGGCATATCTACGCTGTTTTTTAGGGTTCCGCACCCAAAGGGTAAAACCCGTCCGTCTGTCACCAGGCTGTATCTCATGAACCGTGATAGCTAAACAGTTGAAATTTTCACAGATGATGTATTTCTGTTGCCGCTATGACAACAAATACTAAAAAGAGAATAAAATAAATATTTAAGAGGGGCTCCCATACAACAAACGTGTTTCTTTCTGCGTTTTTGTCTCTTGGTACGGAACCCTTCGTGTGCAAGTCCGACTCGCACTTGGCCAGTTTTATTAAACGTGCATAGAACGCGTGTTTTGCGAACGAAAAGTTTCACAGAGGCGAGTGTTCGCGTTTGTATCGATAAAAACTGTTGCTGCAAACTGGGATAAACAATTTGTAGGATAACTGAAATGTTTGTTCCGTAGTGCCAAACTCCGAAATACCTACTGTGTTAATTAAGTCATCTAAACAAAATTAATATCTCTTGTTTCATAATTTACTGATAAAACCACGTAAAATACTTATTACCATACCATAATCAGCCTATAATGTTCCCACTGCTGGGACACAGGCCTCCTCTCGGTGAGAGGGAGTGGGCCGTAATCCACCACGCGGGCCCAGTGCGGATTGGCAGATGTCACATGTCTTCGAATTTGTGGTTCTAGGACATGCCGGTTTCCTCACGATGTTTTCCTTCACCGTTTTGAGAGCAGTGGTGATGAAAATAATTTACACAAAGTAAAGCGCCTGTCTGGGTTCGAACCTACGACCTACAACTCGTAAGTCGCGGCCGTTACCACTTGGCCACCACTGCTCAATACTTATTGGCTCATAAAGATATCTATCTATACTAATACTAATAAATAATAAAGCTGAAGAGTTATAATCTCTGGAACAATCTCTTGGAACAGTCGGATTACAATTATTTCAGTAGGTTTTATAGCCCAATTCTTGAGGAAGGCTATAATATCACGATAATATAACGTCACGATAGGACCCTTAGGAACCGAGCAAAAACAAAAAAGTCAGTCAGAACTTTAAGCGAAAATGAACTAATCGCATTGCCTGACCGCGCTGGGCAGGCGATGCAATGCGATAAAGTGGGTTAGAGGAACAAGAAATTTCACACAGACGAAGTCGCGGGCAGAAGCTAGTCTTATTATAAAAGAACATAATGAACTTCACAATTCTCTTCCAAATAAAACACTCAAGTAACATGACATTAACATTTTTTACCAACTTTTTAAGACATTTCGAAGTGGTCTTACCAAAAGTTTTTGCAGAGCATTATTTATGGCTACTGTAAAACATCAAACATTTTCGGATATTTCAGGTCAGGTTTGCTGTCATTCCATATTATTAATATTCATATTTAATTATGCGCATTTCAAGCATTTATGACGGTAGTCTTGTAGGTACGTTTGGAGCATTCTAATCCCACTAGAAACCCTGCTAAATTAAAGCCACGTAGCCCTCAGGCTGTGTCACAGAACTTCACTTAAAGCCCGGAAAAACTTTTGTGCAAGTTACATGCACGTGTATGCATGTAACTTGCACAAAAGTATGCAAGTAGCTGGCATACCAGTATGGTATTCACCAATCAGAAGTTGTTATGGCACACGGCATGCAAGCTGATTGGTGAATGCCATGATGACGTGCCGGCTACTTGCATAGTTTTGTGCCAGCTACTGGCATGTGTATACCCTTAGCATAATGACATGCAAGACAACTGGTGGAGAGCAGTGGTGGTCGGGGTAACGGCACTAACTTACGAGTTAAGGTTGTAGCTTCAAACCCAGGCAGGCGCTTTACTTTTTGTAATTTATTTCATCACCATTGTCCTCAAAAACGGTGAAGGAAAGCATCGCGAAGAAACCGGCATATCCTAGATGCAAAAATTCGAAGACATGTGACATCTACCAACCCATACTGGCCTCGCGTGGTGGTTTACGGCCCATTCCCTCTCACAGAGGCCTGTGTCCCACCTGTGGGAGCATTATTATAGGCTGATTATGTACTTACAACTAGTTTAATTGGTTGAAACTATTTTTAAGCAATGCTTGGGATAGGTTTTGTAATACAGGCTTCAGTATCTTGGTTAGACGCGATACTCACGCCGCGCCTCAATGAGTCCCGTATTACGCACGTGTCATACTCGTGTATAACGTACGTTAAACCTCTTTTATCTGCACGTGCACATAGTGTGAATAGAGGAGCCAAACACATCCCCTTAACGACTAGAAAAGAGATACATAACAGAAACTTTTATATCTTTTCCGTCGATTCCCGGAGTTTCGCGGAAATCCTAAAGTCTTGGAACAAAAAGGGAATGAATGTTCGGGTCTGTGAGCGTCGTCTGATAAAGGGTGAGTGACGGCCAATGGGTAGCGTGCATTGGCCATGTTTATGGGAAATATTTTTAGGAATAGTCGTATTTTTAGCAGATTATGGCAAAGTAAGAGAACAGTTGCAAGTAATGAGTTTGAACCCAGGCAGGCACTTTACTTTATATAATTAACTAGCAGCGCTCCGCGGTTTCACCCGCGTAAATTTCGATCTCGTGGGAATATCGGGATAAAAACTATTCTATGTCTTTTCTAGGGACTTAAACTATCTTTATACCAAATTTTATCTAGATCTGTTTACGCGTGATTGAGTAACAAACATCCAAACATCTTCACAAACTTTCACATTTATAATATTACTAGCTGACTCGGCAAACGTTGTTTTGACATATAAATTATTTCTAGCTGCCCGGTGCTACTTCGTTCGCGTGGTGTCCTACCCCTTACCCTACCCTACCCCTACCCTACTCCTACCCTACTCCTACACTACTCCTATAAGTAAATAAAAGTATCTAAAAAAAAACCAGATAAAAAGTATCATATGTCCGTCTCCTGGTTCTAAGCTACCTCCCCACCAATTTACAGCCAAATCGGTTCAGCCGTTCTTGAGTTATAAATAGTGTAACTAACACGACTTTCTTCACGATTACTTCTCTATAAAATGTGAAGGAAAACATCGAGAAGAAATCGGCAAACAAACGGAAACATACATTTGATACTCCCAGCCTCCTTCTGCGAACTATTACGTAATAGTTTAATTAATATCTTAAACTAATATTGTTGGGTACGGGTACGTGCACGTACCAAACAAATTGGTTTAATATATTAATTTCTCAAAAACAGAATAATATAATTATTTACTTAGAATAATAGAGAAATACTGGTTGCATACATATAAACGTTCCTTGGAACGAGTATCAGAACAGTATGTTTGAAGTTAAATGTAGGTACAATATTGTTAGTCATTAACTTATCATTATTTTAGTAAAATAAACTAAGCTAAAAGAGAACGGGTTTAAAAGGTAACTAAATAAAATCTTTTTATTGATGTACATACGTAATCTTTACTTTGTGTAAATTATTTCATCACCACTGCTCTCAAAACGGTGAAGGAAAACATCGTGAGGAAACCGGCATGTCCTAGAACCAAAAATTCGAAGACATGTGACATCTGCCAATCCGCACTGGGCCCGCGTGGTGGATTATGGCCCACTCCCTCTCACCGAGAGGAGGCCTGTGTCCCAGCAGTGGGAACATTATAGGCTGATTATGATGATGTAGGTAATCTGTAAAAAATATTGAGACTATAAGGCCATCTTACGTATTGAGACGCAGTTTCTACAACAATGACACATTAAATGCACGAATACCCTACCCAGTATCTAGGGCATGGCACAGACAACGGCCACAATAACTGATTCACACAACTATCAATAATAACAGGGTCAGAGTAGTTCCATACTATATTGGTCTCGTGTGACTCTTGAATGTAACATTAAACATTACAACCTAAGGCTTGTTACCGATCATCATCTCCCGAGCCTTTTCATAACTATTTTTGGGGTCGGCTTCCAGTCTATCCCGATACAGCTGAATACCAGTATTTTACGTAAAGTGACTAGCGATCTGACCGTCACAACCCAGTTTATGGGTAACACGATACCCTATGATTAACGTGCATGTGTTACATTCGTCAGAACTGGGCAAAGCTGATTCATCTTTTCTTAATACAAGAAGAAGATAGCGCAAAATTCCAATTCCTTGGCTACATTCTCCCATCAATACAACGAGAGCAAATAAGGCATTAAACATTCTGAATCACCGTAGATGACATCACCGTTTGCTATTTATTTAGTGAGATCATTTATGTCAAACAGCTTGCTTGCTAGGAAACGCCCTCTTCCTAACTCCTACATTGCAGTACCCGACGGGGTGTGGACCCCGTCGGGTATTGCAATGTAGGAGCCATTGTAACGAGAGGTTTACGTGGGGAGATAAATGATACCCAAGTAAAATAAATATTAAGTACTAGCTTTTGCCCGCGACTTTGTACGCATGAAATTTCTTGTTCCTCCGACCCACCCCGTCGCATCGCATCGCCTACTCGCGCTATACTTCGTTTTCGCTCAGTTTCCTTTCTGACTTTTTGTTTTTACTTGGCTCCTAATTGTTCTAGCGTGATGTTAAGTAGCCTATAGTCTTCTTCAAGAATTGGGCTATCAAGTGAAGTACATTTTTTTAAAAATCCGATTGGTAGTTCCAGAGATTAGCACGTTCAAACAAACTTACAAAAAAAACAAACAAATTCTTTAGCCGTGTTGGGGTTTATTCATAAACGTTGTTTTAACTTAAGAGACGTTTTAACGTCAACTAATATATTTACTTTACTTTAAGGAAACTTTATAAATAAAGGGGATTATTAGTATAGATCTATATCCGTGGTATAGATAGAAAATAGTATTGAAGAGGCTTCGAAGAAACCTAAAGAAATCCTATAATACGACTACCCAACTACACCAACAACGAGTCTGTATTCAATAAACATTAGCGAGAACCTATAACCATTGAACACATTGAAAACCACTTGCAGCCAGCACTAACTATTTACACTACACTAAACAGAAAATAGTTCCTAGAATGTCCTACAAACAGCGCACGAATGGCCACCCGTCTTGGTAGGCATTGCAAAATGTATGAGCCCTCTCCTATCCTGTAATGACGTAAATAGCTCTCGGCAAATCGCTTTGTAGCTAGCAATTCATGGTCACTTTACCATGTATCGTGTTCATGTTTTTTTTATACCGCCAAAACAATGTTTCGAGTTCTAAGTGAAAGAAAGAAAGGAAGGCTCTATCGACTGTTGTACGGAATAAATGGTTGGCGAGATAAGACTGAGTGATTGTACAGGAAGGAAGGGGGTGAAATTAGAAATTGTTGGCTTTGCGGAAGATTCGAGATGGGTAGGTAGGTACTGAAGAGTATGGGAACAAAGAATGCTTGGGCAAAGAGTTTTATGGAGTTTGTCCAGCTTATCTGATTTCGTTAGGCTTTTGCTTATACAGAAGTAAAATTGTTTGTTTTGTTTGTAATCTCTGGAAGTAGGTACTGATTGGAATACAAAAATGTTCAAAAAATGTGTCTGCTCTATAACGTAAATAACGCAATGAATGTTGTTGAACTGTCAAAATGAAACCCATTGCTACTGATAGTGTGTTACGCAATTACCCCGCTGTTGAACTATGCTTCTCGAATCACCATTAAAACGTTATAGGCAGGTAAAATAATAGGTAAGTACTGGACGAAACGTGAACTAAATTTTCTCATCGACACCTCAATAGTACCGTCTGACCCTGGCAATTGTACTATACAAGTATACCTGGCAGTACGTATATATGTTGTGTAAGTACAGCCAAAGTGGGAATAACCCCTAGAGAGTACAAGCGTCAATGATACAGTTAACCAGAATTCTCAGCCACATACGTAGGTACACACCCTTGGTATTACGTGAACAAACATCCTGACTACTAGGTCGATAGCTAGGTATTACAATTTACGATTACGGTATTCAATTGAAGATTTTTTACCTGTGGGGTCATCGACCTCAGTTAGTGCAGACGCGACGTAGGTAGGATAAGCACGTGCAAGAATTTTTCGAGGGCGGCATTGGAATAGTTCAGAGCTGCCAAGGACCAATCTATACTAAAGGGGTCCAGCTCATCTCGCCATCTCAGACAGACAGAGGTAGAAAGAGAGTAGGCAGGCCTTTGCCCAGTATTGCGACATCAATCCTTCTAATATTACAAATGTGAAAGTTTGTGAAGATGTTTGTTACTCAATCACGCGTAAACCATTGAACAGATTTGGATGAAAATTTGCACATAGAAAGACCATATTCTGGATTAACACATAGGATACTTTTTATCCCGATATCCCCACGGGATCGAAACTTATGCGGGTGAAACCGCGGGGCGCTGCTAGTGGCTAATAATAATAATAAACATTACAATAGCTAGTAAGATGCTGGTAGGGATCTTGACCGTACTTCTGGGATTGTCCTGATAGCCGTGGAATACCTCGACACTTCCCAAACACCTCAGCATATGTTGCTCCCTTGTTGCTACGTCAGTATGACTACACGCTAGCGACCGCTTTTTGGGGCCACATTATTGAGTGTGCGAGTCACCCCCTGCCATTTTATTAGTGTACCTATTGTATGTATAAAACATTGGTCAGCCGGAGGCCATAGCCCCTCCAGAGTCCTAGGTAACCAGTCCCTCCTAGCCACCATCTTAGTCCATTTGTTTTCTGTTTTCATATCCAGCAATAGTCCTACACCAACCGGGGGATTTCCTTGGGTGCACAGTGGATATCAGGGATAGTCGTCGGCTGGTGCTTCATTTCCATAACTTATAGTCTAAAAGACCTCTGCGAGTTGGCTTCGGCCCCTCGTATGGCCTACCAAAGGTCCGGGACCCTGTAGTCCCGAGATAGAGTTCATACTTTAGTGAAAAGTCAGCAACTAATGATAATGTGCGCCGGTCGTACTCATTTATTTTATAAAATTCCAAAATATAACCAAAATTAAACAAGCCAAAAACATCCTTTATTTCAAACCACGAAAAATCTTACAAAACTTAAAAATTTCCACGAAACAGCTAAGCATTTTCCGTGCAATTTGATATGCAAGTGTTGTCGCCTGATAAATATTTATGAGATCTGGCAACACCCGACACCCAGACGTCGCGGGCGCCTCAAGTACTTTGTAAACTGCTTTTCATTATCATACTTTAAGCTGTTGTTTAGTTTTTAAACTTGTTATAACATGGATTTTTACTGCAGTCGTTAGGGAAGATTGTTTTGTACTTCTTGTAATGTTGCTGGTGTTATAAAAAGTCGATTAGGTTAGGTTACTGAACGCTTTTTGGCCTATGTCCGATTTCGGTAGGAAATGATTTCTGGAAATAAACACAAATGTTTTCCGAAATTAAATCGTAGGCCACATTGGGAACGAAGCTAGGTTCGTCTAGCTTCGCTCATGTAGCTACCGCGTCTTTTAATACTACGGTTCGTAGTCGCGTTGTGAACCGCAGAAGTGCGGAACATGTATTACGACTTTTGCCACACCGCTGTATAAATATCTTAATACCAATTCCAATATATTTGCCTCAAAAGATATACCAGGGAGCTATATAATGATAAATATTTGAGAAGTTAGAATTCTGACAACCAGTCTTATCAAGAGGTATCGTATTACCCAGTAATTGGGTTGTGAAGGTCAGATAGGCAGTCGCTTCATGTAAAATACTGAAATTCAGCTGCATCCAGTAAGACTAGAAGCCGACACCAACATAGTTGGGAAAAGGCTAGGCAGATGATGCAGATGATGATTTGAGAAGTTAGAATTGTATTTAAATAGGAACTTTGTCAAATTATATGGATACAAGGACCAAAATCAAAACGAATGTGGTTGGAAAGACGGAGCAAAGAGATGACTCTTGTAAATTCTCTTGACCTTGTCCCTATTTATTTGGGTTTGGCACAACATGTTTTCTTATTCCATACTTCTTTATTAGTCGTCAACTCGGTAGTCACCTCCTTCTTAGACATAGATCATCTTTCAAACCATTTCAGGGTGGCACATGAATTCAGCACATGATTCTAGACTAAAGTAGAATTTTTTCGTCGGTAATAAAAAAGAAACAGCTGTTCATACAAAAACACAATACCTACGCGGTCAAAATGCATGCAAGAGCAAATTATATTTTTAATAACTGGTAAAAATTTCAATGCATGGGGTTCAGAATCATGTACTGAATCCATGGGAAGAGGTTGCGCCTCTATGGTCCTGTCACCCTATATACATAAATGATAAAATGATAAATGATTTATTTTCTGTAAGTAGGTTTGTACAAACACTTTTACACGTCAATCATATTTTTTAAAACTAGATGACGTCGGCGTTTCCTATAGCTGACTATTCTGAGAAGAAAGACCGAAACAAACTCAGAAGTCACAGTCTCTTTTAAAGTCCAGACAAAATCTTGGTCAAATCGTGTGAAGATTCAGACACCAATCTACATAGATTGGTGTCTGAAATGGTCTTTTGAGGAAAGAACCACACAGATTGAGCGGACCTGTCCAATCAGTGCACGCATTTGTCAAAAATCGTGCAGCTCAACTCAGAACTTGAGGATCTCAACGATTCGACGAACAGTACCAAAGACAGGACATTTGGGTATGCTGCATAAACTACTCAAACTGCCGGATCATGATTAAAACTAAGAAGGAAAAAGAAATGACCCACATAGTCCTCACATTCACAATAATTAAATTTAAAAAAATAATAATAATTAATAGAAACATGCAATATCATGTAGGTAAATCTGAAAACCTAACACACAAAAATATAGAACCCGAATATTTGTAACCAAGTCAAATCAAATCTGCATCGACAGAATTACCACAATTCCATCGAACAATATAATTTATTAGTTTCAGCAATATGCAGAACTTTATTACAGTTATGTTACAAACCCACTGTAATTGAATAGTTTTCGTCGGGCCGTCATTATTGTGGCTCGAGTGGTAATATATTGTGATAGCACATGATTAAGAGCAGCTGTGCACACAAATGATGTCGGAAATTTCGATATAATATAATTATAGTCAGTATATGGTATGTTCGGAATTGTTTATGTTTGGAAGCAAATAAGGTATTGTGATCCGTTGGTACAAAAAAAACTTTCTTAAAAAAAAACATTTACAATTAAATAAGATTTTATCTTTCACTTTTAAGTTGTACTCCACACAAATTCGTATAACACTACTTGCTATGTAATGTATGTAAATATCAGTAATGCTTGCTATGTAAATGTATGTAAATATCAGTGACATAACATCATCAATGTAAACTAAGTGGCAAAAATAAGTACGTATTATTGAAGCAAAGTGGCGGTGCTTGGGGGAGGGGTTTCCCTCCCCAACTACCTAAGCAAAGTTAATAAAATTTATGTGGGAGCACCCCTGAGGCGTACCCTATCCATTAAGAATTTTTTATATCGATTTACAATAATTGCCGGAGATATCGCATTTAACATTATGTGCAAAAAGAAATACTGTCGAATTGAGAACCTGATCCTTGTTGAAGTCGGTTAATTATATAAAGATACAGCACTTATAGCTACAATGCATCCTATGTAAATTCCACTAAGCCACCAGTGTAAAGTCATAGGAAAGAAAACGACGCAATCACTTGAATTTTTACAAGTAATTTTGGTTTAAAACCCAAACAACTGAACCGACTACATCTAAATTTATATAGAACCAATGTGAAAGTATATCGGCTATCGGTAAATCGGCTTATAATAACGGAGTTCTGATGGAAAAAACATAATTTAAAAAAAGTATCAACCGAATTGAGAGCCTCCTCTTTTTTTTTAATCGGTAAAGAGCATACATTTTTGTGAATATCCTTCTAGGTGTTTTAAGTTAAGTAATGATTAGCGACAGTTTAACTATTAATTTTTGACGCTTAAACGTCTCTTAACTGTAGGTAAGCAACGATTATAAATAAACCCTATATGGTTTGTTGTATTTATAAATAGATTTGATTTGATTTGAAATAATAATAGGTATATAATACCAGCCTATTATTGTCCCATTGTAGGCCTCTTCTCTTACAGAGAAGGCATACCTGAAGGGTCACCACGCTTGCTCAGGGTGGATTATTGACTTCAGATACAATCAAAACTAAAATGAAAAACTAATCTACCAACTAAAACTTACTATGTACACAACCAAACAAATTCAATAAAAAAAAGTTGAAAGAAAAAAGTAAACAATTTCAAAACATTCCAAAATGAAATAAAAACAAAAATGTAAACCTCTGAGCCACAAAATATGCAAAGGCCACATCTTATTCAGCCTTGTCGTGTTATGATAATGTTACGCAACTGTGGCCCGCATTCCTTAACTCCCAGATGCTTTCGTTCAAAAAAGTTTTTATTTATCAAACAAACGAAGATGTAGATATACAGCCTCCTTATTTACTTTGTATTCAGGCTGGAATTCAAAGTGAATAAAAAGGGTTTTCTACTTAAAACTTCATTTGCTTGAGAACTAAAAATGTTGGCTGGACTGCTCGGGGAATTAAAAAACTGGCCAAGTGCGAGTCGGACTCGCACACGAAGGGCTCCGTACCACAAGGCAAAAACGCCGAAAAAAAACATGTTTGTTGTATGGGAGCCCCCCTTAAATATTTGTTTTAATCTGTTTTTAGTATTTGTTGTTATAGCGGCAACAGAAATACATCATCTGTGAAAATTTCAACTGTCTAGCTATCACGGTTCATGAGATACAGCCTGGTGACAGACAGACAGACGGACAGAGGAGTCTTAGTAATAGGGTCCCGTTTTTACCCTTTGGGTACGGCACCCTAAAAATATTTATTTTAGGTTCCTACTTTGTTTATTGTGTTTTTTTTGAGATTCGGTTAAGTAATTTAAGGCTGTGCTTGTTAAGTCTATATTTTTTCCTTAATGGATTTATGGGGAACAGGGTGTAAAGTTCACGCATCCTCCATAGAAATGGGAGGATCCTCTGACCAGACGGGTGTCTTGTCTGGTGGGCTACTGCCCAACGATTGATGTCGGGTCGTTGTTTATATGCTAGTTGCGCGGTAAACTCTGCTTGCGAGATGCAGGATTTTGCGTGACGTCCGTATAATGCGTAGTTCGCATGTGGCGGTGTAAATGCCGCTACAGATTAATTAGAATATTTTATTTTCTTAGCTTCACGTTTTGGAATTTTGTTACAAAAACATTTTTTTAAGCATACAGTTTTTTTTGTTTTTCTTTTATTTACTTCAAAACAGTTTGCTTTTTGCACTAGCTTGTGATAACATACTCATCAAGCTTTCTATTATGCCATTACTCTAATGAACGAAGCTTAACTATAAAAAAATTACATCTCGCTCTATATTCTACTCAGAACACACTTCTGAATAAATATGAGTATGGAAACCAAAAGGTAAGATTACCATTAAGGAAGGGAGGATGAAGAAAAGACGCAACAATTTTTAATGATCATCACAAAAGTCACAGTTTAGTCAAATTCCAACATTTCGCACGCTTAATCAATACTGACCGATTAGTGTTTCGGTCAAAGTTGAGTTAAGTATACCAAGAAGTTTATTTTAACGCCCTCTTTCGGCCTATCTCGGATTCAAAGTCAAAGCATTTATTTCAAATAGGCACATAAAAGGCACTTTTGAACGTCAAAAATTACGATAAAATAGAATTGATTCTAGTCGCCCCTTGCAAAGGATAGTTTTCGTATGGAGAAGAACGGGCAAGAAACTCCACCGTTACTCTTTTAAAAAGTTTTACAATATTTTGTATACATTCACTATATAATAATAATATGTGAAGACGATGCACCTAAAATAAAATTACTATACCACAATAGGTAAAAGAATTAAAAAAGAAACCATGACATATAAATTAATTAATTACTGACGATGTAAATAGCGCGATCTCGAAAGTAGTCCACTGGTTCAATGTTAATAATTTGCTTCTAAACGAGAAGAAAACCAAATGCATTAAGTTTACGCTACCCCACGTAAGGCAGGTGAAAACTAATGTGTTAATAAAGGGCGAGGAATTGAATCCTGAAGACAACACAGTATTCCTGGGCATAACTTTGGATGCTAAGCTTCAGTGGGGTCCACATATAGATAAATTGTCAAAAAAGCTAAGTTCTGCAGCATACGCTGTTAGAAAAATTCGTAATTTAACTGATATAGAGACTGCTCGTTTAGTGTACTTTAGCTATTTTCATAGTGTAATGTCGTACGGTATTCTATTGTGGGGAAATGCCGCCGATATTCAGACTATCTTTGTTTTGCAGAAGCGAGCTGTTCGATCAATTTATAAATTAAGTCCGAGACACTCTCTCAGAGACAAATTTAAAGAGATTAATGTAATGACTGTGCCTTCTCAGTACATTTATGAAAATCTTTTATATGCCCATAAAAATATAAAATTGTTTAAAAAATACAGTGATATCCATAATATAAATACTAGAAACAAACACAAATATGTTGTACCTACAACCAGGCTCAAGAAAATAGGTGGCTCGTTCAGATGCCAATGTATACGCTTTTACAATAAACTACCAAGCCATGTTCAAGATCTAAGCCTTAATAAATTCAAATCTTTCATTAAACGTAAGTTGTGCCAGAAAGCCTTTTATACCGTTAAAGATTATATTGAGGACAAAAAGGCTTGGGATTGAGCTGCTTCCAATTTCTGCATTTTGAATGATTTTTTTCTTTTTTATATACACATTGACATTGATGATTTTTTTTTTTTAAACAATGACATTTGCTTACTTTGTAAAGTATTATATTATTTTTTCATTGTGAATGTGAAGACGATGTGGGTCATTTTACATATATACCTATATATTATTTTTTTTATTCTCTCTGTTCTGTTTTTTTATCATGGTCTGGCAGTTTGAGTTATTTATGTGGCCTACCCAAATGTCCTTTCTTTGGTATTGTTCGTCGAATCGTTGAGCTCCTTAAGTCTTGAGTTGAGCTGCACGATTTTTGACAAATGCGTGCACTGACTGGACAGGTCCTCTCAATCTGTGTGGTTCTTTCCTCAAAAGACCACCTCAGACATCGATCTACATGGTCTTCATATAACCTGACCAAGATTATGTCTGGACTTTAAAAGAGACTGACCTCTGAGTTTGTTTCGGCCTTTCTTCTCAGAGTAGTCAGATAGGAAACGCCGACTTCATCTAGTTTTAAAAAAACATGATTGACGTGTAAAAGTGTTTGTACAAACCTACTTACAAAAATAAAAATCATTTCATTTCATTTCATTTCATTATCTGATAGATACATGGTGCTCACATATTTACAAACATGGTAAAAGTAAACGATTTTCATTTAAAATAATAAACAAAAAAAAAATTCAAGTTGTCAGGTTTTTTTTTTATATCTTGTTTCTAGGCGGGGTATATACCTATATCTGTCTCTTTCACACGCAAGCCATTTTGTAAGGTAAGTCAGGTTTGCTAAATCGTTTTTTGCGATTTCTCGAAAAACGTCTTTTTTTAGTTAAGTCAGTATATGATTAAGCGTGCGATTTATAAACGTAATACCTACACTCTATTTACAACTCTGAACTAAAACACATCATGCTAAATGTTCTACTCATGTCAGAGTTATAAATACGGCTAGTTACCGCGCCGTTTATTCAACCAATGTCTAGAAAAGAAAATGATTTATTTAAAAGAATTAACCAATCATAAATGAGTGCAGAAAGCTTTACCCAATGTCTGACGCATCACTAAACCCAATTTACGACGCCAAACGAAAGTAAAACACATTACACTCTATTTTCCACATATACATATAACAGAGTTCTGAATACGGTTAGTAAATATGTTAACTATATAAAATCTGGAAACCAAATGTAATTATTTAAAGAAAAGAAAATCCAGTACTTAACAGCGGAAAAATTACAGTTTTCAACTCAATATAAAAATGTAATACACCAGTCTTTCACACTCAAATTACGACACAAAACTGGATCTAAACTACAACCAAACTAAAACACATGACGCTCTATATTCCTCACATAACACAGTTCTGAATACGGCTAGTTACGGCTCTGTTCATTAGTCTTATATTGTGCACCACGATATTGAGTTACCGGAGCTCGGGGATATTACGACACGATGTCGGATATAGTTTTCTTATACCTATTGGTTCACCTGGTTTTATTATCAAGCTTTTTAAGGTAAGACGAAATAGGTTGCTTGCGTTTTGGAACGAAGAATTTAATGATTCTCGGCATTTTTTTTAGAACAGTTAGGTATTTTATAATGAAAAAGAAAGCTTCCCAGTTGGTGTAAGTAATCAGGATCTATTCATCTTTTATTCATTTGTTTTTTAAAAGATGACTAAAGCTTTTTTATCTTTTGAAAGACCTTTTAACAGGTATCGTTCGTTCTAATGATAGGCTGAGGAATGATATAATAAGGTAGCATTCCTTCTTAGTTAGTTTTAATCATGATCTGGCAGTTTGAGTAATTTACGGGGCCTACTCAAATGTCCTTTCTTTGGTATTGTTCGTCGAATCGTTGAGCTCCTCAAGTTCTAAGTTGAGCTGCACGATTTTTGACAAATGCGTGCACTGATTGGTCAGGTCCGCTCAATCTGTGTGGTTCTTTCCTCTAAAGACCATTTCAGACACCAATCTACATGGTCTTCACACGATCTAACCAAGATTTTATCTGGACTTTAAAAGAGACTGTGACCTCTGAGTTTGTTTCGGCCTTTCTTCTCAGAATAGTCAGATAGGAAACGGCGACCTCGTCTACATAGTTTAAAAAAATATAATTGACATGTAAAATTGTTTGTACAAACCTACTTACAGAAAATAAATCATTTATCATTAACATTGCTGTTTATAAGAAGATGTAGTGACAAAAATTGAAAAGAGTATACCTAGTTAGATGGTTTGGTCAAGTAGAGAGGATGAATGAATGGCGACTAACAAAAGGTATTTACAAGGCAGATGTGAGTAGAAACGCCGGGAGGGGGACGTTCTTCAGAAAGGTCAAGTTGCGTAGTACTCAGAACTGGCGTGCGTGTATGACCAGACGTGTGAACGTATACGAGGCAAAAGGCATATGTAAGTATCGTAGTAGGTGGCGTCCTGTAGCTTCTGCCTACCCCAATGGGAAGACAGCAGTTGGAAGTTTTTGTATGTTCTAGCTATGCCCCGCAGTTTCACCCGCGTAAATGTCGATCCCGTGGGAATATCGGGATAAAAAGTAGCCTATATGTCAATCCAGGGTGTCAGCTACCTTTATACAAAATTTTATCAAAATTGTTCCAGCCGTTTAAGCGTGAAGAAGTAACAAACATATAAACACACACACACACACACACACACACACACACACACAACAAACCATCTTTCACATTTATATTAGAACCACTTAAAAAGGAGAACCTACCTAAGCAAAGAAAATATATTTGGTCATTCAAGACGAAATTCGAATTGCTACTTCAACAAATTCGTGTATGGAGCAGTAATCACCTACACGTAGGTACCAAAACTACATAGAAGTCCAGCATCGTTACTGTACAGTCACGAGCACTAATATGTCAACACTTGGCAACTTTCAATTGCGATTTTTTCGTGAAATGACGATTGCAACGTTGAAATACGACACTTTACATAAACCTATGGATTCCAAAATACTATGTTCGTAATAACATAAAATTTCATTAAAAAATAAAGGAGAAAATTGCCTTTGAATAAAGCCAAGTGTATACATATTTATGCTCGTGACTGTACTCCCAGTACTCTTATTACGTAACAGCTGATTTCAAGGAAAATGGCTGTTACACATAGTATCGGAAATTGCACAAACTACAAACTTGGTTACCGTACGATTGAAGGGATTGTGCGGTTTTGCTGTGAGTACGTTATTAACTATTATAGGCATTTCGAACTTATACTATAGATTGAGTCTCTCAAAGCAGAATATTCGAGCGGTTATTATTTATTTAACCACGAACTTTTTGATCGACTAGCCACCACTATGAAATAAAATATTTAAATTATTATTATTCCCAAATATACAATCTACTTCTATACTCACTCATATTGAACAATCATCCCATTCACATCACATACTCACATACTTAAATTTTTTCTCATGCATTATACATACTTTCCATTTACGTTATTTCTACTTTGTGTAACTACACCAACGAAAGTTTTACCTACACTGATGATCCAAATACTTAAATAGAAAAATATGCTCCAGTAATCAATCAAATTAATACGGGACCACCACGTGGGCTTCCTCTAACAAAGGCAAAGGAATCACGTAAATAGGACCAGACGTAATCACGGAGAAATCGGTGTACATAAGAGGAAAAAAACTCGCCGAATGCACAACTTCTTCCTCTTGTTAAAGTCGGTTAAAATAGCACAAAAGGGATTATCGATACGCCGAAGAAGATGAAGACGAATAGCATATAATAATCTAATAGAAAAAAAATTGTTCTTTCGGTACAGGATTCTAAATGTAGAATTCTGCATCTAGAATATCTAGCTAAAGTTCTAAATGTAGTTGTAATCGCCAGCTTGTACAACACGAATACAGTTTCGACATCGTTAGCCCTCATTGTTCCATATATTTCAGGCTTCAGGGAAACGAACAGAAATTCACAAAGCAGCATTTATTATTTAGATAGAAGGTTGTAGTGTGTTTACTAGGGGTAACACATTGTAATTATAATACTATTACGTAACTTCAGCTGTAGTTTCTCTAACGTTTTTGTTGGAGCAGACAAATAATTACGAACCAAACAGAGGGATAGCAGATCCCTCACGCAACATGCAACATATAGGCGGTTAATGTAAACCGAGAATGCATAGAAGTTGATGTTTGAGCTCTCGTGATAATGATATCCAGGACAAATTTCGATAGTGCAAGTGCAGCCCAAGTGCTCAGTCCTTGGGGCCTAAAAAGGACACTTTGGCAGAATCCTAAAAGGATAACATTATGAATCATAATATGGCGAAGACAGTCCGTGTTTTTCTTTATTTCGCTGGATTGGATTTGGATTGGATGGGATTTTAGCACAGACAAAAAAAATTACTTAAAAATCCTTCACCAATGTGATTTGATACGATTAACTTAACAGTTAACTGTCCATTATAATTCGTAATGATATCTTTTTATGATTCTGCCAAAGTGGCCTTTTTAGGCCCCCTGGGAGTCTACTCCGAAGAGGTTAACCACCGTATCGGCCGAATGTTCGGTCATTTTCTACTACCTTTCATTTCCTCCTATAGGTCCTATAGGTCCCGACCAAACTGTGCCAATCCAAACCTTTTTAGAACCCTTACCCTTTTTTTACCTTTTTTTTTTAAATTCGTAATATGACAACAATATTCGAATCAGAAAATGACCGAACATTCGGCCGACACGACAATCAACCACTTCGGAGTAGACCCCCAGGTCACTCACCGAGTCGCAAAAGTGCCTGTTCGGGATTTGCCAAAGAGGAATGAAGCGTGTGCTCATGAAAAGGATACCTGGAAGAATTTGATTGAAGGCCTTTGCAAAACAGTGGTAGAAAATCGGCTGAACAAATAGGTAAGTAACTAAAGTAATCCCGCTTTGTTTAGCAGTATATTTCAATATGAAAATAAATTACAAGATTCAGTATAATTTGTTAATTTTAAACTTCTTCAAACAATATTAACGTTTCAAAACACTCAGGACGTAATACAATGAAGAGCAAAGCAGTTTGTTATTTAAAATACTTGCGAATTGACTGACTAATCATGATTGATACAAAGCTTTTACGGCAGGCAGACTTCAGACTGTCATGGAATTAATTTTAAAATAACACGAGCTACGCCGCTCGGCGCTACTCGCCTGAATTATTGAGGGTATATGAAACTTACGTACTTACTTTATTGCTACAAAATTAATACCTACATATTTAAGGTGAATGCGCAGCGAGCCAGCCAAATTCAAATTTTCTTTAGTTTTTTGCACATTTCAGCTCTGTTTTTTAACCGACTTCAAAAAGGAGGAGGTTCTCAATTCGTCGGAACCTTTTTTACCGACTTTACAAAAAGGAGGAGGTACTATGTTCGGGTGTTTGTATGTTTTTTTTTTTTTTTTTTTTTTTTTTTTTTTTTGTATGTTTTTCATCGAATACGCCGCCAATTGTCGACGGATTTTGAAAATTCTTTTTTCGTTCGAAAGTAGATAGTTCTGAGGTGGTCCCATTGTCACCAAGTTAGGATCTGATGATGGGATCTTAGAGAAATCGAGGGCAACCCTCAAATTTTATAGGCTCACCTATTGTTTTTCGCATATTTTATGAAGTATCTTGTGTATTTGTGTATGGTTGTCACCATCTCCTTAACAGTAAGAAGTTACTCGAACAGGCAAGGACTGTTTTAGTAAATTGTTTTGATGTTTGATAGGGCATTTGCCACATTTGGTCTCATGATCATCAAGTCATGACCTGATGCTGCAGTCAGGATAGTCTGCAGAGTACCTAACTCCTCCGCAGATATAAATATCGTGTTTAGGCTCATTGAAAAGGGCTCGATGTGTGGATAAACGTACTGTTACTGAGGAACACCGAAGACCTGATGCTGAAGCCAGGAGCATCAGAAAAAGTACAAACCTTGAAATTACAGCACCGTAGTCGTGTTTGGGCTCATTTTAAATAGGACTAATTTTAAGTTCAATGCAATGTTGACATAAGTCTAACCTGATGCTGCAGCCAGGATTATCAGCATCTAATCTAAAAACTAATAAAAGGAGAACTCCTCAACAATTAACGTCCCTGCATTGAGAAAAGGAATATTTTATAAAAAGGCGATGGGCAAGTTGACATTAGGCTATTGTAACTTAGATAAATTATAAATAGACCCACTAAAAAGCGAGAAATAAAAACTTTTTAACAAAAAAAAAAAACCGACTTCCAAAAAAAACACTACAAACTGAAAAATAACTTTAATTTCGGAAGTCGGTGGCAAAAACTAAAATACTGATCCCTAAGACACCGACTTCCGAAATTAAAGTTATTTTTCAGTTTGTAGTGTTTTTTTTGGAAGTCGGTTTTTTTTTTTTGTTAAAAAGTTTTTTTTATTTTATTTTTTTTTTATGTATGTTCCCCGATTACTCTGAGACGGCTCGACCGATTTCAAAAATTATTTTTTTGTTTGAAAGGGTATACTTTCCAGGTGGTCCCATTGTCAGCAGGTCAGGATCTGATGATGGGATCCTGGAGAAATCGAAGGAACTCTTCAAGTATTATAGGCACACCTATAGCGATTTGGGTATTTTTTGTAGTAACTCGTGCATTTGCTCTCGGAAAGCATCATTTGGTGAAGTGGAACTGATGATGAAGACCACAGATGGCCACCGGAACTACTCAATAATAAGTATTTCCCGGTTTGCGATTCGATTACTTACTTTAATATGGTTGCTAAGCAAGTTATGCTCGTCACAATGCGAATGGTGAAATGGAGCTGATGGTGGAATACCAGGAGAACTCCTCAACAATTAACGTCCCTGCATCGGGAAAAGCAATATTTTGTAAAAGGCGATGAGCAAGTTGGCATTAGGCTATTGTAACTTAGATACATTATAAACAGACACACTAAAAAGCGAGAAATAAAAACTTTTTAACAAAAAAGAAAACCGACTTCCAAAAAAAACACTACAAAGTGAAAAATAACTTATTTCGGAAGTCGGTGGCAAAAAACTAAAATACAGATCCAAAGACACCGACTTCCGAAATAAGTTATTTTTCACTTTGTAGTGTTTTTTTTTGGAAGTCGGTTTTCTTTTTTCGATGTATGTTGATCGAAATGCCGCGACTGTAGGAATTATATATATATTTACTGAATAATAACTATCAAAATCATATCAATCGTTAAACTTTGGAAGTTTGGGCCAACTAAACCACCTAATTTCGCGGGCTCAGCTGCGCATTCACCACTAATCTTTTTATTTAATCATGGCTTAAGGTCGGCTTGCATAACATACGACAAAATATATTGCACCCTAAACTAATTTAAACCATAATTTTGTCTCTGTCAACTTCTAACCTTTGACTGAAACAGAACGATTTATTTAATGACTAGCTGGCCCGGCGAACTTCATACCGCCTCGGAATCAATAAATGTTTTGTTAACTTATTAGCTGAATTAAATTCAGTTTTCTGTTATGATAAAATGAATACTCATCATGATTTAAGTTCATTTTGAGTACAAAAATGAAATATATTTCGAGACATCATCAAAAAAGCCGCTCCATACAAAATGTATTAGAAAATAAATTATCTTCACTATTTTTTTTCGTGAATTTTTCCCATGTTTTAATAAATTATTCTGCTATTAGGGGTGGTGACATATCCAAAAAATCAAAGATCATAAAAGTCGGTCCAGCCGTTCTTGAGTTATAAATGGTGTAACTAACCCGACTTTACTTTTATTTATATAGATGTATTTAGTGATTTGTGGTACAAGACGACCTAAGATTTGATGTCAGAATAATGTGTTTAATACTTTCTTCGCGTTTAATATAATAATATTATTTTTGTTTATAGGACATGTGATTTTTTCAAATTGTTTTTAAGTATTCTTTTATTTTATTTATAACTTTACCTTAATCAAATCTAAAAATAACAAAATGAAATCCTAACTTAACTAAAACTATACAGAAACTAAAAATAGCGTCGAAATATTCATCCGCATCGCTGTCGATTGGTAATGTATCCAAAAAACTGGGTTTCAATTCCTGCGTGGTCAAAATGGAGGTATAATGGAACACCAATTTTTTTTTTTTAATAATCGATGAAAAATTTCAACGTAGTGGGGTCCAGAATCATGTACTGAATCCATGGTAACAGATTGTGCGACGATATTCCTGCCAACCTGTATAACATTTGCCTTTATCATCAATACAATGATTGCCCATTCATTACAAGCCAAAAAGAAACATAAAACACACGATCAAAATCACAGATAAATCCGAAACCACGTACAATCTGTGAAGCGCGTCATAGATGGCGCCAGATTCGTTAGGCCCTTTGTTACCCAAGCGTCGCTTTCCGCGTGGTTCCGACAAATTGCAGTTCTATACACGTAACATCGACGTGTGGGGGGTTAAGCAATCATCATGATACCCGTATTAGTATTCGATCCTGAATTTGCTTTTCTGTGCTTAATTTTATTTAGGGGAGTCATTTATTATTTTGGTTTTGAATAGAAGTTCATCAGTCCTATACGTGACTGTAATGTATGTAGTGTGTTTTTACCTTATACAGTCTATAAGCATTACAACACTAACTGTTTCCGGCACAATGCAACTTGTAATCTGTCATTCCGAATTATACTCCCGTTGAACGAAGCTGGTGTTCCTATTTCTCTCCATATTAAGCATCCCGGATCACACATGGTTTCCCATATACTTCAGTGGCGACGAGGATTAAAAATCAGCGTATAGCAGCGTGTAACGTACGTATACAAATAATTAAAATAACGATCGGCAAAGTTGGCGAATTCAGAATGGCGGATGATTGGAGATTATATGTAGAACGTATGGAAAATTATTTCTTGGTCAACGACATTAAAAATGAATTAAAGGTGCCAACGTTAATAACATTGATGGGGGCGGAAAGCTACGAGTTATTAGTCAATTTGTGTACACCGGACAAGCCGGGCACTAAAACCTTTGAGTACATAACCGCCATTATGGAAAAGCATCTACAACCGAAGCCGAGTGTATTAGCCGAGCGATACAGATTTCACCAGCGGAATCAAAAAGAAGGTGAAAGCGTCGCCGAATACATGGCAACTCTCAAGAAAATGACAAAATCATGTGAATTTGGAACGTGGCTGGAGGAGAGTATTCGGGATCAATTCGTATGCGGCATAAGCAGTGAAGTAATTCGGCAACGATTATTCGCCGAAGAAAAGTTAGACTACACAAAGGCGTTCAGCATGGCTATGAGTATGGAAGCGGCCGAGAGAAATGCAGCTGTTGTAGAGGGCAACATGAAGGTCACGGATAAAGCGAGCACGGTGAGTGACTGCTTGGCGGTGGAAACGTCGACACAAAACGGTGGCAGCGGTGGGACGGAGCAACCAGGTGCGGGAGCGCGCGGTGAAAGGCGCCCGTGGACGCGGAATGGACAGCGACGTACAGGTTGGCGCAAATCGCGGCATGGCGAGGAGGCGGCGACGACGACCACGCCGGGCGAACGTGCTCGAAAGGATCAACAGTGCAACGCTTGTGGAGGCCGCCATGATACGTCGTGGTGTAAATTCGCGCGTTACGTGTGCCGCGTATGCAATAAACAAGGACATCTGCGCCGCGTATGTCCGTTAGAAGTGGGACATCATCATTTGGAGGGAGTTCAAGCTTCATCAAACATATCAGATAGTGAACGTAGTGACGAGGTAAGGGTGGTCGAATTTAATAATATATCACTAACACAGTGTCCACCTATCTTTTTGACATTAAAAGTGCACAACAGAGAGTTGCGTATGGAGTGTGACACAGGAAGTGCCATATCATGTATAAACCTTGAAACTTACAAACGGCTGTTTAGTGACTTAAAAATACATACATGTAATATTGTGTTACGATATTATACAGGGGAAATAGTAAAACCAATTGGGGTTATAAAACCAGATGTAGAATATAACAGCAAGTGCAGGAAATTAGATTTGTATATCATTAAGGGAGGAAAAACAATATTAATTGGTCGGCAGTGGATGACCGAGTTGAAAGTTCTATTGTCTAGTTTAAAGGAGGTAGTGTCGGTTAATAAGGTACAAATTAAGAGGTTTAATATGACTGAATTCAGTTCCAGATACTGTAAGGTGTTCGAAGAAGGCCTGGGTCGATTCACTGGTGGTACAGTTAGCATCCATGTGAAAGACAACGCGCGGCCGGTGTTCATGAGGGCGCGCCCGCTGGCGTATGCGCTGCGCATGCCGGTGGAGCATGCCCTGGAGCAGCTGGTGCGGGACGGCATCCTCACACCGGTGCATCGCTCGGATTGGGCCACACCAATCGTGCCAGTGGTAAAAAAAAATGGTACTATCAGAATTTGCGCTGATTACAAATTAACATTAAATAAGGTTTTGGAAGTTGACCGTTACCCCTTACCACGAGTCGAAGATTTGTTGGCTCGTTTGCATGGGGGTGAACACTTTAGTAAGATAGACTTATCTCAAGCTTATGCCCAATTTGAATTGGACGAGTCAAAGAAATTTACTGTCATAAATACACACAAAGGAATGTTCATGTTTAATCGATTAGTGTATGGTTTAGCATCCAGCCCGGCAATTTTTCAAAGGTCGTTAGAGCAACTATTTGGGGATTTACCTAGTGTTGGGGTATTCTTAGACGATATTATCATTACGGGTGCTACCTCAGAGGAGCATATCAACAATCTATGCAAGGTCTTCGATCGTTTACAAGCAAATGGTCTCAAGGTAAATAAGGAAAAATGTAGTTTTTTTGCAAAGAGAATAAGTTACTTAGGCCATATTATTAGCAAAGAGGGGGTGCAAACATGCACGGATAAAGTAATAGCTATAATTAACACACCTGCGCCTACAAATGTTTCAGAATTGAGAGCCTTCCTCGGCATGACGATGTACTATGCCAAATTCCTTAAGAACGTCAGTACAATTCTTGCACCACTATACAAGTTACTCCGAGCAGAGGTACCTTTCAACTGGGGTAGTGAATGTGAAGAAGCATTCAAACAAATCAAACAACAACTAGCTTCAGGTCAGGTACTGATGCACTATACACCAGATCTTCCACTAGTGTTGACCACGGATGCAAGCAGCGTAGGGGTGGGTGCAGTGATATCGCATATCACAGCGGCCGGAGAGCGTCCGATAGCATACGCGTCGCGATCATTAAGTGCGGCCGAGCGTGCATATTCACAAATAGACAGAGAAGCACTAGCGATAGTTTTCGGAATCAGAAAGTTTCATCAGTACCTATATGGGCGTAAGTTTGCATTAAGGACAGATCATAAACCGTTAACACATATATTCGGAAAAAAAATAGGCATTCCGGTAATGGCAGCGTCACGATTACAACGATGGGCGATTCTATTATCAGGTTACAATTATGAAATTGAATATGTATCATCTAAGAAAAACTGTGCTGATGCCTTATCAAGGCTGCCACAGGGTGAACAACCGAGCGAGAGCACAGAGATCACATATTTAAACTTTGTTGAAGATTTCTTGCCAGTAACAAATCACGAGATTAGGAACCAGATTGCGACCGATACACTACTCAGTAGAATTATACTTTATGTGCAGGCGGGTTGGCCCACGTTATGTATGGATGAACAAGTAAAACCGTATTATCTTAGGCGGAACGAATTGTACGTAGATTGTGGCTGCTTAATGTGGGGCTATCGTATAGTTATACCGCAATCGTTACGGAAAACGGTACTTGCTCAATTACATACAAGCCACATGGGAATCGTTAAAACAAAATCAATAGCACGTAGTTACGTATGGTGGCCGAACATTGATAGTGACATTGAACAATTATGCCGTAGTTGCGAGACTTGCGCGATAGAGGGCGCTGCACCACCACGAGCTCAGCCACAACCCTGGCCGCACATGGTGCAGCCATGGACTCGGTTGCACGTCGATTTCATGGGACCTTATCGAGGAAGTACATTCATGATTCTAATCGATTCAACTACGAAGTGGCTAGAAGTAAATGAAATGACGAGCACTAATGCGACACAGGTGATAAAGGTTTTACGTACTATTTTTGCTAGATTTGGCCTTCCAGTAGAATTAGTATCCGACCAAGGGCCACCATTCACAAGTAAAGAGTTTAGCGACTTTTTGACAAATAACGGCATTCGCCAACGGTATTCACCAGCTTATCACCCGTCATCGAACGGCGCGGCGGAGAATGCGGTGAAATTATGTAAAACGGCAATTAAAAAAGCGTACAGAGACAACAAAGACATTGATGCAGCAGTACAAACGTTCCTACTTAGTTATAGGAACACAGCCCAAAGTACTACAGGAGAAACACCGGCCATGTTGCTGCAACGACGGTCATTACGAACGCGATTAGATTTATTACGGACGGACCGCGACATACAGGACAGGGTTCAGGCAGCTCAACAGCGTCAGACAGTAAACTCAGGAGGGGTAACTCGAGAGCTAGCTGAGAAAGATACGGTATGGACTAGGAATTACGCAAGGGGTGATAAATGGGTAAAGGGTGTAATAGAGGCTAGGGCAGGTACGCGTGAATATATAGTAAAAAACGGTGACGGTCAACTTACTAGAAAACATGTAGATCACATAAAACGCAGATCCCGATTATCTGATTTTGCTTGTTCTGATGGTACCACTTTAGATAATGTTTTACCAAATCCAGCACAGGCAGTTGAGGATGCCATGCCGACATCAGGAGGGGCGGTGGATGTTGGTACTTCACAATCTAAAGATTTAAGCGATAAGGTTAACATAACGAGTGAGGCCTCTGGAACGTCAAGCGTCGAAAGATCACAACATCCATCGCCACTCGCACCACCACCACTGATGGATCGACCCAGACGTAATCGTAAACCGGTAGTGAGATTTACATATGATGATTAACTATATAATCGCGATTGTAGTTAGTGGAAGAGGTTGTATCAGCCTCTTCCGATCCCAAGACAAAGTCGTAGGGCTAACGAGGGCGAACAAAGGTTCCGCAGAGCTATACTGCCTTATTGTTAGTTAGTTACAGCCATTTCATTGTATAACTTAAGTTTATTGTCTCAGTATAATTACACCACCATCGATAGCAAAAGTAAATGCTATATATCTATACCTATAAGATATTATGTTAATAGTTGTAAGTTGGAAATTTGTTACATTAAGATATGTTAGTAGTTGTAAGTTGGAAATTTATTATAACCAGGATAACCTGTTAATTAAGTGGGGAGGTGTAATGTATGTAGTGTGTTTTTACCTTATACAGTCTTTATGCATTACAACACTAACTGTTTCCGGCACAATGCAACTTGTAATCTGTCATTCCGAATTATACTCCCGTTGAACGAAGCTGGTGTTCCTATTTCTCTCCATATTAAGCATCCCGGATCACACATGGTTTCCCATATACTTCAGTGACCTTATATCATGTGTCGACTTCTCGTATGCAGTATTGTCAAACTTTACAAAACTAGCGACCCATAGATATAAGAATATATTTGTATGAACCCCGCCCCTGCTACATGCGTATTTTGACAACATGATAAAATTTGAAGCTTTTTGTATTATTTTTAAGTTTGATAATGGCATGTATTTAAATCACACCACTAATAATTCTCATTTTGAGCTCCTGAAAATATTATTGAATAATCTAATATAATCTTGGGATGATCTGGACTCCTTTCATAAAGATTGATCCTTGGCAGCTCTGGACAGGGAGAGGCGGAAAGAGAGTAAGCCTTTGCCCAGAAGACAAGTGGGACACTAGCGGCTAATAAAAAAAAATCTAATATAATTTTATATGGATCTCAAAAATATCATCACCGTACGAATTTTTGTGTACTGCATAATAATAAATGAAACAAGTATTTTCTATTCCCTGAAAAATTAAAAGAAAAAAAAAGAAATCTTTGAAATAAATATACTAACATACACTACTAAACCATCATTATAAGCACTCTATTTGCGTAACACATTTACAATCTCTGAATCATTTCATTTCAGGATTTTGAAGGATATTGCTTCATAAGTTCGAAAAATGTGTCTGCTCAACAACGTAAATAACGCAATGAATGCTGTTGAACTGTCAAAAAGCCATTGCTGCTGGTGTGTTACGCAATTATCCCGCTGTAGTCAAAGTACAAAAGGACCAATTTTAACTTACTCTTTTATTAAGCGTCTTATCCAAATCGTGGATAAACCATCAAAATCCTTTCCTCAAGAAACTGTTCATTCCGTTTGCGGTGCCAACGCAGTCAGTTTCCTGTACTAACATATTCGGCGCCATCTTGGCCAACCACGGTAATTACGTAGTACTAGAGCACTTCATTAGCCTGTTCGAGAAAGTTCTGTAGCTTGTTACTCTTTGATGTGGTTTTGAGTTTGTCAAATACGAAGATTTTTTATTATCTTCGGGAGTAGAGAAGATATATACGTACAGGGGACCTAAAAAGGCCACTTTGGCAAAATCATAAAAGGATAAAATTATGAATCATAATATGGCAAACACAGTCCATGTTTTTCTTTTTTTCGCTGCACTACGTAGGTATAATCAAAGAGATTGGGATTGGATTGATTGGTATTTTAGCACAGACAAAAAAAAATAACTGAAAAATCCTTCACCAATGGGATTTGATACGATTAACTTCACAATTAACTGTCCATTATGATTCATAATGTTACCCTTTTATGATTCTACGAAAGTGGCCTTTTTAGGGCCCCTTAAATATGTTTTATAATATGAATGATAAATTTTAGAATGGCTAGGCATCTTCCCGCAACTTCGCGTGGAAGTCGTAAGATACACAATATACTAAAATAACAGCCACGTTTTTATAAAACTCCCTTAGAGCCAAACCACACGGTGCGGTGCGGCGCCGCACCGCACCGTTTGGTTTGGCTCTTAGTCCATGACCCACCGCGTCACATCGCATCGCCCGCCCGCGTTGTTACTTCGTTTATGCATAGTTTTCTAATTTTTTTCTATTTGCTCGGCTCCTAAGGGTCGCATTGTGATGTAAATTAAATAGCCTTCTTCAAGAATTGGGCTGTCAAATGCAGAATGAATTTTTCAAACCCGACTGGTAGTTCCAGAGATTAGCGCGTCCAAACAAAAAACTATGGATCTCAAGAATTGTTGATAATTTGACGAACCTCAAGACACAATTGAAAAATGTAATTATGCCTGTAATTTGTTAGGAATCTTCAAACTTTAAGGATACTTAGATTTTAGGAGAGATAGGTAGGTACTAGATCTTCATCTTCTTCGTGTCTATAGCACGACAGTTAATTAAATTTTGTTGGCTCAAAACTTCACCAGTGAACGCCAACTACCAGTGATATTAATCATTTAGTCATCCCAGACAAATCAAAATAATTAATACAAGTTAAAACTTTCCTTGCTTCAAGTATTACACAACAAAGTTGTCGAAGTCGGTTTACAGTCTGAACCACAACACGAACATAC
This sequence comes from Oligia strigilis, assembly GCA_951800025.1. Lineage (NCBI taxonomy): Eukaryota > Metazoa > Arthropoda > Insecta > Lepidoptera > Noctuidae > Oligia > Oligia strigilis. Next base: position 12,223,458 of record OX637564.1, on the reverse strand, counting down.
ATATTGATCAACTGGCGTTTGTCGCACTAACTTAGTTCGTAACTTGTTACTCTTTGACGCGGTTTTATATTGAATTTGTCAAATTCAAGTTTGATGAGAACATTGATTGCGTTTACTTTGATAGGATGCGAAAAGTTAGGGTGGAATTTGAAAGCGTCGGTTTGCGTTGTGGAAAAATAATGGTGGGTTTGAGCATATGTAGTTATATATTTATTGATGACGTAAAGTTACGTGTAAAGTTAATCAGGTAAACACTTATTTTTCTGATAATTTTGTGTAGGTTTTTAAATATTTTTAATCAATAGTATTTATATTATAGTTTCTCTATGTGATGCCATTTGGCGTAGGTACAAATATACATTTATGGGAGGGTTTTACAATTTATAATAATTCAGTAGTATCAATGTAATCTTGCAATAGGCAATATCTTTTTAATTATGATTTCCTTTAATATGATGCATGTGATTTTAAACTAAATGATTTTATGAGGATAGAAACGGGGTGATTACCTGAAGAGATGACGATTAATAAAAAAGTATGGATGAAGAAGACAAATGCTGCGGTCCCCTTAATAAATTGGAATAAGGGAAAGAGATTGATTATAATATCTTTAATCTAAAATACCACATTAAAAATAAATGGATCAGTAATTTGGTTTAAGGCTACGCCGACCGCGCAGTGGCGCCCTCATCGTTTGTTTGGTTATTTCTTTTATTTTAGAATGAAAATGCAGAAAATAAGCACGTTAAGTTTTGCTCCACAAGATTATACGTTAATATTGTTATAAACGGTAGTTTTACATTGTTTAGTTTTATTACGGATAATACCTAGTGGCCAGTATTTTTTCCACTTTAACTTTTAAAAGAAATGGGTAACCAAACAAACGACGAAGGCGCCAGCCACTGCGCGGTCGGTGTAGCCTTAAAAAAAACTAGATACCTAAATAAAAAACTTCAAACTGATGTTTTAAAAAGAAAACTACTATTTTGCATTTGGCTGTATGTAACATGTTCTTACACGTAAATTCCTATTCTCTTCCCCGGAGAGTTTCATAATTAATTTAGGCTACAGTAACTTCTAATAAAACAGGTATCTCGCCACAAAGGACCACAAACTTTTGTTTTGTTGTTATGATGAAAACTTTAAAGCACGAGTACCTAAATATAATTGGGAAGTAACATAATTTTACTCTGTTCATTTTATGTGGGTTCGCTTGACAGATCAAACAATAATGTTTCACACCTTATTAACAAATTTCGCTTTGAAAAACCAGTTAATAAACACAGTAAATGTTGTGAGAAACTATAGAAAACATTTGAAAGTAAAAAACATATTTTATTTGGGACACAAAAGAAATACAAACAGTAAAAAAATAAAATAAACTGGTCAAGTGCGAGTGGGACTCGCACACGAAGGGTTCCGTACCACAAGGCAAAAACCCCGAAAAAATACACGTTTGTTGTATGGGAGCCCCCATTAAATATCTATTTTATTTTATTTTTAGTATTTTTTGTTATATCGGTAACAGAAATAAATAATTTGTGAAAATTTCAACTGTCTAGCTATCGCGGTTCTTGAGATACAGCCTGATGACAGACCGACGAACGGACGGACGGACAGACAGCGAAGTCTTAATAATAGGGTCCCGTTTTTACCCTTTGGGAACGGAACCCTAAAAAGGAGTATTTGCTAGTTTGTTTGTTTTGTTTTATGTCTTAATTATAGCTCAAAAATAATACCTATAACTTAACATCACGTTTTGTGTCCGCAAAGGGTTGGGCACATAGTGTTGTAAGAAACTAAGAAACTCGAGTCCTTAGTCTAAGGTGGAGGGCGTAGAGTGCTCCGCGCGGATAGGCGGCGACCGCGCCTGTCCGCGCGGATGGGTTTCGATCAGTCGGACAGTCCGATCACAGACGTTGAAAAGAATGGATGCTGAAGATGTCGCAGCAATTTGGTCCGCGCTTAATGCAGGAAGCAAGGAAGGACGGAGGCGGCGAGACCGCTGCTCATAAACAATAAATTTTACCTGTTTACAATATTAGTTTAGATTATAAGAACTTTATGGGATATAACTGGCTCGTTGGTCTAGTGATCGCAAGCGTTAAGCTACTGCTGAGCATGAGGTCCTGTGTTGGATTCCCAGGTCGGGTTTTTCCAGCTTTTCCATCAAAAATTTTTGAATAGCAGCCCGGAGTCTGGATTTGTGCCCGGTTGATGGCAAAAGGCTCGCCCTCCATTACATGATAAATGATTTATTTTTCTGTAAGTAGGTTTGTACAAACACTTTTACACGTCAATTATATTTTTTTAAACTAGATGAGGTCGGCGTTTCCTATCTGACTATTCTGAGAAGAAAGGCCGAAACAAACTCAGAGTCCCTTTTGAAGTCCAGACAAAATCTTGGTCAGATCGTGTGAAGACAATGTAGATTGGTGTCTGAAATGGTCTTTTGAGGAAAGAACCACACAGATTGAGCGGACCTGTCCAATCAGTGCACGCATTTGTCAAAAATCGTGCAGCTCAACTCAGAACTTGAGGAAAAGAATGGATGCTGAAGAGGTAGCAACAATTTGGTCCGCGCTTAATGCGATATCTCGTGTGCCAAGCGTAACCCAAGGAAAACAGAAAAAAAAGTGATGACCCACATGAGACCTAAACATAACTGACGAAATGAAGGTGTACAACAAGTACACCTCTGCCTATGCCTTCTGAGAAAACAAGTGTGATGCTTTGTTATAAGAACTTTTTAAAACAGACTAAAATCGATTTATTCCGGTCTGATTCCTTGAACCCCCCTCCATCCCCCCTCTCCTCGATCACCTGCTAGTTCGTCTTCTCTGTTGTTTCAAACAAAACGTTTTGAATATCCCGATCCTAGTCATCTGCCTAGCCTTTCCAACTATGTTGGGGTCGGCTTCCAGTCTAACCGGCTGCAGCTGAGTACCAGTATTTTACATGGAGCGACTGCTTCCACAACCCAGTTACTGGTTAATACGGAAACCCATGGTAATTGGCACTGGTTGTCAGACTTTCAGGCTTTTGACGACCAGTAACGACTGTCAAAAATCCACGAATGACAACCTGGACCAACGGTTTAATGCCTCCGAGGCACGGAGGGGTCTTGGTATGTAAAGATGGTCACCCGTCCACGGACCAACCGCAGCAAGCGTAGCTTAATCTGATCGATCGACCCGTGCGGCTGTTATTACTTAGCCACGAGACCCTCCCAGAAATTCCGATCCAAGTCCCGAAGAAAAATGTAAATACTGGTCGTTACAGCTTTATGTCTCTTCCTTTCTTTGCTTGAACCAGACATACTCGTGAATAATTTCCAAATAACTCGCCTCTGAATTTCAATATAACATCAGGTCTTATATTTCCAGGGAAAAACAATAACATGACATTATAATAATGTACTATTGTAATATACTGTGTGTTTTTATTAAATTGGGGGAGTAAAGGGATATGTTTTTCATTAATACAAGTAGCTCCTGGAATAAGATAGCGTTACATATTTCACAATAACATTGTTTTTTTAGGGTACCGTACCCAAAGGGTAAAAACGGGACCCTATTACTAAGACTCCACTGTCCGTCTGTACCGTGGTAGCTAGACATTTGAAATTTTCACAGATGATGTATTTCTGTTGCCGCTATAACAACAAATACTAAAAACTGAATAAAGAAGGGGCTCCCATACAACAAACGTGTTTTTTTCGGCGTTTTTGCCTTGTGGTACGGAACCCTTCGTGTGCGAGTCCGAGTCGCACTTGGCCAGTTTTCTTTATAACGTTATTCTTGTATATTTTAACTTTTACGTTAAAAATATTTTTCGTTTTTATTTGTCACGTTTCAAATGAAAAATTTAGAGGAAAATCAAGTTTGCTAGTAAGTGTTTTCATAATAAATTGTAGCCAGAAAACCAGAGCTGACTTGCGATCAAACCAAATCCCTCCTTACCTGAAGGTAATAAGGTATAAGATGGTAATAATCTCTCCATACCAGAATAGGGTAGAACCGCTATTCTCCTTTATATTGACATCGCGACCAGCCTGTATATTCATGGATATTTATACACTAGCTTCTGCCCGCGACTTCGTCCGCGTGAAATTTCTTGTACCCCCACCCCGTCGTAACACGTCGTATTCGCTAAGCGTTAATTCTGACTTTTTTCTTTTTGCTCGGCTCCTTAGAGTCATAGCGTGATAACAAATAACCTATAGCCTTCCTCAAGAATTGGGCTATCAAATGCAAAAAGATTTTTTCAAATCTGACCGGTAGTTCCAGAGATTATCGCGTTCAAACAAACAAACTCTTCAGCTTTATTATTAGTATTAGTATAGATATAGATACTTTTCCGGTATAAAAAGTACCCAGTGTGGTGCCCAGGATATTAAAGAATAATTATACCAAGTTTCATCGTAATCGAACCTGTAGTTTTTGCGTGATGCCTGAACAAGCAGACAGACAGACAGACAAACATTTTTTTAATCACATTTTTGGGTTCGCTGTCGGTCTAGTAACACTCCCTGCCATTTATTTTTTTGATATTTTCAATATACAGAATTTTCACTTCTACAGATTTATTATAAGTATAGATAACTATGTCTCTATGTTTGTTGTTACCTTTCACGCCTTTCCGGTGGAAAGAACTTCGATGAAATTTGGCACATGACTTGGGTAAGGACATCATAATCAGCCTGTAACGTTCCCACTACTGTGACACAGGCCTCGTCTCTGTGAGTGGGAGTGGCCATAATTCACCAAACGGCGCGGGTTGGTGGGGGTTCCTTCTATCTGGCAGAATATTGATGGTCCGAAATTTATTTGGCATAACACATTTGGCATAAGTACTTAATCTTCTTTAAACAAATATTTTTAAGGCATAAACATTATTTAACATAATTATTGTTTGTCCGAATTTACAATGGCTTTTAAGATGGCAGGATTTTATTTGGCGTAATTTCACTTGGCATACTATGAAGATGGCAGAGTTTTATTTGGCATAATTTCACTCCGCATACCATGAAGATAACAGTAGAATATTTTTTTAACGAATATTGTTTGTTCGGTGTATTTTTCCATTGTATTTAAATTAACTATAAAAATAATGGTTTCTATAAGCGATTTCGGGACCTGGGGTACCCCGACTTGGATTAGGTTAGGTTCCTTTAAACCCTGTAGACAGAAATAAGCGGGGCGGGCGAAGCGGGGCTCCGTCGACTACGACTTACCACTGGACCAACACTGCTCTGTAGCTATAGCTGACGCCGCGGGCAAAAGATAGTTCAGAATATAATGTACATTATGGAGAGTAGGTATCATGTTGCAAATCGGGAATACGCTTCGGGCGAGACACGGCCTTTAATTCCAGTGCCTTAATAACGTAAGTTTTGTAAGTTGTATAGTGGGGTTATAGTTTCTGTATTTTGCCTTTGGCCAGGATAAGAATGTACCCAGTTAAAGGAGTATTTTAAATATTCTCGTTGATTTTATAATGGTAGGATGATAAGATTCAGCATTCTCGGTATTAGAAGCTGTTCTGTCAAAGGGATTCAACAGATAGCCAGATGACAGCTTGTGGTAGAAAAAATTTATATTCTATTCAAATCGTTGTTTCCAATTTATGATATTTCCACTGAATCGACTTTAGAATCACTTGTACTATTGTTAAAGTTATAAAATTTGTTGCAGCTGTGAAAACTGGAAAAAAACCTTCTTTGCTTTGCATCTAACAATTTTTACTTGGGGATATATCAAAACGGTATGGTTAAACAGTCGCTGATCATTAGATACTTAACTTTAATTAACGTTTATAAAATAATACTGATTAATTAGATTACTAAACTAGAACCTTAACACTTGATAATTTATTTATGATTGTAGATGATCATTTCATTAATAATAATAATTTTTATTCGTAAGTTCACATAAAAATAAATTACATAGAAGTTACATCTTTACAAAGTTACATATTAATATTATGAGGAAAATATTAAACTATGCCTAAAATAAATCTAGTGTATAACTTATATATTGGTTAAAAGCCTACTGAAATCAATAGCGACCTGCCTGATGTAGGTTTATTCAAACCTGTGTTTCTGTCTGTGTTGTGTGTCTGTCATTGACGATCAAAACGCATTTCAAACGTTACTACATATTCTCGTCTCGAACTAAATGCCTTATGTTGGTTCTCCTTATAATGAGCGGTTACAAAACATGAGTACTCGGTGTGTACATAGTACATACATCTAACTATATTACATAATGTGGTTTGACTGAAGCCATGTACCGAATCTAGCCCAAACCTCATTGTTCACGTACCACGATACCTCTATTAGTCAATATTGATTCAAAGAACCAAATAGCAAAACCAATAACTCATTTATAGAAGTATTTCGAAATGAAATTCTTATCCAAATCAGAACTCATTTCTCTCTGTAACAATTGGCAAGTTTTCATTATCCAGTAAAGTAATTTCACATTTGATACCAAGAAAATTGAAGCAAGAATTTTTCCAATACAGACTTTATGAAAAAAGAAACAATTAAAACAAAAAACGATATTAATTAAAAACGACTGCACAGACAATATTAGCTGAACTGAATTAACTTCGATAGAACGAATGACTGAATGAAAGAAACGAATGGAATTAATGAGTCTTGCAATCAATGTAAGAGTTCAATTCTTATTTTAAATTCCAAAGTAATTTGTTCGAGAATTGACATTTCAATTCCTTTAAGGTTGTGGACATAGAGGAAGCGGCTATTGAAATCACAGAATATAAATTCTCAATATTTCTATTACAGAAAAATACTTTGACCACGGAGTTGATTCTGCTGCAAGTCACAAAAATATTGTATTGAATATTATTCAAGTAGGTACGTGTTAGAAAGGTATCGAAACATAATTCACAAATTTGCTGTTTATAGGGAACCCGTACTCGGCTATTAATAAGATTTACACTATTGTTTCTTTATCTGGTAAAGGTAGGTAGTCTGTTGTGTCTGAGCCTATAATATTCCAATTTCTGGTACACAGGGCTCCTCTCAGTGAGAGGAAGTGGGCCATAACCCACCACGCGGGCCCAGTGAGGGGTTATTGCGGACTCGTAGATGTCACATATCTTCGAGTTTTTGGCTCTAAGTTTCCTCAGAATGTTTTCCTTGACCATTTTGAGAGCAGTGAATGGTGAAATAATTTATTCAAAGTAAAGCGTCTGTCAGGGTTCGAACCTACGACCTAAAACTTGTAAGTCGCGGTCGTTAGCGTTAATTCGTTTAGTGGATACTTTTTCTTCTTAGTTTGTTATCTAATTCAGTTAAGTAAGTCCCTAGTCTTTTTAATGTTTCAATTCGTTTGGAAGATAGGTTTAGTTATATATTTCATTAAAAAAAAATCGACGACAATTTTGAACACAGTGGGGCTCAGCATCATTTGTACTGAATTCATGGTAACAGCTTGCACTTCGATGTCCCCGCCATACTGTATGTTAGTTTACCTTTACAACTTTTACTTTGTACAGACGCCAGCACATCAACGTACTAAAATCTGTCAAATTTCTTTAATAGATTTTCAACTTTATCTCTGAAGCATAAGGTTCAAAGTTGATTGGGAAAATTTGACAGTTTCAGGTAGCTTGATGTGCTGGCGTCTGTACCTACGCCAAAATCTATATCTGTAGTAAAACCTGTACATAGGTCATAATTAAAAACCTAATAATTATGTACTTTATACCCATGTTTTTACAAATAAATTATCTTTATCTCATGTTGAATGATTGTCAGAAAGATCTTTCAAACCAAGAAAATAAAGTTTTATTTTTTTTGAAGTTCCATTAATTTCCATTAATTATTGGAAATATTAATTTCCAATAATAAAAGGAAAATATTAATATTTAATTAATTATTTGTTTCTGCTCCAGTCAATCATTTTGATAGGTTACTGTATCCGCTGTTTTCACAGCCACATTTTGAATTATTTGTATCCCTTCAAATTGAGACTCAATTATCTTGTACTTACGTATCACTTCATAACCAAATCAATTGGTTACATATTCAGGATAAGGTTGGGCTAATTGCATAAAAGTGTTTATTTTTACAATTTTGTTTTGATTTTATTTTGATTGTGTCTTGTTTTTCACTTGTTATACTCATCCGAAGAATTGCCAAATTGGCTTGCTGTTATGCTTTGCTCCTCTTGTAATCACACTAATATTATATAGGCGAAAGTTTGTGAGGGGGTGTGTGTGTGGGGGTGTGTTTATATGTTTGTTACTTCTTCACGCTCAAACGACTAAAACAATTTTGATAAAATTTTGTATGGAGGTAGCTGACACCCTGGATTAACATATATGCTTACTTTTTATCCCGATATTCCCACGGGATCGACATTTACGCGGTTGAAACCGCAGGGCGCAGCTAGTATTATAATAAAATGTTTCTTTTTTTATGTTTTTGTTTGTAAAAACATTTAAAAATGTAAGTACCTAATTCTTAGGTGTTTAAATGAAATAAAGGAAAATAAATACCAGCCTTTTATTGCCCCACTGTAGGGAAGCATCTTCTCATATAGAGAAGGCATTGATCACCACGCTTACTCAAGATATGGTGGTGATTTCAGATTTATATTAACGTGTAAGTCCAGGATTCTTCCCGTTTTTTTTTTTCTTCAATGATGTATTGGCAATACTATCGTAGATAAAGAAGAAAGAACATAATGAATTGAAGAAGTCACATTAACACTTGTCCGGGTTTAAACCCGTGCCACTATTTCATGGTGACATTTTAGTAGGCTACTCTAGTAGTATGCACGACGACATATTATCAAGCTATACATTTCCAGTTTAATCTGACCTCTCATTGTACGAAATGCCTATAATGTACGAGGTCAGCTAACACTGGAAATGTAATGCTTAATATGTCATCGAGTGTACATCTAGTCATTCATAAGTTAATTAAATTTATTTTGTTTTCGTTTGATTTATTTTTTATTGATTTCATTTTATTTTATGTGATTTATTTTATGTTTTAATTAATATGTTTGGCAATGTGTGTTATTTACACGAAAAAAATTAAATTTATTATTATTATTCAGTGTAAGGACATAATTAATTAGGAAACACCCACCCACTAAACCACACCAAAAGTATTTGAGCATGAATTTCCACCAACAATATTTTTCATTTTTTGTATAAAACATAACTGAACCTAGAAGAAAATTGGTCCTAGTTTCTTTATCAAAGGACCAAATTAAAATATAAAATATCCAGATTTTTTATATTTTAATTTGGTCCTTTGGAGAAAATACTTTTATTTTGGTAAAGTATAGTTATCGTATTTTAAGGACTATTCCTTAAAATACGATTCTTACTATAAATAAAGCATTTTCTCTTAATTGAATGTCCATCCCAGACGATCAGTATAAGGACCGGAATTTCTTTACTAGTTACAAATTCTTTCTGAATTTGCTTCTGAAATTAGGGATGGCTACTTAGCCTTGTGTTCACCAACATTTAAATCAAATTATTAAATATAATAATAATAATAAACATTTATTTCAGAATGACTTCCATATTTGTTAGTAACAATGTAAACTAATGTTAGTAACATTTCTCGTAAACTGTGTGTGTGAGGTACGTAGAGTGTCCTGGGGAGTGTCTAGTTGACTGCGTGCATTCGTATCCACCGCCCCAAGATTGGAGAGTCCCACCTATCAACCAACGTTCTAAGAATGGTGTTGGGGCTGTCGTCAACACGGCGACGTAGCAGAGATGTGCATCTCTTGCGCATGATGGCCGAAAAACTATCAACGCCCGGCCGCGCTATAAAAACGCGGCAGGCCCATCAACACCCTGAACGTGTTGTTATATTGTATGCGTAGGCCATTAAATGCCCTTTGTGTAAAGTTCACCCACAGGCTGCACGTGTAAAAGGATTGGCAGTAGGCTTTGAAAAGCGTTACCTTAACCTGAGTCAAAATATTAAGTCAGTTCTATATTTAAAATTTCCTCAGGAAATTTGACATAAACCAACTGTTTAAATACCTAACCAGTGATTTGAATGTTGGGAAACTCAGACCTTAGTAACAAGAAAAACTTTTTGATATTTAATGAGAAGTCTGCGTAATCTCAATGAAGTTATTAGTTTAAGTAATTAGGTAGTAACATTATAATAATTACTTAAACTTATTTATGTTAACTGCTAAGAGTAGGTACCAAAATAATTGACCAACGTTGTAAAGTATAGAAAAAAAATATTATACGACTCATAATCTTGAAGATAATTTATGTATTCAATCAATTCTTTGTTTATCTAATCTACTCAATTTATTTCCCCTCTTTTTGATATACTTGTACATATTATTATTATTGAGTTTTAGCTTGTAAATTATACAAATAAATATTTTAATTAGGGCCAAAAAAGATTTTTGTTGCCAACGCAGGCGTCGTTTCTGATATCTTAACGATTTCATGTGGTGATAATCTTGTATACCTACCTACTATAACTTTGCTCATAATAATTGTAAGTACCTACATCGAAATCAAACATTTGTGGAAATATTTTTCCATGTTCGACTGCAAAACCCTGAATTTTTAATATCATATCGGTTTTTGTATAAAATTGTGTACAATTTGGTTTATCGAACAATATTTATCACATTATAAATCACATCACATCGTATCAAAATACCAAAACCCTATAAAATATGTACGTAACAGCCCTACCCTTTTAGGGTCACCCGAATCCCAAACATAGCACAAATTCTTAACCCCCGCGCTATGTTACAAAAATTTCGTTCTCATTACAGCATTTTTATGCGAACTGAACTCAAAGAGTGAATGAAAAACCGACTGAATGAGTGAACGAATGAATGGAAGTAACTAAGCGTGTCCGTGAGTTCGTGATTATTTCGCGGGGTTGTGTGTAGAAAAAAATAAAACAATTGCCGGCTATGTTTTGGTGTTCGGGAATTCTGTTTGTGTGCAGTTTAGTGACGTATGTCGGGTGCAGCGACAATTGTTTTAAAGTGACGGTGAACTACTGGCTGTTTGTAAAAGAGTTTATCGTAAAGCCATGTTGCTATTTTATTGTCATTTTTTTATTGAGTGATAAAATTGTATATGTCATGTTTGCAATAAATGTTTTTATCAGAAAAAAAATGGTATAACTATACGTCATTATTTTTATAAATTCATCAAAATATACTTATCGATTTTAGGATACTCAATTAGAATATCAGTCACAAAGGTTTTGTACCAAAGGACCAAACCTTTGGCAAACATTGAACGTCCTGAAAACTACTGAAACAGAAATTAGGGACACACGAGAAAACAATTCAATACGAGTGATCAAAGCTAATTACTTACAAGAATTAATTAATACTGCAGCAGCGAAGTACATCCATACGAGGTACATCTTTAGAAGGGACCTGAAACAAAAGATTTTTTTTTATTTATATTTTTATTTACATATGCAATGATACAAGTCTATGATAATGCATCTATGTGATTTTAGTTAAGTAGATATGAAGGAATAATAATTATAATTATACTGCTTAAGATGTAAGTAGGTACAGTCAACAGCAAAAGTACATGATCAAAGTCAGAAATTCAATACTAATGAACGGAGTTCGCGTCAGAACTGTGTGGCGTCGAAGTGATTCAAAAGTATTCTAAGTAGTAGTACTTCGACGCCACACAGTTCTGACGCGAACTCCGTTCATTAGTATTGAATTTCTGATTTTGATCATCTACTGTTGCTGTTGACTGTACACCAGCTACCAGCTCCCTGTATAATTAGTCTATAATGTTCCGACTGCTGGTACACAGGCCGCCTCTTTGTGAGAGGGCGAGCCGTAATCCACCACGCGGTTGCAGTGTGGGTGTCACTAATTTTAAAAATTTTGTCTCTAGGAAATGCCGGTTTCCTCACGATGTTTCCTGCAACGTTTTGAAAGCAGTAGTGGTGAAATAATTTACGCAAAGTAAAGTGCCTGCCTGGATGAGGGACAGACGAAACCGGGAAGTATGGAAAAGAAAAAAAATAATGATGATAATGATGTAAGTGAGGCGCCTGAGTTTGAGCCTACAGCTTGTAAGTCTCAGCACTCGGCCATCACTGTTCACACCTGTCCCCTAAACTCTCTAAATTAATTGCATTTTTTGAAAACATCATCTTTTTGACCTAATTATGATCATTGTTCGGTGTTTTCAACACCTTGGGTAACCTGGAAGTCTTTAAACAGACTCCGGACCCAGGTTGGCCGAAGCAAGGAAAACCTGTTCAGGTGGAGATTCATAGACGACTCCGCCTTGGAGTGTAAATTTGGTGCTGTTCCACAAACGATGGGACACTTAATATCGTGTCCTGCGTGTCCTGTCAGCTGCACGTTACAGGAACTGATGGACGCTGGTGAAGACGCCAAACAAGTAGCCGAATACATTTAGATTGCTATCGACACGCGAAGAAGAAGAACACCTTAGTTAGCAATATCGGCGCGACGCGTAATCCCAATTTTATTACTTATTTATTATGTATTATGTTCAGTGCCGTTTTGTCTACCGCGTTAGCCGGGTGTATTGAAACATTCCATCAACATTGCATTAATATTCCATTAACATTTTAACACTAAGAACGGTTTGAGAGTGAGTCAATAAATAGTTGTTTAACATAAGCATTTGTTTCTCCTCAAAAACACCGACACCTCGCTACGTACCCCGACAACCATTCATAATTATAAAGAATTCACTTGACCAAAGAAGTGGTAAAATAACTATCACGAGATTCCACTGCTAGTTTTTTAATAGATAAAATGGGTGTGAAGCGGAGTAAAAATCCTTTAAAAACAAACGATTTATTCTCCCCAAAACCGGCTAAAACAGTGAAGCACACTTAGCTTAACATAATATATACATAAATATATACTTGGTGTAAATGTTAAAACAGCTTCTGCAATAGCGTTGTTCCAAGGATTGAAAAGCATAGTTTATTTTGTACAATCCTCCGCACTACAACGTGGCTTTTTCAGGATTTCGGGCCGTTCAAAATTACTCACATGGCTACACTGTTTCCCGGACAGGAATAAGTAACATTTTGCATAGTATTAAGGTTTTTTAGTTGTTTAACACTTATAACGTAAATTTTAATTGAATAGTAGAATATATTTTTTATATGTATTACTACCTGCGCCCCGCGGTTTCACCCGCATAAATGTCGATCCAGTGGGAATATCGGGATAAAAAGTGTCAACTACCTCCATACAAAATTTTATCAAAATTGGTCCAGCCGTTTGAGCGTGAAGAAGTAACAAACATATAAACACACCCCCACTCACAAAGTTTCGCCTTTTTATTATTATTGTGATTATAGTGTGATACTAAATATCATATCATATCGTAAGGTTTGAGAGCAGTGGTGGGGGCCCAGTGGTAACGGCCGCGACTAACGAGTTGTAGGTCGAACCCAAGCAAGCAAGACACATGTCTTCTAATCCGACATCCTCCAATCCGCACTGGGCCTGCATGGATTTTGGCCTACTCCCTATCGCAGAGTCCCGGGAGGCAGTGGAAACATTATAGGCTGATTATGATGCTATATTATGCATATCATAACAGCCTCGTTTTTCTAGTAGTCGAGCGCGATTGCTGAGCATGTACGGAGTTCAATTTTATTGTTCATAGTGCAACTTTGTTTTTCCATTCGCTATGTGTCAGTAGGACAGGTTGTGTGCCTAGTGACGGCAATGAGCGCGTCCACTAAACGTAACTGATGAAAATTTGGTACCTACTGCACACATCTGCCAGCCTTTTTAGAAAATATAGACGTAATTTGCATAATGTTTATTTATTTGGGATCTCCAACCATTTTTTATTTTTATTATCGTTTATATACAGTGTGAGTCTTCATAATGTGCACATAACGAAATGAGGGAAACATAGCTTAATTTTATCGAGGGAAAATTTATTTGAGAAAATAAAAAAATATTTAAAAGGATCTTTACCTGCTAAAGTATGGTGATTGCAAGGCCTTTCTTTAACAGTTGATAGGAAATGTTGTGATTGAGTTATAAACATGGTATTTTTACGTTTAGAAATCTGATACGATGGAGAATAATTTAAAGTAATCAAAAAGGGTAGGTAATCGGGCTTTTATTGAGTAATTTTACAATTAAGTATTGTAAAAATTGATGAAAAAATATCAGATTTTTGCTAAAAAAAACCGTAATTCTCAATTGAGGGGCGATTGTTTACACAGGGGTCACAGCAGCGAAAAAGAATTACTTATAAAAATATTAAAAAAAAAAATTTTTTGTTTTTTTTTATTATTTTTTCTGTCGATAAAATTAAGTTTAGTTTCCCTCATTTCAATATGGGCACATTATGAAGACTCACACTGTATGTGTATCCTACATAGACAACATAAAAACCAATAATTATAAAATATATAAACATCCCATCCTATTGCTTTTTTGAAGTAGTTTAAGAAAGGTTATTTTACGTGTGCCCTTTCAATTGCATGCACATTGCACATAATAACTAGGTGTAAACACAATAAAAATAAAATAAATTCTTTAAACCCCAATGACCCATAATTACCTAGTTAAAATTCATTCAGTGCATTTAATTGTATAAACGACAAGATTTGATGTTTGTTTGTTGCACTTCCAAGCTAAAACGGCTGAACGAATTTGGATGAAATTCGGCACATGGATAGACCATGACCTGGATTAAGACCTTAACTTAAACAGATACTTTTTATCCCGAAACACTAACAAGATCGAAACTTACGTGGATGAAACTATGGGGCGCAACTATTATTTCATAAATATATAGCTCCTTCTTCAAGCTTCGGTTAAATAAAAAAACACCTAAATAAACGTATCCTTTTCACTCCAATACTTTGAATTTTCCCTAAAAGGCGACATTTAAAAATATTAATTAAATATCCCTGTTCAAAAGGGAAGCTAAATATAGCATCGAATATCCGTTCCGTTCACTGATCAAAGAGCTGCTTCTAATAGGTTGCCAACAATTAACTTACATTTTTAAAATATTTTTTTTTTTATGTCGGAAATAATGTGGTAAAATTACTTTAGGAGATACCTAACTCTGTGTGGTGATGATAATGTAGAACAAATTCATCTTTGGTTGTTTTAGAAGTTAAAGATGAAGATAGGAAAACAGAAGATGATGATGAAGATGAATTAAAAGTAAGCATAGAAGACAAATTTTAAATCGTTAGATTTAAGCTTACCGTACATAGTACAATTCGCTCACATATATCACGCACTACAGATACGACACTTCAAACACTATAGTTATACATAATGATCACACATACTGAACACAGTATGAGTGAATACTATTCAAATGTCATTGTCAACAAAACAGAAACATGACCATTTATGATGCGGTTAAGCGAATCTAATGATTTAAATCATTGACAAAAGAATTGTAGGACAGCATAATTTGAAATAATGAAAATAACTATGACGTGAAATTAATAATCAAAAAAAGGAGTTCTGAACTAAGTAGGTGCAAAACGTGAAGACCTCAAAGCTAAACTAATTACAGCAATAAGTTATAGCATCGTCAATGGTGCTAATGGTGTAGTTATATTTCCAGAGTTCATGGAAGTTCTCTACATCCAACGTTACCAGAAGTCAGAATGGAATGCAAATGCTGTGGACGAAATCGGCTAGATGGCATCATCAGATTGTAGCAGATAATTCAAATAATCGAGAAAAGTGATAAAAGAAACCAAAGACAAAATATGTATAACATTGATGAAGCCAAGAAAGAGTATCAACATTTATTAAAATATTTTTCATTATACCCCCATTTTCTCTTTTATCGAAGCAAAAACGTAATCATTCCATCAATATCGTTTTGATAACAGTACTATAGCTTCAACCAACAATTCAGCTCCAATGAGTTTGCACGCCTTTGTTGCGTCTCAACACAAAAATAACAATGACTTTTTTATTCAGGAATCAATTTGAATCGGAACTCCGAACTTTGTGGAGTTTTCAATCAAAATGCTTTGGACGAAGAGATTTTTTTGAACGTACAGTATGTTTTGTTTGAACCTGACTGGTTCAAGGCAGCTCCCTAGATTATTTCAAAACTGCTTTATGATGAAAAATATTCGGGTGTTTTCGGGGAATTCTCGCGTGTTCTGTTGCTCGTTTCATTTTTGTGTTTGAATTGAATGTATGTATGGTATGATTTCTTTGCAGCAGAATGTTTTAGTCTTTTTGAGTAATTTGAGGAATGTTCTTTTCGGTGATGCCTCTGTCAATACGTTTCTCTTTGAGTCAAAGGTATTTTACAAGCTTTTATTTAGTTTCACTTTGGTAGTCTATGAATATGATAAGTTTTTTGCAAGCAAATAACTAAAAAATACCTTTGTGTGTATCACTTTGAGATAGGTTCTTGATGTGATAATATTATCTATATCTATTTTGATAGCTTAATTAATAACCAATTCGGTGGTCGTACTCGCACGAGGGCGCTCTTCAAAATTTACTGGTTAAGACTTATTTAGGATAAACGTTAAGATTGGATAGTAAATCGTTAGCAATATTATGATTCTCTGCAGTATTTTTATAACATTGTATTTTAGCAGGGTTGTGGAGGTCAGATAGGCAGTCACTTCATGTAAAATACTGGTATTCAGCTGCATCCGGTTAGACTGGAAGCCGACCCCAACATATAGTTGGGAAAAGGCTGGCAGATGATGATTGTATTTTAGCAGTAGTATTTGTATTTCATTGTTTAAGCAGTAAAGACTGCCTGTGTGAAATGAACTTTTTAAAAGGCAAACACAACAAGATTTAAATCCGCGATGCGTTCACTTAATCACGCATCATTCAAAAATACTTGCGCAACATTAGTCAGTAGGCTTTCACGTTTCGTTGTCAACTTCATACATTATTGACATACATTACGGTACATATTTACAAACTTTTGAAAAGGCAATTCGTATACAAATGATATTTCGGATCATAACATTGGTACATTGATGGCAAACCTTTTATCGATTTTATTGCTTGAAAAAAACATAAAATCGAGCAATTTATTTGTGGTACGATTTTGTGGCGTATATGACATTATCATTGGGTTAAAGTTAAACAGGCTGTTGGGATATGCCTCATTTATTTTCACATTGTTTGGATTTATTTTGAAATCGTTTTTAGAATCACATTTTGTATCAAGATTTTTTAGGGTTTCGTATAGAATTATTTCTTAGAATTCCCCCAGATGTATGTATTGTGAACAGTTTATGTAATTCTGTGTTCCAGATATTGTTGTAACTAGCTGCGGCTTCTGCACTGCAAAGAGATATCCGTAAAAACTGTAGCCTCCAGAACAAGGCTAAGATTTATTAGCACAGTTTTAGCGGCACGCCTTTAAAACTAGATTTAGGTAAAGGTTGAAACATAATTAGATTTAAATAACCATTAAGGATTCAGTTATTTTACGTAAAAGCAAACAAAAATGGAACTAAGTAATAAACAGTCACAATGTTTAACGATTTCTCATTTGAACTTTCAATCAACCAAAATAAATTCGAAAAAAGAATCGCCAAAATCACAATCACCTACCATGAAGACACTCACACCAACACTTAAATCAACAAAAAACGTCCACAAACGTTCAAGTACTACACAAAATCTACAATTACACTTCGGGCCACCATTTTAGTGCCCACAGCAGCGTTGTCGGCGCGTAACCGCAGTAAACACGGTAATAAAACCACAAGGGACCTATCTGAAACGCGATCAGCGACTCATGAATAAATTTATGCCACTTTTTTTAAGACATTCTGTAGTTATAGGTTGGTGGAGGCGCCCGTTTTTATATCATTAAGATGGTGGAGGTTTTAATGTCGAGATGTGCGTGTTAATGGTACGGGAATGGATAAATTGGTGGTCTTATCTCTTGAAGGTTGAGAAGAGATTACGTCAAAATGGAATTGGTATGTCACGCTTTATTACCCGAATTGATAGACAGCGGTGAGTCAAGAGAGACATAGGGCGAGAAGGCAAAGCGTGTCCAAATGTGGACCTAACATCGTTGGCCCACATTTGGCCGGTTTTGTTTAAGTCCGATGTAGTTAAACGTTTGGCCCAAGTACGCACGGGCGCCTTTTTACCGCGGCGATATTTTCGCGCACTGGATTTTAAACTGCTTAGCGCCGAGAGTTGCAAATCCAACAGTGCGTTTTTGACGTGCTGGGATGGGCTCCGTTGGATTCTCTTAAAAATCCAGTGCGCCATAAATCGCTCATCCAATAGAACAACGACGTAATAACAAAAATGTCCAAACTGAGATTTTAAATTTTTTTTAACAGTTTTCTTGAGTTTTCTCATGAAGTTATTACAAATTATTATTGTTATTAAAGTAACATACATAAAATATTTAAAGATTTTATCATAATCATTGGAAATATATCATATTTTTAATTTCAAACTTTTAAAACGTTCTCCTGAAAAATAGCTAGAACGTAATTACGTCATTGTTCTATTGGATGAGCGAAATATTGTCGCGTTATAAAGCGAACCTGGACTTACGCTTTGCCAAACCCAAGAACTAATGATAATAAGAAATAGTGTGAGTCCTTTATTCTAAATTTAATTTACTTCAAACATTTTAATTATTTTTATTAATGAATTGTATTGTACTGTCAAATCCTTCTTTTTTTTTTTCCTGTCTTCATTCTTATTCGTGATAATAAGGAACAATCCCTTAACCTTATCTACAAATATTAATTTATATATATATTTTGTTTTTAATAATTAATTTATTATATTGTTTTAATAATCAATTTGTTTATATAACTGAGTAATGCTAATCTAGTGGCACTTTTAACTTATTCTAATTGTGTTAATATGCGGATAATGTAGTGGGCTGCAATATTGTTAATAATACTTATGTGTCTAATTGTTATTTGTAAACATTTTATATTGTAGCTGTTTATTGTCCCATAATAAAATAAAATAAAATAAAACTCTCAGCAGTCATACTTGCAACCACTAGACTGGCAAGATACACACAAAATCCAAAACTCCAAAATAGCGCTACTGCCTCTAGAAATAAAGCTTACCTTCTGCCCTTATTAGAACATAGTATCCTACAAGACGCCGTCATTGTATCTATTCAAATGGACTATAACGAAGTTAATTCACGCTGTACGGACACTGTATCTAATTATGTGAGTCGAGAATTAGATTTACTGCCTAAAAGCATTAATTATTGCTATCCTAATTGCAGGGAGATTAATTTTATTGGGATCATCGATCGTTCTGGGAGGGTAGTTATTAGGGAAATACTGTTTTAGGCTCCAGAAGAAGGACTGAAGGATTTTTTTGCATAATATTTAAAAAAAAATATGTCATCCGCCATTTTATGGCGCCGGCCATCTTGGACCGATTTTTATCAAACATAGCTAAGAACACTCCCGATTAATTCACCTTTCAAACAAAAAAAACAAAATCAAAATCATCCGTTCGGGAGCTACGATGCCACAGACAGACAGACACACACAGACACGGCAAACTTATAACACCCCGTCATTTTTGCGTCGGGGGTTAAAAAAGGCTACCGCATTCTTTTAAAATAATGTGCTAAAAGGTACAAGACTTCGACTGAAAAATCTAGATTTACAAACAATGTGTAGTTAGGGAAATTGATTGTTTACCAAATTGGCCGAAAATAAAGCCATTTCATACAACTGTAAAGAATGACAGGTGTGATTTGAATATACAGCCAATTTAATTTTGTAGTCACTGTGCTGAACAATCAATTTACCTGACTTTACTATCAGTGTGATTGGCATTTGCGCTGCTATCGAGCAATTATTAATTGGCAGATCAATAGTTATGCCGAGATTACACATGCCAATAATTTGCACCTAACTATACTTGTGCAAGCTTGTAGCTGGTCTCTCCTCGGTATGCGGTAACTAATAATGAAGTATTTAATAAGGTAACTGTAAACATTGTACGCAGCAAATAACTATAATAATGTAAGAAGCTAGTCAAGTAGGTATGCAATAAGCTACACGAGATCCAAAGTAAAAACAATTCGGTCATCATTCACCTAAAAATTGATATAAATATACCTATTCTAAGATAAACAAATACCTCCAGAGAAAAGTCACATATAACAGCTAAATGAATACTAGACTGCACTGAAACATTGATACGAGAATAATGCAGAGAACTAGTACTTCACTCTGGGGACTCATACAAATTCACTCCGAAAACGCAATATTCGTTCTCTATTCATAAAACAAGAACAAGAAAGCTTCGCTACGGACTTATTCGTATAACAAACGACTTCACCCACGTCAAAAATTATGACAACTGACGTTCTGCAAAATAATAGTCTGTCACAGTCCTTATTATTTGTATCTTGTCATTGTAACAAGACGTCCGGCGCCTGACAAAAAAATCATAGCAACGTGTTTCTCTTAGAAATGTTTTTGCTTTGTCTTTTACGTGAGGATTGGTGCTTCATCATTTTAATGATGTTAGGGGACTTTGTTTCAATATAACTACAAAGATGAATCATATAGGTAGGTAAGGTAAGGTCTTGCAAAATTAAAACTGATTGAACGTCATGCATCGTTAATCTTTAGATTATAATAGATCGATAGCCTGTGTAAAGAAAGTTTTCACTCAGGTTTGCACACAGCTCGACCCTGACACAAATAAGCAAAGCACACGAGCTGGCGTCCGTCACTTCCTCCACACAACATTACTGTGACAGACAGACTGACATGTCGAAATGACAAGGGTTCATTGTAACACAAACGTAGGTACGTGCATAGCAATGTTAAATGCAGAACGCTAAAAAGTTGGACGTACTCGGAAATCTCGACAGCTGACCATTCAACAAAATAATTAACCGTCATAAATATTACTCGTTATATTATTCTGAAAACGTCGAGATCGAGTTATTATAGATATTATAGAGGTATGAGGAACAGGGTGTAAAGTTCACTCATACTCTATAGAAAAGGGAGGATCCTCCGACCAGACGGGTGTTGTGTCTGCCGGGCAACTGCCCAATGATTCATGTCGGGCCGTTGTATCTATGCTAGTTGCGCGGTAAACTGCCTGCGCGATGCAGGATTTGCGTGACGTCAGTATGACGCGTTGTCCGCATGTGGCGTTGTAGATACCGCTACAATCTTCTGTTTTATTTGTCAGAGGCAATATTTTTATGGACTTGTATTGTAATAAAATCTAGAAATAAAGCAGCTATATGTTAACATTTCTTATACCTACATAATAGTATCAGATAACTATATTTTGCCGTAGGGCAAAATACAGTTTCACATAATTATATAGAAAATCATTTCTTATTGCGCGTTTGTGATTGCATGCCTGAGGCTTACTGAATACTCTTAGCCTGCATCATACCACTGCTGGACAAAGGCCTCTCCCCATAGATAGATAGATGGATAGATAAACCATGACTTTCATCTCTTTCGATCCAGGCCTTCGAGGGAACAGGGCGTGCGATTGTCCATACAAATGTATTACCCTTTTTTCTTCCTAAATATTGCCTCTGGACCAAAATGTTTTATTTCATAAAATCAAGGTCTGCTGTAAATACGTCCTTGTCATTTTCTCTTTTCACAACATATTTGTAAAGAAAATATAACCCTCTAAAAATTACAAAAAATGCCCTATTTTTACCGCCGTGATTAGAGGACTACCAGACAAATTAGAAAAAACATTAACAGAAAAAAAAGTGATAGAAACCTAAACATACTTTTTCTTAAAATGTTAATGTAAAAACTTTTTAACAAAAAAAAAGTCGGTGTCTTAGGGATCAGTATTTTAGTTTTTGCCACCGACTTCCGAAATTAAAGTTATTTTTCAGTTTGTAGTGTTTTTTTTTCAGTTTGTAGTGTTTTTTTTGGAAGTCGGTTTTTTTTTTGTTAAAAAGTTTTTATTTCTCGCTTTTTAGTGGGTCTATTTATAATTTATCTAAGTTACAATAGCCTAATGTCAACTTGCCCATCGCCTTTTTATAAAATATTCCTTTTCTCGATGCAGGGGCGTTAATTGTTGAGGAGTTCTCCTTTTATTAGTTTTTAGATTAGATGCTGATAATCCTGGCTGCAGCATCAGGCCAGACTTATGTCAACATTGCATTGAACTTAAAATTAGTCCTGTTTAAAATGAGCCCAAACACGACTACGGTGCTGTAATTTAAAGGTTTGTACTTTTTCTGATGCTCCTGGCTTCAGCATCAGGTCTTCGGTGTTCCTCAGTAACAGTACGTTTATCCACACATCGAGTCCTTTTCAATGAGCCTAAACACGATATATCTGCTGTTAGTTGTCGAGGAGTTAGGTACTCTGCAGACTATCCTGACTGCAGCATCAGGTCATGACTTGATGATCATGAGACCAAATGTGGTCGTTAAAAACAGTCCTTGCCTGTTCGAGTAACTTCTTACTGTTAAGGAGTTGTACCTTCCATCATCAGCCCAGCTACCTGAGATGGTGACAACCATACACAAATACACAAGATACTTCATAAAATATGCGAAAAACAATAAGTGAGCCTATAAAATTTGAGGGTTGCCCTCGATTTCTCTAAGATCCCATCATCAGATCCTAACTTGGTGACAATGGGACCACCTCAGAACTATCTACTTTCGAACAAAAAAAGAATTTTGAAAATCCGTCGACAATTGGCGGCGTATTCGATGAACAAACATACAAAAAAAAAAAAAAAAAAAAAAACATACAAACACCCGAACATAGTACCTCCTCCTTTTTGTAAAGTCGGTAAAAACTAATTGGATCGGCTTAGTTTTCGCGGAGAAAGAAAAAAGGGGAATATGAAACGTCGATCTCGTCTAAATGTTTGTGATAAATTCGGTCTGAGCTGCAGCTGTCCCTATCACACACTACGGGGACAGACATGAGATAAAGCGACGGCAATTGTTTCTTCAAATACCTATTTTTCATATTCCTCGCAGGCCCCGTCGTGGACCACGGTCATTTGTTTTGTCCAGCTCGTCCCACCATCTTTTACGGGGTCTATTATCGCGACGCCTTCCGGCTGCTGTAGTGGTCATTTTGGCCCACAGGTAATTGGGAATGAGGCTTAATCGACCCTAAGTCAGCAATATCATAGGATCTTGGAAGTACCTAGGTACACAATTACATAACACGTTGGTTCACAGTTACATCGACATTTAAGCTAGCAATAGATAACGATACTATAACGTTTTCATCACGAAACTATCATGTATGTACCTTTTGCTGAGATACAGGCCTCCTCTCTGTGAGAGGAAGGATGTAATATGACATGTCTTCGAATTTTTTGGTTCTAGAACATGCCGATTTCCTCACCATATTCTCTACCATTACCGCGCCTCCTGGTCTATTCCTTGATATGATGGTCGCTGTAGCACCATGAACATGAGGCTACAGGAGCTAGTGCGAATCTTGGGGTTCACTCGATTAACCGAGTCTGGTTTACCACGCTGGGATCGGTGCAATTCATTCATTCATACATTCTAGGACATGCCGATTTTCTCACGATGTTTTCTTACACCGTTTTGAGAGCTGTGGAGATGAAATTAAATACCCAAAATAAAGGACCTTCCATAATCAGCCTATAATGTTCCCACTGCTGGGACACAGGCCTCCTCTCGGTGAGAGGGAGTGGGCCGTAATCCACCACGCGGGCCCAGTGCGGATTGGTAGATGTCACATGTCTTCGAATTTTTGGTTCTAGGACATGCCGGTTTCCTCACGATGTTTTCCTTCACCGTTTTGAGAGCAGTGGTGATGAAATCATTTACACAAAGTAAAGCGCCTGTCTGGGTTCGAACCTACGACCTACAACTCGTAAGTCGCGGCCGTTACCACTTGGCCACCACTGCTCTCAACCCAAAATAAAGGACCTTTGAAAGATGAAATAATAATTCCGTATATCTTTCTGGCTT
This sequence comes from Oligia strigilis, assembly GCA_951800025.1. Classification (NCBI taxonomy): domain Eukaryota; kingdom Metazoa; phylum Arthropoda; class Insecta; order Lepidoptera; family Noctuidae; genus Oligia; species Oligia strigilis. The sequence goes on along the minus strand of OX637564.1, from coordinate 12,199,473 downwards.
ACATATTTCCATCATGAAACGTTTCGGGAATACCGAAGCCTGTTTAATGACTTTGATCTAGATCTCTGCTTTCCCATTGGCGAACTTACGTCCATATAGAGATAAAGCTAGTAACACAAAGGACCACACTAGCCTGGTATTGGAAGCCAACCCTAGGGAAATTATTGGCTGCGTACTAAATATGGCACATGATTTAAAGCCTTAATTCTGTATATTTCATTGATGCAAATATGGGGAGCACATTATGGTTGGGATCCTGTAACCGTTATAAATGGGACGTCGAATCCAAGGCCTATGGTCGGCTAATGGGACTGTTTTTTATTTATTTATTGGATTGCCAACAGAGGCTTACACAGTTACTTGCATGTTAACATGCATAGGGACAAATACAAGTGTGCACTTCCAATTATAGGCGCAACAACAAGTTTGACATAAATCATAATACAATACACGAAAACGATATTCAGGAATACTACGATAAAAATATTGAACATAATATCTAGTTACGACGAATGTTATTAATTAATATTTGAAAAAAACCGGGCAAGAGCGAGTCGGACTCACGCACCGAGGGTTCCGTACCATCATATATGATTTAAAATTTTCATCGGCGAGCTAATAATAAGTTTTTTTATTGACATAATAAAAGGTGTTACATTTTAATTTGAAGCCCTGACTCCTGAGCTAGGTGGTACCTGTGTTACAGGAGTGTCAATCATGGCTATCAAGCTACTACAATCTGTCAATTTTTTTAAATAGATTTACAACTTTATCGCTAAAACATAAGGTTCAAAGTTGATTGGGGAAATTTTACATTTTCGGGTAGCTTGATGTGCTGGCGTCTGTAACTACCTTAACAGTATGGATTCTGGTAAAAGTAAAGAAGCATGCATCTTTTTAACGAAGTCCCTATTCTTAATATGAAAACAGCCACGGAATAGAAAAAACCGTTTTTATTCCGTGAAAACAGCAATCTCCTTGGTATTGCCAGTGACTTTAACCACAATCCCATCAGGTTGACACGATTCCCTACAAACCATTACCGTCCACTGCTGGACATAGGCCTCCCCCAAGCAACTCCACTTCGACCGGTTCTGCGCTTCTCGCATCCCACGGGTTCCTGCGGCCTTCACTAGGTCGTCGGACCACCTTGTGGGAGGCCTTCCAACGCTACGTCTTCCGGTACGCGGTAGCCAATCCAGAACCTTTCGGCCCCATCGGCCATAGCCTCGTATAGCCTCCTACAAACGGCACGTATATACAATTATATAGTCACCAAAAGAGATAAGTATGCAGGATCGTCGGATATAGTTAAACTTTAGTAAGAAACCGATGGATGTTCTCGAATAAAATTTAATTTTACTAATAGAATCCAAACAGCTCATTTATCAAATTAAATTTCAGTGGACAACCTCCATCGGTTTCTTATTAAACTTCAACTATATCCGACGATCCTGCATACTTATCTCTTTTGGTGACTGTCCAGCGTTTTGCCGTATGTGGCGTCAAAATGGTTCCTATGAAAATGACTGTAGTTTTGAAAATTTCTTTTTTAAGTTGGCATTGACACCAGACAACTGTTAACGGTTAATCAGAGATCCTAGGAAAAAAGGTATTTATTTCTACTGATATCACTCGCACTAAGAGGAGGCCTGTGTCCAGCAGTGGGAACATTATACACTGATTATGCTTTATTGCAGGCCCTAGCACGAACGCGCAAAGAAAACAAGAACGATTTCTGAAGTAACTACCCTTTAGCATTTTGGCTCTTATTTAGTATGCTTAGCATAGTTTATAAACCTACTAACTTCCACCCGCGGCTTCACCGCGAGGTATGTCGATAAACACTATCCTATGTCCTTCCCTGGTATGCAATTTAGCTCTCTGCCAAATGTTATCGAAATCCATACAACATTGATGAGCGTGCACTGAAAGAAATAAGCAGTAAATAAAAATGAAAAAAAAAAATCTGAACTGCTTTAAAAAGTTCCATATGAGCCTAACGTTAAACAGTATTTTTTACTGAACCGAAAACAGTTAAAGCTTCAGGCATAATGTTACCGTCATGACAGTAAACTTTAACGTTTTACTTTGACGTGTTTTTCAGTAAATGGTGTATGGGTCTGAATGCTGGGCCGTGAAGAAGACGAATGAAAAAAGATTGCATGCAGCGGAAATGAGAATGTTGAGATGGATGTGTGGAGTGACGAGAATGGATAAAGTAAGAAATGAGTATATAAGAGGAAGTTTGAAAGTGGCGCCAGTGACAGAAAAGTTGAAAGGAAATCGTTTGTCTTGGTATGGGCATGTGATGAGAAGGGACGAAACGCATGTGACTAAAAGAGTGATGAATTTACATGTTGATGGATGGAGAGGGAGAGGAAGGCCGAAGAAAAGATGGATGGATTGTGTGAGGAATGATATGAAAGAGAAGGGAGTGAATGATAGCGTGACGGTTAACAGGGGAGAATGGAAGAAGAAAACGTGTTGCGCCGACCCCAAGTAGCATGGGATAAGGGCAGGAAGATGATGATGGTATATCAATCATTAAGGCTCCTTCAAACAAGCGCGACACGCGACGCAAATCGCGAGCGGTGCCTTTGCGTCGCGCACGATTCGCGTCGCGTGTCGCGCCTGTTTGCAGGAGCCTTTAAACTTTACTGTTTTGTCTTTTATTGTTTTACAAACATTTCTTCTTACTGTATAGAAGTCAGTTAGTCCGCAAGTCCGCTTTAATGTGGTGTAGTAAGAAGTTTTTCACGACAAGAAAAACGTTTCTGTACCTTGGGCCTTACTCCACGCGTTCGCACTATGCCTTCATGTTTGGATTATTAATTACTCTATCCTAATTTTTAATAAGTCCTACACAAACTTAATTATAAAATTAATCTTTACCTAGTCTACCTTCTATTTTATTACCTAGACAAAAGTTTACCATTACAAGTTAATTCGCTCAATGTAAAGTGAGCTTCAATTTGGTAAAGATATCTGTTTACTGTCTGCCATAAATTTATATCGCTCTTTCGGGAATTATTCCAGGTAAAGGTTATTTCAAGGTACCTAGCTACTGATTTGGTATTATAATTGTCGGTAAAGATAGGGATAGAAGCTATAACAGTTTGCCCGTGGGTGTAGAAATCGCTATATTACTTGGAGTCGTTTCGGTTAAAATAAAGTTCAAAACTGAGAAGAGTGAGCTCACATAATAATATCAGCGTTTACATGACAACCAAGTCCAGTCACTAAGTTATTGTGTGTGTCAGTAGTGTCAAAATCACACTAATATTATAAAGCGAAAGTATGTGAGTGTGGGGGTGTGTGTGTGTGTTTATATGTTTGTTACTTCTTCACGCTCAAATGACTGGATCAATTTCGATAAAATTTGGTATGGAGGTAGCTGACACCCTGGATTAACATATAGGTTACTTTTATCCCGATATTCCCACAGGATCGAAACTTATGCGAGTGAAACCGCGGGGCGTAGCTAGTGAAATATAAATGCGACCATCTTTTGACGTGGTACAGCGAATTGAAGATTTACAGTCCGGCTGTCGAAAAAATGCGTTCCTGACACCTGCAGTCAGTGCGACAATTCTAGTAACTAGCTCATAAAGATAATATTCGCAAAACACGTATTCGTTTGTATGAAACTGAGAGGTGTCAAGAACATTATTCTCTCAGCGGCGGTACTGTAAATAAAATAATATAAACAATTGCCAATCTATTCTGTAAAAATCTTACGGTGGAAACTTCGGTGTAGTGAGCTGTCAATAATGTTAATTCCTAGCATCAGTATGACAGAACATTTCTTATAGAGTTTCAAAATCTTTTATACGGGATTGTTAATGAGTAAAACACTAAAAGATCTCAGGTATATCAAACGGAATCGAATGTAGATTTCAAGTAGGGGTCCATTTTATACATCCAATATGTAGTAACCATTCGATTTTACAAAGATCTTTCGATAAATAACAGGGACAAAGCAAAAATGGAGAACATTCAAAACAGTCAAAGAAAAGAGCCAGCTTTTTAAAAACACATACGTACGAATTTGACTTATTCAGTGAAGATTCATGTATAGTCAAATAGTAATTTTATTGCTCCACCACCGTAAAGGCTGAATGTCACTTGTAAGTGACATTCAACCAAGACGTGTCATCATCATCTGCCTAGCCTTTTTCCCAACTATGTTGGGGTCGGCTTCCAGTCTAACCGGTTGCAGCTGAACACCATTATTTTACATGGAGCGACTGCCTATCTGACCTCCACAACCCAGTTACTGGGTAATACGATACCCCTTGGTAAGACTCTGGTTGTCAGACTATCGGGCTTCTGACTACCCGTAACGACTGTCAAAGATCCACGAATGACAACGGGCTTAACGTGCTTTCCGAGGCACGGAGGGATCTCGGTATGTAAAGATGGTCACCCATCCACAGACCAACCGCGGCAAGCGTAGCTTCACCTGATCGATCGACCTGTGCGGCTGTTATTATTTAGCCACGGACCCCTCCGTTTTAAGACGTGTGTACATCTTAATGCATTGACTGCCACCGCGGTCACCGGTGACCGCGAACAATAGATTTTCTATTGTGTCTGTGGTCTGACAGTCAACGTGTTAAAACGACAAGGTCTATTTGTTTAGGTGACAGTAGAGTAGAGAATCTTCTTTCTCCTCAAGAATTGGGCCATCAAATGCAAAAAGATTTCAAATCCGACTAGTTCCAGTGATTAGCACGTTCAAACAAAGAAACTCTTCAGTTTTATTAGTAGTTTTTAAAGATAGTACAGACACCACCACATCAAGCTACTACAGCAATCTGTCAAATGTCTCTAATAGATTCTCAACGTTATCGCTAAAGCTTAAGGCTCAAAGTTGATTGGGAAAATTTGACAGTTTCGGGTAGCTTGATGTGCTGGCTGGCGGCGTCTGTACATACAAATTACATATTTTCTACCTTAGATAGTGAATAGGCTATTTGACAATGTAAAAAATAAGGTCATAATTATTGACACTCGTATAGATTATCGCTTTGAAAATCGATTTGCATTAATTTTACTACAAAACAATGTATTATTTATTAAAAAAATCCCGAAAAAACTTCATCTTTTTAAATCTGGCGCCACGTAATCGAAAACGGTCTGGATTGGCTGAACTTATGATGACGTCATGATATATTCAATTTCTGTCTATCGTTGACAGAACAGATGACTTTTGTCTAGTATCTCGACCGTTTCAACGTTTGTTTACGTGTATTGTGACGTCACGACGCCATATTGTTAAAGATAGCGTTTCGGCGGCTTATTTATACAGTACATTTTTATTTACTATTTTCTAAAAGAAATACATTATGCAATTTGAAGTAATAGGTTTTTGTGGGCTCGTTAGACACCACACCATTAAATAATCTGAGATGTTTATCAGAAACCAGTCAAATAGCCTATTGACAAAAGTAATATAGCAATCTCGAGGTCGAATATAACTGCGTTTAACCTGTATACGAGTCTTCCCGTAATATATTATTTATCTTTAAATTGATTCATTCATTGTCCTGCCCACAGATATAGATAGACCTAGATAACGCAAGTATCACGAACTGTATGAAAACCAAGCGTGTCATTTTTTGACTACCTGCTATGACGTCACAAGCTCGCGCTCTCGCTCACACTTACCCAGCCAGCAGTACACAGGACTGAGCGCGAAAGTGGCGGCTTACGATTCTTTATCGTAAGCTGGTGCGATTTTTGGCACGCGAAGTAGTTGCTCTTGCGTTATCTAGGTGTATCTATATCTATGGTCCTGCTCTTATCCCAATTTATTTGGGGTCGGCGCAACTTGCCTTTTTCTTCCATACTTCTCTATTAGTCGTCATCTCGGTAGCCATGCACCCATTCTTTCTTCGTTTATCTCTTTTAAGATAATTATTCATTACCGGAATACGTAGCGTTGGAAGGCTCCCACAAGGTGGTCCGACGACCTTGTGAAGGCCGCAGGAACCCGTTGGATGCGAGAAGCACAGAACCGGTCGAAGTGCTTGGTTGAGGCCTATGTCCAGCAGTGGACGTCTTTCGGCTGTAATGATGATGATGTTTATGAAAAACACGAATACCAAGACTTTACCACCGCACAGCCCTACGAATACCGTACCTAAGCCTAAAAATGTAACCAAAGGAAAACAATCCAAAAAAAATCTATTTTCCCCTTCGTATTTTATTCAGCACTTTTATAGACCCCGCCGGAAGGGTCGAAGTCCAGGGTCCGAATTCTATAATTACATCCTAAAGGGCCCTGGTCCATGGGCCCCTCTTTTTACATATTCATAAGGGAAATTGACTTCCGTTTTGGGGCTAAAAGAAGTCGGTCCACAAATCCAGTGAAAAGTTTTGTAACCTTTTGTGTTTTGAGAGTAGGTACTTACGTACAATTGATCTTTTTATTTGTACTTTTTGCCTGCGAGTTTTTTCGCGAGATTGTGAAGATTAAATTTATTTATCAGTAATTTCGTCTTGACAGATTTATTTAAATAATTATTTATTTATTTTAATTGTCATTTTGAACAACCTTCAATTATTTCAATCATAAATAAAGGACAAAATCGTGTTGATTAACTTAATATTTTGCTAGCTGTGTGTACCTATATGATTTCTTAAATATAATAAATACCTTTGGGGTAAAATTGGGTAACACCACCTTTCATTTTGACAATAATTCACCTACCAGCCACTTCTCAGGAATTTTACCACTGATTTTTCATCACTGTCAAAATCACAGTGATCTTTATTGGCGTTGCAATAAGGTTGGTATTGAATTGCTGCCATTGTCAAGTCTGTCAAAATCACAATAATCTTTGTTTTCGTTGCAATAAGGTTGCTATTCGGTTGCTGCTGTCAGAGGTAACATAACTTAGAACGGACTGTTTGTTTACTGTCGTTATTTACGGTAGCCGAGCAAATGTTTTTTAATATAAAATGAAGTAGATACCTAATAAATTATGAATTTCCTTCAAGTTGCTATAGAAAATGTATTACATAATTGGGGTACGGGTGTTCGAAATTACCCTAAGTACAGACGCCAGCACATCAAGCTACCCGAAACCGTCAAATTTTTCCAATCAACTTTGAACCTTATATGCCTTAGCGATAAAGATGAAAATCTATCAAAGATATTTGACAGATTGTAGTAGCTTGATGTGGGCCTCTGTACCTAACTTACTCGAATTAGTTCCTAAAGCAGCGGTAGGTAGGTACTTTCAGGCTTTGCATTGCCCTTTATATAAGAAACAAGTCCCAAACGACCAACCACTACTCATATCAGCTTCAATAAATCACTCAGATCAAAATCAAGTCAAATATTATATGTACGACATCTTAGAATCTTACATCCCGTCTGTCAAATCTAGTGACGCCGGTGTCATCTCGAGAGAGAACTTTAATAACGTTGTCATATTGTAGGAAGTATTCCATTGAGATTTGTACTAGTTACAATTTGGTGAGATATGGCTTTATTACTATTCATTAATTACTTAGATTATATGGAATCAAGATGGCTCTGCTACCACTAGTGTTACAATATTGATGTTTTAAATTATTATAGACGTCACGAAAGTTCACTCATCCTTCGACGGGTATTGTGGTTCGTGTGATCTTACCCGACGATTGATGTCGAACGTTGTATTTAAGCTAGTTCCGCAGTAAACTCTGCTTGCGCGATGCCGAATTTTCCGTGACGTCAGTGTGATGCGTAGTTTGCATTTGGTGATGTAGATAACACTAATTTAATTACAATTTTAGTAACTATTTTATCATAATTGCTGCTTATTGAATTTTTTATCTTCATACTTCGTAAAACAGCGCTACAGTTTGCAAAAAACATAAGACATTTTGAATTTCGCGGGCTACATCAACGGATTCCCAAACGACCATCACGACTCACTCAGCTTTAATAAATCACTGAGACATCTTAGCATCTTACAACCGGTCTGTCAAAACAAATGACGCCGGAGTACTCTCTCTCGAGAGAACTTTGTCAATATTGTCATATTGTAGGAAGTATTCCAGGGAGATTTGTAGTGGTTACTCGTACGCTTTGGTTTGATATGGCTTTATTGCTACTAATTAGTGACTTCGAATAGACGGAATTAAGTTGACTCTGACGAGTTAAGCCCATTCTATACATATGTTTTTCTTGCCGTGAAAACTACGGTTTATTCGCCGTGTGTTGGCACGGTCGTCAGTGTTGTATGGATCACTATGAAAGATTGTTGATAGACACGTTGTTCTACGGCGCGGTTTATACGCCGTACCGTGCCCCCTTAATCTATTCTCTTGATCAGAATGTCAAAATAACTGACGAGGTTTGTTCAAACCTTCAGTTTCCATTATTGTATAAGTCACGCTAGCACCACAAATCAATCTGGCTCTTTCAACTTCAAATACAGAGAGATACAAAACGATGTTTTATATTTGTTACAGGCGGTCGAGAGAATGTGTTCCTGATACTTGTATAATGTGTTCATAATTTATTATGATCTACAGTGACCGTATCGCCATTGGCTTTCAGCTTTAGCGTTATCTATGTCAATAAAATCTGCAACCATCATAATGTGCTTTAAAATCTCATGTTGCCTGTTTTAATCGCTTGACAAAAAAAAAGTAACTCGGTGTCTTGGGATCTGTATTTTAGTTTTTTGCCACCGACTTCCGAAATTAAAGTTATTTCATAATTTTGAGTTAATTTCTTTTTGAAGTCGGTTTAATTTTTTTAAATTACTTTTTATTTCGTAACTTTTAGTTTTTGCACTAGAATTTTGCCAAGGTTTTGAGATGTTTTCCTTTTGACACTACACCCGTACCTCGTATCAATAAGCCAGGCCGTCACACTTACACGTATTAATCCATATCTTGAAAATTACAGAATCGATTTTCATGAAACTTGCACTGTTCCATAAGTTGAAGGAAATGTAAGCCAGTAAAAAAAAATTGTCACGATCCAATTAATAGTTGCTGAGAAATGCGTGGACAAACATACATACATACATACAAACGTCTATGAAATTTTGTATATTTGTTAGGAAGCCTTAGTAGATTGTCATATGTAAATATAATGTAATTCCAATAATATTACATACGAAGTGTCGAATTGATAACCTCCTTTTTTTTGAAGTCGGTAATAAATAACAACCAATTACTTCAGCTGTTGACGTGATATTTATCAACAGACTAAAATTTATTTTATACAAATGTTGCACATATTTTTTCTTACTTCAATTTTATTATCAGATCGCAATTAGCTTCTGTCAGCACCATTAGCATTTGTAACAGTACAAAAACAATGTAAATGAACCTAGAACCTTTGCCCTTGAATGAAGGGGTTTGCCAATTCATTTTAAACCTTGGAGATAAAGTTAAAAATGTCGTATGTGCCTGCTATCTTACCTAACGGCAACTGTACCTTTCAACGCGGAAAACAACGATTTATTTAATACAGCCGATGAAGTTTTATGATGATGGTTTATTCTTGTGAAGCCTTTTCTTAGAACTGATTGTATTAATTAACTTTATGAGCCAACACCACTATTTCCTTAATCTTTAGCGAGTTCTTTTAGGGCAACATTCCCAGATCGCACTTTGACTTTACTTTTAACATTGCTGAATATGAACATTATTTATTTATTAGCTTTATTTTATACCTTACATGTAGTTCTTAAATTCTGTTTTGTGTTGTGTACTTATTTATTTATTTGTTAGTAATGTTAAATGATAAATGATTTTATTTTTGTAAGTAGGTTTGTACAAACACTTTTACACGTCAATCATGTTTTTTTTTTTAAACTAGATGAAGTCGGCGTTTCCTATCTGACTATTCTGAGAAGAAAGGCCGAAACAAACTCAGAGGTCACAGTCTCTTAAGTCCAGACATAATCTTGGTCAGGTTATATTATTATGAAGACCGTGTAGATCGATGTCTGAGGTGGTCTTTTGAGGAAAGAACCACACAGATTGAGAGGACCTGTTCAGTCAGTGCACGCATTTGTCAGAAATCGTGCAGTTCAACTCAAGTCTGTTAGTTTTATACTTAGATAAGGTTATTATTGTTGGGTGTAAGGGCCGCCTTTTGCGGTGAAAGGTGAATATGAACATTAGTTAAGCATAATTATACCTAAGGTTCTCAGTTTCTCTTATTTCACATTAACGAAACGCTTACTTTACGCAGTAAAGTCTGTGAAAGTTCTGTGCAGTGTTACTCCCATGTGTTTTCACCTTACTTCTATTATTACGCTAGTTTTACCAATATTTAATAAATAGATAAACATCATCTGCCTAGCCTTTTCCCAACTATGTTGGGAACAGCATAACGTGCTTTTCGAATGTTGGGGTCGGCTTCCAGTCTAACCAGATGCAGCTGAATACCAGTATTTTTTTCTTCACAAACCAGGTGTTAGATAATGCATCCCTTGGCAATGCATTCCTTCATTTCTGATTGTCAGACTTTCGGCCTTCTGACCCGTAACGGCTGCCAAAGATCAGCAACAAATGACAGCCGGTCCAATGGTTTAACGTGTTTTCCGAGGCAGGGAGGGGTCTCGATAATATAATGGATGATCACCCATCCATCGACCGACCTCGGCAAGCATAGCTTAACCTTTGATGGACCCGTGCGCCTGTTATTATTGAGCCAGGAGCGCCCAACAAAAAACTGCTTATCAATTAAAAATAAATTACCTTCCCCATTTAACCATAATCTATACATATAATAAATCTGTAGACGAGGCGTTTCTGTACATTGAAAATAAAAATAAAAAAAATAGTTGGGCTGTTATAGGATAACCAACAGATGCCATTTCTTCAATTTTTGGAATTTTTGTCTGTTTGTCTGTTTGTCTGTTTGGATGTGACAGATTTTGAACAGGCTCAACGTAAAAAGTACCAAACCAATATGGTTCATATTTATACTCCAATATAGTGTAGAACTCCGAGCAGTGATTAGTCTTTGTTTCATCGCAATCGCTTCAGTCTATCAAAAGATATAATCAATTTAAAGCATTCTATAACAATTTTTATTGCAATAAGTGGAAACATGTAACGACATCTATTGGCGCGATATAGTACTAACGAAATCATAATGTGATCTTTAAAACATTATTATGTGTTTAATCACGTCGTAAAGGCTTGCCTTTATGACGAAATAATTCTGATCCTTATGTCTGTGTTATTTAAAAAAATAAATAATGATAATGTTTAAATAAATAATATAAACATATATAATAAAATCGTATATAATAAAATCGTAGGAAAGGCAAAACTGTACATAGAATATATAAAAAAAAATACTTGGGGCGTGATCTACAATCGATATCGAAGCCAAAAATATAGTTTTTAGAATTTTTGTCTGTATATATGTCCGGGCTAAACTCAAAAAGTACTGCATGGATTTACTTCAAATTTTGCATGAATATTACTAAGAGGTCGGGTCAACATATAGGCTACATATTATCACGCTATCACCTACGAGGAGGAGCTGTGAATCTTTATTTTTCTTACGCATTCTGTGACAGCGTGTAATCTAACGACGCATATTTAAATGTTGTTTTTGAGTAAGTCATGCTATTATCTAGCTTTACACTATAAAAACTTTTACGCCATTTAAGTAACTTGGGCAGAGAAACATAGTTTAATGAATGTTAGTAGTATAAGACAATTTTGAAGCAGCACCATCTATGAGATTTCATAAAAATCAAATCAAGTTACATGTCAACACTTTTTGGAAATTAATAGTTTAAATTTGATCATGTTGGTGAGGTTAGTAGTTAGTTATTCTTAAAATTCATAGATGGTAATGTGCATTTTCTTCATAAAAGTTGTATCGTATAGTTTTGATAAATTCAAGTTCCAACAAAACCCTCAAAATCTTGAGCAGAGTTGAGGAAGACAATTTAAAAAAAATGCGGTGTTAAGTATTACAAAAAAGTTATGTTCATTGATGATGATCATTTCTTCATCAATTTCATGTTGTTAGTACAAAATAAACATTGACTGTTAATACTTTTGTTCGGTATTTATCTGTGTGATTATTGCTTGGTAATTAATATATTTTCATGTCGTATAGGTACCTAATTATAAACTTAAATTATACCGTGCATCCGAATAACGGCGAATGCGATTTTCTGCGGTTGTTACTTCACACTGTCCGAGGCAAAGTCTTTCGCCTTTCTGAGGACATTTGATGGCGTGGAGTTTCCCACTTACCGCGCAGCATGCGTAGCACATCACCTTCTGGACGGTGACCAAAATTGGGCTGACACCCTCGCGGAGGCGAGCGTCAGTGACAGTCCCAGCCGCATGCGTCATCTGTTTGCCGTCATCTTAGTGTTTTGTGGAGTCGCGAACCCGGTAGCTTTGTGGGAGAAGTATCGCCATCATCTGTCGGAAGATTTTCTACGAGCTTTGAGGCGTGCTACTGGAGATGAAGTCGGAGACGGCGAAATGACCACCATACGAAATGACCATGTCGCTTTGTTCTCTTCAGAGCAAAAACAAATTTATGACACCGTCCTTGAAAGCGTTTGGCAAAACCAGGGTAAAATGTTTTTCTTGGATGCTCCTGGTGGAACAGGAAAAACATTTGTTACCACTGGCATACTTGCAGAGGTCAGGAGGCTAGGCAAAATTGCTATTGCTGTAGCGTCGTCGGGAATCGCTGCCACACTGCTTCCGGGACTGCAAGACAGCACATGCCATGTTTAAAATTCCCATCGATTTAGAGAGCGCCGAAACGCCTGTTTGTGGTGTGTCACGTAACAGCGATAAGGGACACGTGCTCAAGGATTGCTCTCTGATCGTATGGGATGAGTGTACGATGGCCGAGGATCGAGGGCTGACGAGGTGAATGCTTCGTTGAAACGATCTTCGTTGTGGTCACGAGTTCGTACGCTGCGCTTGACCATTAATATGAGAGCTCGGCTCGGCGGCAATGCACGCGCTCAAGAATTCTCCGATGTCCTTCTAAGTCTTGGCGAAGGCACTCTACTAGAAGAGAGAGGTAGACAGGTGGTGCTTCCAGAGTCTCTCGGTAGAGTGGTTTCCAGCTTAGAAGAACTCATTCGCTGTGTGTACGGGGACATTCAGTCGTATACCGCACCAACAGAATTCTTGGGTGTGTGAGCGGGCCATTTTGACGCCCAAAAATTATCAGGCTGCAGCAATTAACGAATGCATTCTCTCGGAAATTGAGGGGAATGAAGTGGTCTACACCTCGATAAACACTGTTGTCAAGCAAGATGACGCCACACATTATCCCGTGGAATTTCTGAACTCCCTGTCAGCAAGTGGACTTCCAGCGCATACCATCAAGCTGAAGCGGTGTCCCGGTTATGCTTCTTCGGAACCTATCTCCTCCGAAGTTGTGTAACGGGACCCGCCTTAAAGTCATCTCGCTCCACAGACACACCATTGAGGCGGAAATTCTTACGGGTTGTGGCGTCGGCGAGGCAGTATTTATACCACGCATTCCCCTCATACCTCATAACTTCCCGTTCCAGTTCAAGCGCGTACAGCTCCCCGTGAGTGTTTGCTTCGCGATGACCATCAATAAGTCGCAGGGGCAGACACTGAGGGCAGTGGGTGTCGACGTCAGGACGAGTTGCTTCTCACACGGGCAACTGTACGTCGTCGCTTGCTCCCGCGTCATCACACATTTTGGCTCCTGGCAGCATAACTACCAACGTAGTTTATAGGGAAGTGTTGTAAGGTATATATGATACCTTTGAACGTATTTTTACTCTTTTGTGTCCTGGAATGTATTCCTGCATTATTTTCTCTATTTCCTTCAGTCACCTCTTATGACTGAACTCAGCAGGATTCCCATATAACTCTCTTCACTTGCTTCGCTTGCAAAAAAAACTTATATTTTAATGCTATTTTAAAAGTAGTTTACTTTATAATGCTATAGCGACACTGGCATCTTAGGTATTTTTGGTGCTGTAGAGCCTTCACGCAGACGACGTCGCGGGCAGCAGCTAGTAAATAATAAAGCTGAAGAGTTATAATCTCTGGAACAATATCTTGGAACAGTCGGATTACAATTATTTCAGTAGGTTTTATAGCCCAATTCTTGAGGAAGGCTATAATAGGCTAAGTATTTAACGTCACGCTAGGACCGAGCAAAAATAAAAAAGTCAGTCAGAACGTTAAGCGAAAATGAACTAATCGCATTGCCTGCCCGCGCTGGGCAGGCGATGCAATGCGATAAAGTGGGTTGGAGGAACAAGAAATTTCACGCGGACGAAGTCGCGGGCAGAAGCTAGTAATTAATAAATATTCATTTGTTTTACAGATGACCCGTCTGATTTAATAAATGATACGTTCTCCGATCACCAAGGAGCATTAATATGCAGCCACAGGCCGATGAATCAATTTAAAATTATTACAGGAATTGCTGTCATTAAAACGATGTTGTATGGTGGTGAATAATTTATTACACGCTGACTTTTATACATATTACCTATTGTTATTATAATTATAGCTTTTGCTCGCGGCATCATCCGCGTCAGCATCAGGCTAAAAGTCACCCAAAGGGCAATGGAGAGGGCTATGCTTGGAGTTTCTCTGCGTGATCGAGTCAGGAATGAGGAGATCCGCAGGAGAACAAAGGTAACCGACATAGCCCGAAGAATTGCCAAACTTAAGTGGCAGTGGGCAGGGCACATTGCTCGCAGAACAGATGGCCGATGGGGCCGAAAGGTTCTGAAGTGGCGACCGCGTACCGGAAGACGTAGCGTTGGAAGGCCTCCCACAAGGTGGACCGACGACCTTGTGAAGGCCGCAGGAACCCGTTGGATGCGAGAAGCACAGAACCGGTCGAAGTGGAAGTGCTTGGGGGAGGCCTATGTCCAGCAGTGGACGTCTTTCGGCTGAAATGATGATGATGATGATCATCCGCGTATCAGCAAGCGCAGTGTGGGACGCCCCCAAACTAGATGGACCGACGACCTAAAGAAGGTGGCTGGGACAGACTGAATGCAGAAGAGGGAAGTCAGGGTGTTGTGGCTCAGCCTGGGAGACCTATGTACAGCAATGAACTGCAATAGCCTGAGTTGATTGATTGATTTACTAGCTGCGCCCCGCGGTTTCCCTATAGGGATACAGGGATGAAAAGTATGTTATGTGTTAATCCTGACTGTCAGCTACCTCCATACCAAATTTTATCAAAATTGGTTTAGTCGTTTGTGCGTGAAGAAGTAAGAAACATAAAAACACACACAAATTTCGTCTTTATAATATTTGTGTGACTAGCTGCGCCCTGCGGTATCACCCGCATAAGTTTCGATCCCGTGGGAAAAAGAGAAGAAAAGTATCCTATTTGTTAATCCAGGGTGTCAGCTATCTCCATACCAAATTTTATCAAAATTGGTTTAGCCGTTTGTGCGTGAAGAAGTAACAAACATGCACAAACTTTCGCCTTTATAATATTAGTTAGGTGTTGAACAGTAGGTAGGAACCAAATGTAAATTGAATTAATCTCTAGGTAATCAAAGTAGGAAGGAAAATCTTTCTAATTATTGTCACAATTCAATCTAGAACAAAATAATTATCTAATAAGCATAGGATTTAACCTTCTAGGGTTAATCATAAGCTAATTAGATCATAATTTGCTTCGTAATAATGCGATGTTCTAGTTTAATTCTATATTGTTGTCTATTGTTTTCGTCCTTGCTAGATTTCATCAGTATTACTGTTATCCTTTACATAATTCCAATGAGCGTCGCGGACGACAATTACCTACGAGTATTTAGTAATAGCTTTTTCCTGCGACTTCGCTTGCGATTCAGGATGAAAAATAGCCTATGTCCTTTTCCATGTGCGCGTGCCTCCAAATCCGTTCAGACGTTTTAGCGTGAAAGCGTAGCAAACAAACATACAGAACTCAAACCTTTTCTTTTTTTATAATATAAAATAGAATAGAAATAGTCTTTAATATGTACATCATTTATATCTGTGATATTAGTTTAGATAAAGCCAGATTACTGTCGAATTAGTTAGGTCGTAGGTAACTTGTAGGTAATTAATTGCTAAATAGAGGCGTTCGTCAAGGATCTAGGTTATAAATGCTATAATTGGAGATAAAACCATTTTTTTTTTTATTCAAACAATAATAGCGTGCCTACAGTACAGGCGCTTGAATGACATTGACAAGGGGGCGGGCGTCGTTGGTAAACATTTGTGGAATTGTTGTTAAACATTTGTGGAATTGGAAAGTGTATTGAAAAAACTAGACGGCGACGTTACTTCGGATTTTTGCCACACGCCAAAAGATCCTTGTACAGTCAACAAAAGAGATAAGTATGCAGGATCGTCGGATATAGTTGAAGTTTAGTAAGAAACCGATGATGAATTTTATTTTATTAATAGAAAACAAACAGCTCATTTATCAAATTAAATTTCAGTCGACAATATTCATCGGTTTCTTACTAAACTTTAACTATATCCGACGATCCTGCATACTTATCTCTTTTGTTGACTGTGCCTACAACTATTAAATATTTTAGGATTAAAGTTTACAAACTTACTTTTTGTTTGTTTCAATGTGCAAACTTTGCTATAGCACATGACACAAAGGTCAGATATCTCGAAAAAGTTCTGTCTATTTTTATACCCAGTCTTTTTACTAATTAAAGTGATTGGCGAAACTTCACACACTTGGTAATGGGCGATAAACGATAGCTAAAAAGAGAAAAATAAAAAACTACCGTCTTTCAAAAAACACTACAAAGTGTAAATTACAAAGTAAATAAGACAAACCGACTTCCGAATTTAAAGGTATTTTTCATTTTGTCGTGTTTTTTAGGAGTTTATTTTTTTTGTAAAAAGTTTTTTGTTAAAGCAAAAAGTGTTCAATTTTTGAACACTTTTTTTTTTTTAACAAAAACTTTTGCTTTTCACAAAAAACTTACAAAATAAAAAACTTCTAAATTTAATAATGCTGATATGAAAACACCGGTCAATGCGTGTTTCCTGGACTTATCGAGGGCATTTGACCTGGTGTCATACGATATCTTGTGGGATAGGTAAGCTACAAAAGGAAAGCAGCGTTGTCTGTACTGTTACTTCTATAGTTAAGTTTTGGTATGAGAATCAGACGAACTATGTCAGGTGGGGTGGAACTCTGTCTAATCCTGAATGTATTGTGTGATAAGTGGGACAGCCCCATGCTGGCTCACTGGATACGGCTGCACACGTAGGTGTCAGTCGTTTCAATTTTGTATATAGTGTGGTTTTTACTAAAATTAAGCTACGAGTTTTACTAACAACATACGGATATTGTAATTTGAAATAAATTTATTATTATATTATAAAGACGACGTCGACTAAGATAATAAGATCCAATAGGATGAAAAAAGAATCCAACAAAAGAACATGTTTTGTGAGGTCCAACAAAAAACTTTACGGAATCCGGAAAGAAATAAAACATAAGTTTCTATTGAAATGTATATTTCAGAATAATAATTTGTTCTCACATTATTCATGTTTGCAATCATTTATTTTGACATATTGTTTCATATTTGAATATAATTGTTTATACACAATCATTTTATTTATTTTTTCATCATTAGTGTCGAATAATTAAAGAAATATGGCAATGTAGGATGACGTCACATATTGAGAAGGGAGTTTTTTCTTTTGTGTAGTGATCAATCACACTATAATATTATAAAGGCGAAAGTTTGTGAGTGTGTGTGTTTATATGTTTGTTACTTCTTCACGCTCAAACGGCTGGACCAATTTTGATAAAATATTGTATGGAGGTAGCTGACACTCTGGGTTAACATATAGGCTACTTTTTATCCCGATATTCCCACGGTATCGAAACTTATGCGGGTGAAACCGCGGCGCAGTTAGTTATATCTATATACAATGTGTCCGGTCATGGACTAGCGATATTCTAGGTACTTATGTAACAACTATTCTAGTACACAAATACACTATACACTAGGGTCCAATCCACTAAAATATTAACGTTAATTTAATGTTGTATTGTAACTTAGCTCAAAATCTGTCGATCTAGGAAAAAATTAAAAAGGGTCATAGGGGTTGTTTTGCAGTAATTTACAATAATTTGTTGATTGGCATAATTTTTTTTTTTTTTTTTTTGGAGTTAAAGCTGAAGAGTCTCTGATTTTTCTTTGTTTGGACGCGCTAACCTCTGGAACTACCAGTCGGATTTGAAAAGTTCGTTTTGCATTAATAGCCCAATTCTTGAGGAACGCAATATTAACATCACAGTAGGACCCTATGGAGCCGAGCAAAAACAAAAAAGTCAGAAAAAACGCGGAGCGAAAATGAAGTAATACGCGGTGAGTCGGGAGAAATTTCACGGGCAGATAGTTAGTTATTTATTTATTTATGTATACTTTATTGTACCCCACAAAAATACATAACATGAGAAAAATATCAAACACTACAAAATATACAATGGGCGGCCTTATCGCTTTCTGCGATCTATTCCAGGCAACCTTGGAATGGACAGTGATTTTCCTGGACATAAAATGGGGCTGTAGTTATATACCTTTTATGTATATCTATCGTAAAGCCTTCGTTGAATAGTACCTACTTTTAGTTGTTGTGGTTAGTGGTTGACGTAAACTCCTACGTCAAACACTAAAAATAGCTACTTTTCAACTTAACCCGTACCTACAAGATGATACATGTTCAACCAATTACTAGAGTATAAAGTATCATAGGGGCACTCTTGTTTTAATAATGCTCTCAAAACGGTGAAGAAAAACATCGTGCGGAAACCGGCATGTCCTAGAACCAAACATTCGAAGACATGTGACATCTACCAGCCCGCACTGGGCCCGCGTGGTGAATGACGGCCCACTCCCTCTCACAGAGAGGAGGCCTGTGTCCCAGCAGTGGGAACATTATAGGCTGACTATGATGATGATGATGATGATACCTTTAAAATACAAAATCTTAAATTCGTTCATTGACATAGCCTTAACCACTGGGTCTAGAAACATGATGTTTTATTTAAGGATTTTTGAAAATGAGTTAAACGCACGAGGTCCTGGCCGCAATTCCCATGTCGGGCAAAGTGTTA
Source organism: Oligia strigilis (assembly GCA_951800025.1). Classification (NCBI taxonomy): domain Eukaryota; kingdom Metazoa; phylum Arthropoda; class Insecta; order Lepidoptera; family Noctuidae; genus Oligia; species Oligia strigilis. Next base: position 12,180,374 of record OX637564.1, on the reverse strand, counting down.
TTGGGAGTCTGGATTTGTACCCTATTGATGACAATAGGCTCTCCCCTATTACGTGGGACTTAAACCTTACTGGCGAAATGTAGGTGTACCATAGGTACTGCAACCCTTCGGAAATACAGGCGTGATGTTATGCTATAATATTTGACACTATGATTGAATATCGGTACATGGTCTGAATATTCAATATGCATGAGCATATTGAATGTTAAGCATGTTCATGAGCATGAATAACCGTTATTACATAGACTAGTAGGCAAACGAAATACAGCCTAATCACCCATAGATCAAAACTTGTAACGCTAAAGAACTTAATTATGTCTTCAACGCGGCATTCAATACTGTTCTTAAGATTATTTTAGTGTCCCTATAGGTTACATTTTATGACAGGAAGTTTATTGTTTCCACGTCAATATAATGAGCAGTTAACTTATAATAAGAAAACATTACAGGCACTCAACTAAAATTATTAATGGGTATAATCTTATGGTGTTCCACAGGGGTGTATTCTGAGACCAAACATTTTTAACTCTAGAATACAAATCTTATTTTATCATCACTTATTGCTAATGATCGCCTCAGAGGCAATTTTATAAGATTTTTTAAATCTTTTACTTAAAATTTAGAATCTTTAGACGAAATAACAGGCAAGTATTCTACTTTTCATAAATTCAAAATGTTATTTCCCGAGAATCTCTGATTATTCCAAAAAAACACTTTAAATATAATATGAAACCTTCTGATACGTCCTTTTATTAGATAATTAGATAAAAAAAAAAAACAATACGTCTGAGTGCTGATTTTTATATACAGGGTTATTTTAAATTGGCTAGCTAAATTCCATAGACGCGACAGGTATCGATATCTAAACACGATAAAATAAAAAGATTTGATATGTTTTTGGGAGGTCAACGACCGCTGTTGGTGTTCTTACTTGAAGTATGACTTCAGAAAAACTGTTTTGTTATATTTTATCGTGTTTACATATTGATACCCATCACGTCTGTAAATTTTACACAAAAAACAGATATTTCGTTGGTTATTAAAAAAAATTGCTGTTTCCTATAAAAGTGCAATTCCTACGCGGTCAGAATGTATGGAACAGCTAATTTATTTTTACATCACCGATGAAAAATTTCATCGCAGGGGGGTCCAGAATCACTTAGGGGAAATACAGACTGCGCGTCAATGAAAAAAAAACTAGAAATGTTGTTGTTCCTTTCGCCCACTGGGTATTCTACTGGGTATCGTGACAACCGTGATAAGGATAATATTGTTATATATTTAAAGATAAAAACCGGTCGATTTCATAACATTATCACTTCTTACGCATGATATATCCTTACAATATTGATATTGACCGGGGCTTGAAGGTTTTTTTGTATGTCAGTCACTGCATAAAAAGTATAGTAAGACCAAAACCAGATTCGAAAATTATATAAGCTTAGTAACAGTTCGGTAACCGCAGTATGGATATTGGACGCGATATAAAATGTTTTCCAACCTGCCGGTTTTAATTCAATAATTTGTTAAAAATGACTCATTCATTTGTCTTTTTTAAAACAATGCGTTTTACACATTGAGGTATTTTAGTTCTAGCCTGACATATTCGGGTTATGTTTCCTGTTTTTATGCGTTTATATAAAAAGGTGTATTCTCTGACGCGATCATTTGTCAGTGATTCTTAACGATTGACGTAACTCCCTAGGTTAACTTCTGATAGTGGTGATCTTACAAAGAAAAACTGTGTTACATTGAGTGTTTCGTAAGTTGAACTAGTTTTTTTTTTCATTATTTATTCAAGTAAAATATTAAGCCTATAATGTTCCCACTGCTGGGACACAGGCCTCTTCTCTTAGAGCTCACGACCTACGACTCGTTAGTTGGGGCCGTTCCCACTGAGCCTCCACTGTTCTTCATTTGTTCAAGTAACAAGACAAAATTAAACATAATTATAAACGTTTTCAACAACTGTGTCAATATTGGTTTGATATTATTAAAAAAATATATACCCATTGTTCTAATAGTTAGTAGAGCTGCAATTTAACCAATTAATAACCCGGGAATAAAATTTGATATTAATTGTAATACCTAAATTCAAGATTAAAGAAATTCCTTATAAAATTCTTTCGATTTAAAAACCAAATAGCCAAAAATCGTCACACATAATATTTATACATCTTTACTAATAAACCCCGGGAAAAGTTATGCCAAACTTAAACCACGAAAAACGTATGGTTAAACTGAAGTTATACTGGTGTAACTTTACTCTTCGTTTATGAATAAAGGGGCAGTAGGTACTTAATAATATTTGTCAACTAAACTTAATTTCGAACCCATTTCCAGTGACTCAGCAAAATAATCTTAATTAAAAACAAAAGAGGCCTCAAACTTTCCGAGATCCAAAGATCGAACTTACTTAATTTATACATTAAACACAAACCAAAGTACATAACAATATCAAGTTAAAGGTTTTAATTAATCATCTATAGATCAAGGAACGTCCTTGTTCCAAACAACAAAGGGTACACCCGGACGCCTTTTGATTCAAGATTAGGGCAAGTCCGGGACGACCCGAACCCCTCTCTATTATGAAAACAATAATATGATAATTATTTACCTACAGGTATTCGCAACAATGACTATGTACACAGCATAGGAGCAGAGGATTGTGAGCGCTACAACGCGAAGGATAATGAAAACGATATCTTTGTTATAGTTGAAGAATTAGACAGTCATTATGATTCTGTCACCGCTAGCGAGACAAGTGAGTGCTAATTTGTTATTTTAACTTACATTATTATAAGGAAGCGTTATGAAACTGACAAGGTAGGAGGTATTTTGGTACCTTGTAAAGCTTAAGAGCACGAGCCCTCTTACATATTGGGACTGAGCACGCATCTTCTTTTTTTTGGTTATAAATGGCATCTCGCAGTTCAACCTATGAGTTTGCCGTCTTATTGCCCTGTGGATGCCTCAATAAATTAAGGCCTCCAGCCAGGGCGTGCGCGCCGGCGCAGTGAACTATTATTTTATTTATTAAAAAATCAAAGCATCAATATTTTTTTATTGATATTGTTTAAGAAATTATTGAAGGCTATTTTGGTATAAAAATACTACGTGAAAATTATGTGAGTAGAAGTTCGGAGATATTCAGACTCGTTTCCAGTAGAAAATTGAATTCGGTCCAATAATTTTTTCTTTATTTTTAAGGCATTATATAACAAAAATGTATTCTATTATTATAAAAGTATATGATATTAGAGATATGAAAAAAAAAATTCAATGGCTCTCAAATCAGTTCTCCATGAGTTTTTTCCTAAACATGCATCAGGAGACCGATTATTGCTAAATATAGACAAATAATAAAAAAACGGTTTGTTATTATTGTAGAAGAGCAAACGAAATATCTTTACCAATTAATTGCTATTTAGGTATACCAACCAACGAATAGTATTCAATTTCAACGACGAAATCATGCATCGACGCGCGTTTTTGTAAGAGACCTCTTATATTTGGTATGAATCGTTTTCAAAATGGAGGTAATTAATAGAGATAAAAATATTTAAACTAATAACTAATACCTACTAACTAATTAATTGGATTTGTCGTTTTCCATAATTTTTTATGAGTAATGTGAAGAATTGTGGTTCTATTGACTATGTCTGTTGAGTCATCTTCATTTAATTTAGGAATTAGCAACCATGCCTTTTTTTGTGGATGGGAAATCATCAAATGACCCCTCCCGCTCTGGGTGGAGCGGAAGGGAGTGTCAGACTCTTACTGACTAAAACCCACCCGTGTTCCTTCCTTAGCCCTTTATGTTCCGGGCCAGCGGTAACCCTTTCGGACAATCCCGCTGACCCGGCAGGCTTCGGACCTATGGGGTCCTCGATGCTGACATCTCTAGCAACCAAGCCTTTTTTTTTTTTTTTTTTTTTTTTTTTTTTTTTTTTTTTTTTTTTTGCGGATGGGAAATCATCAAATGACCCCTCCCGCTCTGGGTGGAGCGGAAGGGAGTGTCAGACTCTTACTGACTAAAACCCACCCGTGTTCCTTCCTTAGCCCTTTATGTTCCGGGCCAGCGGTAACCCTTTCGGACAATCCCGCTGACCCGGCAGGAGCAACCATGCCTTACGTTCCTTTTTGTCTAATAACGCTTCATTATTTTTGAGGGGCAATTCCTTTAACATTAAGAACGTCTACAGTCTGATATCACTCTCAATCTGTCAAAAATACATATCGATGAGATTGCGACTAGATTTTGAACGTTTTTAATTACGGGAGTTGGCCGTCTGATCTATTTTCCTTTCCAGGTTTTCTTTTGTTTTAGGGTTCCGTACCAAAATGGTAAAATGGCACGTGGAGTATCATATGAAAGAGCGCAGTTTGCACACTCTCAAACATTTTTCTTTTTTTTTAGGCCGCATTATTTTCGACTTTTAATGAAAAATGTAAAAAAAATACCGTTAGGGGGTAACGGTATTTTTTTTACATCGGATCCAATCCCGCTGACCCGGCAGGTTTCCCCCCCTTATCTCCGAACTTTGCAAAGAAAACAGTTAATGTACACATTACAGGAAAAATAAAACTTTTTTTTTTTGTTAAACGAATATAGGCCTCGCCGACGAAAATTTAAAAACATATGATGGTACAGAACCCTCGGTGCGCGAGTCCGACTCGCTCTTGTCCGGTTTTTTCCATAAATGTTGTACTTTTATTAAATTACATTCTTTCATTCCAATTTAAAACTTAGACAAAAAGGATTTTCCGATTCTTTTATTCTAATTAAAAAATTAGACAAAAAGTTCTTTCCAAGCTATTACTCTCTAAATAGGGCAACTGTTTCTTATAGATGTCGTAATAGATTGTATCTTGAATAAGGAATTATTCTACCTAAATTAGCAACAATTCTATTACAATCAAGATTACTGTACTTTACCAGGACCATTTCTTTTTATTGTATCACCGCTCTATGTAATTGTATTTTCTAAGCAGGGCGTTACTTTCTACGGCGCTATACTGAGAGCCTTTTCAATTTCAACTATTTTCAAATCTAAAGTCAACGTATGTTTTGTTTTTACTTTTTTGATCAACTTTCATGTTACCACAGCTAACAAAATTATATTTCATGGCTATTGTAGTGAATTTGCTCAAAAGTCAATTAGTTATTCCGATTAATTCTCGTGACCAGACTGGCCTATTTTTAGGCCAAAGAACTAGTAGATATTGCCATAAAACGTGGCAATGCTGCCAGGCCCTTGGGCACTTTTCCTATTGACAGCGATGCGGAAGATGTTTTGATGCCCTTTGATTATTTCCCCTCCTTTTTATATACTTGTACACATTATTGTTATTCAAAGCAGACTTAATGAAGTGTCTGATCAGTATCAAAGACTTAATCCTGCTTATGCGGGAGTTTAAATTATCTAGGTCACCGCAACCGTCAACCTATCGAGGCTACTGATCTCAAACAGGGGCAAATTTTAAAAACGTTCATAATCGGATCTCAGTCTCAATCTGTCAAAAATACCTCTAATTTCCTAAATTTTTTACAAGTTTTGACAGTGATTGTCACTGAAATGAGATTGCGACTAGATTATGAACGTTTTTAATTACGGCAATTGGCTTTCAGGAATCCGTTACGAGCGAACATTAGGCAACCTTAAAGTATGACGTCATCATTCTTTAAGATTGTCTAATGTTCGCTCTAAGCACGCAAAATAAGATCCCAACCCAACCCGACCAAGATAATGTCTGGACTTAGAGTATTCGGATAGGAAACCACTTCCCACCGACCTCATACTAGTAAAACCATTTTACAAAAATAAATGAAAATACTATTATTAAAAAAAAACAGACGCTTCGAAAAAAAATAGACACAATTTTTTTTACCAATAGTCTAACTATTACTGTTTCCAGTTTCTGGTGGCTGGTTCAACACACTTAGCAGCATTATCAGCTGGTGGTGTGATAGCATACCCTAGTGTGTTGCTAGAACAACTCAAGTCAAATGATACCATCATACAAATAGACTTGCATAAAGGATCATGGATCGGTAAGTTACCAGTCTTTAATACCAACGGGTATCATGTTACCCAGTAACTGGATTGTAGAGGTCAGATAGGCAGTCGCTTCATGTAAAATACTGGCATTCAGCTGCATTCGGTTAGACTGGAAGCCGACCCCAACATAATTTAGAAAAGGCTAGGCAGTTGATGATGGATTGGTGCGTTGCAGTTTGATTATTAAAATAAAATGGCTGAACTAACACAAATTTAAGTCTTAACTTTAAACTGGAACTATGTATGTAGACAAATAGTAACTGGCGATCAACAAAACTTTATATTTCCGTTGTTTCCAGGTTCCGTTCACGGCATAGCTGGTATACCAAGCATCCTTCTACCTTTCATCATGCAGTGCAGAGGCAGGAAATTTACCTTCATTCTAAGCTGTATCTTCCTAATCATTGGTTGGATGTTAACGTACTTAGCACAGAACATTACGATGTTAATTATCGGGGAGTGCTTCCATGGTCTCGGCACCAACAGTCTTATAACTGTCAGTTTCCTAAGCGTCACTGAAATGGTACGACCAAAGTATAGAAATACGTGCTTACTAATGTATGGGACAGTCCAAGCTTTAGGCATATCTTCGGTAGGAATTATAGGCCGATATCTGCATTGGAAGACGGTCGGATTAATCATGTGCTGTCCAGTTTTTATAGCACTACCTTTAGGCTTTGCTTGGCCTGAGTCACCTTCGTGGTTGGCTTGTAAAGGGAGATTTAATGAATGTGAACAGAATTTTGTTAGACTGAGAGGAACTGATGAAGAATCGAAGAAAGAATTGAACGCGATTATCAATTCACAGAAAGAGAGGATGAAGATGAAATCAGTGACAACGTTGCAAGATTTAAGAAACACGATAACCAGTAAAGATTTCTATTTGCCAACGTTGCATACTTTTGTTTTAATCAATGTATTATATTGGGGTGGAGGCATGCCCGTCATAATTTACTCAACCGATATGATGTTCAAAATATCTGGCAAATTCAACGAACATGCAAAGTTAGCCATGGACATTATACTCTTCACCGGCTACAACATAGCAACGGTGTTGGTCCGGTACTGTAGCAGCAAAAACGTCATGTTATTCAGCATGTCCGGGTCAGCTGTTTTTATGACAGCCACTACCATTATGACGTATTTACAAAGTGTAGGGACCGTGCCAAAGGACTTAGGAGTGTATTGTTTAGTAGGTTTCATGGCGTTCCTAAGTTTGGGTTCGAGTTGTATAGGCTTTTCTATATCAAGCGAGATAATGCCGGTGAAACACAGAGGCGTAGGCGGCTGCTTGTATGTCATTTATACGTGTGTGCTCCATTCTTCGTCGTTGAAAGCGTACCCTTATCTGAGCGTGTATATGAACGTGTGGGGTCTATTTTTACTTTATGCTGTCTATGCAACGTTGTCGATTTTATTCATTTGGAAGTATGTGCCAGAAACAAGGAACAGGACGTTGCAAGAAATTGAGGACTATTATAATTATGGTTATTTTAAGCATGTTGATAAGGATGAAGCTGTCGATGTACCTTTTATTAAGTCTGATAGTAGTTAAAATATAGATAAGCTTGGTTACAATTACAATAATGTTGTTTTCAATTGTCTTTTCAACTCCATCTATTAGGAGCTATGAACATCTATTTATTCGTAGTTAATCAGGGAGGCAATTCTCGTAATTTTAAGAACATTCACAGCCTGATCTCAGTCTCAATCTCAAAAGAATACCTCTTATTTTCCAACATTTTGGCAAGTTTTTGACATTTGTTTGTCGGCGAGATGAGACTTCGACTTGATTTTGAACGTTTTAAATTACGAGAATTGGCCTTCTGGTATCTTTCTGATATTAGTGGAAATTTAAAATAGCCTTCAATTATATATCGTTTAGGAACACTGGCTGTAAGTTCCCCGAATAGAATAAAATAAAATATAGTTACAATAATGTTGTTGTCATTTGTCCTTTCAACTCATAAGCAAAACATAAACTGGCCTGTTGGTCTAGTGGTCAGTGACTATGACTGCTATGCCGGAGGTCGTGGGTTCAATTCCCACCCAGGACAAATGTTTGTGTGATGAGCATGATCATTTTGTTCTGTGTCTGGGTGTAATTTATCTATATATGTATGTATGTATTTAGAAATATATAAGTATGTTTATCAGTTGTCTAGTACTCATAACACAAGCTCTGCTTAGCTTGAGACTAGACGGCGTTGTGTGATAGTTGTGGAATATTATTAAAAAAAAAAAAAAAAATCTATGAACACATGTTTACCCGTAGTTACACTGATATTTCGGGAAAGAAAGCCTTTACTTGAAAATAATTAATTACTAGAGAAATAAAGCCAACTTTCAGGTACTTGTTAAAATTTTTGCATGGATATTAATTTCGTATAAAAATGTTGAAACCCAATTTGTAAAATAAACGCAATATTTCTTGGAATTTTTTGGCATGTTTGTTAAAATGTTTACTTCAGGAAAGTATTTTAACACATTGCGTTGCTTGTTTTGGAATTCAAAGGGGAACGAGGAAGTAATATGCAATTAAATTGCCTACCTCTTCCTTTCACCCTAATTGCCTATCAGTTTTAATATCAATCTGAAGGATTTTGAAGGAAATAGGTAAACCATAGCTTCGATTGTTTGAAAAGTTCGTCTGCTCAACAATGTAAACTGACTGAAATTTAATTTGACAAATGAGCTGTTGGTTTTCTATTCATAAAAATAAATTTTATTCGAGAACATCCATCGGTTTCTTACTAAACATCAACTATATCCGACGATCCTGCATACTTGTCTCTTTTGTTTACTGTACCCTCAGCAACAATAACGCAGCCATACGATCCTCACGTGTACGGGCGGCAGGACATGCGGCGGGAATTTAATAACAAATGAGTACCTATATAATTTTATGAAGTGATTTGAAAGTGACACCGGTGACTGAAAAGTTGAGTGAAAATCTGTTGTAAAGGTAAAGTTATGTGATGCGGAGGAATGCAAAAAATTTCGTCAGGAAAGTTTTGAGTATGATATGGATATACGAAAAGGGGAAAACCAAAAAAAAAAACGATGGATATATGGCTAGAAAGAAGGGACTACTAAGATGACGACTATTGTAGAAGTATGGAAAAAAAGACGTATTCACGTCAAAAGACATGTTGCGCCGAAAGGGCAGAAAAATGATGATAAGAATTTTGATGGTATGTTTGTTTGCCCACCAATCGGATATATTGGAAAAATAAGTCGATTTTTGCTTAAAGTATTCATAGGATCCATCCTCCATTCTGTAGAGATAACGTTATAACCCATTCCGTTTAAACAGGCCAATATATTAGCAGCTTCATACAATATGTTTACGTTAACTTTGAATTTGAGTATGAAGTTAATACCAAACAACCAATTATACAACTAAATTATCGATAAGTTATCAACTCTTGGGAGACAGAAGTTTAAGTTATTTGCCTACTCCATGCGCCAATTAACTTAATTTTCCAACAGATAATTTCGTACAAACTCAGCTCCACATTTTTAAAGAACCTCGCAATTCAATATTTTTTTTTCATTCTAAATTAAGTCAATAATGCCGACTTAACTGGATCAAACCGGCTTTAAATGTTGACAGTTCCCAAAAATTTACTCCTAAGTTTAATTATTAAGGGATGAAACCACCTGAAAATCAAGCCTTCTTTAAAATTCAATACAGATTGTTATCAAGTAATTAATACCCCACAAACAAAAGTTGACAACAAACGCTAAGAACTCAGGAAGCCGCCAAGAAACTTAGATTGCTACTCAACAAACTTAAATTACCCCTTCAATACTTACCAAAAAGATTTCATACTCCGCCTGTTATCACCAACAATGAGGTCGAAACACAAAACGTTCGATACAGAAAAAAAAACACTCCGGAAATAGAATACTTTTTTCGGGCGTCCGAAAAAAGAAGTGTCACAATTTTCCCGCCAAGATGAGGGAAGGACGCAACCTCCCCCTTCCGTCGTTTGAGAGCTACTGGCTGTGCGGTTGGGCGCTGCAAATGATGTTCGGAGTTTGAAAAGTTAGGGTAGGTCCTCTGTGTTGAGGGTTGAGGGTGGCTTAGCGAAATTGGGGCCATATTTTTTGTTACTTATCGAGATCAAAGCTTCGATCAAAGAGGTCTTTAAAACGCTATTTAGTATTCAGGCTCTCTCTAAAAAGTCAGATATGAAACCAAAGATTACTTTTAGAAAAGTATCCCTTTTTTTTTGAGATTCGAATGGTTGTGTTTTAGTAGATTTTATCAATTCAAATGCGATGGTAACAGTTGTGTAATTGTGTGTGCAAAAATATCGTAGAAGTTACGTTTTAAATAAGGCTGTTTAATAATGTGGTTTGAACATTTGCGCCTTTTTGTAAGTGGTAACTAGAAGTCAGATACTTAGGCCCCATTTAGCGTCCTTGTTAACCATATTATCCGACCAATCCGTCAGCGAAAACCGATTCCTGTATCACCCAGTTCGTGCTAATACAATGGACGAAAGTGTTTTTGCCGGTATTTCTTTCCAGTGTACTTATTTTACGAGTCTATCCAGTTAGCTATTCCATGCAATGAGCCAGTTCACTTCCAGCTAGTTTATCCTAGAGCCAAACTAGCAAGTTTGAAATACTTCAAATTTTTTTAATAAAGTGTTCCAGAATACTTCATTCCGCTCCACTTCCTCCATAGTGTTCCGACCCTTACACCACGTGACCACATTTTCACGCGCGCGATCGCTCATTGAGTTACGAATTTTGGACAAAAATTTATTCCCGATCGCGTTCATTATTGCACATTTTAATACCAACAAACAATAAAATTACTGAATTCAGAAGCGTGTGTCCACATGAAAACTGAGGTCAGTGAATTCTTATTCCGAGGATTCAGTAGGTATTTTCTATGTTGATACTGTCAAATCATCAATCAGAATATGCAAATTGAAATTGACGAAAAAACTAGGTAATTGTTTTCAACAGTTCTCGAAATAGGAAATGGTCAGTTCCGCGAAAATGGAGCTGTTGATTCTAGGATACTCTGTGGGCCTACCTGATTTTATTATTGTTTAAAATCCATTATCATTTTATACATCTATAAGGAAACAGGCATGTCCAGGAACTAAAAAATCGAAGATATGTGTCATGCCAACCCGCACTGGGCCCACGTGGTGGATAACGGTGTCCCAGCGGTAGGAACATTATAGGCTGATTATGTATCTATTTTTATTATATATACATCTTAATCTATCTACGAAAGCTCTCTAAACACTATGAATATACAAGATACCAGGCAGCTGTCAAATCAGCTCCCTTCAAGTAACAGAGAACCAAAGTTGTCAGAATTGTATAACTACAACTTTCGATACTCGTATTTCAGTAAGTTTTGCTATCATTAGAATGAATGAAGTTGGAAGAAAATATTGAAGCAAACAATACGAGTAATATAAACAAAATCAAATCATAGCACATTATACAGGATGAAATTGAATAGGTGCCTCAAATTAAAATATCTAATTCAACGTGTCATAAAGTAAATTTAGAGCATGTCATTAAGAAAAGAGATGCACATACGTGCTCGTAGACACAGTAAAGATATGAACAGTACGGAAACTACGTACTAACGTTCGAAACGGCACACTCACACAGACGCGCGCATCTACGGTACCCCTAAGCGGCACCCGTGACTGAGAGCACCGCGACTATCGCTAGGTTTACCGTAGATGCGCGCGTCTGCGTGAGTGTGCCGTTTCGAACGTATTTTCCGTACTGTTCATATCTTTACTGTGTCGTAGGCGAGCGAATTAGCAACATCGTCGCGCGCCCTTTTCTTCGTAAGAACGATCAAAATTAGGTAAATACCGCTAGTTCAACGCGTTGCCAACTTGCTTCATGTTATGAGCTCTGCGATGAATGGATTGCTTATAATAATAATAATAAGACATTTATTTCAGACGTAGTCCATATACTGTTAGTAACACAAAAACCTTATAAAACAAAACACAAAGCCATAGAAAAAAATAAAAATCACAAAGTGGCACCGCACAGGAGTGCCAGTTTATGCCAGGCCCTGGACGCGACCACCCATAGTGTGTAGTCGCATCCAGTGCCGCCACATCGGCGAGTCCCATCGACCCACGAACACGCTCAGAAGGCTGTTCGAGCTGGTCCGCATCCGCTTCATAAGAGACGCAGAACGTTTCCGCATGATGGCATGAAAACCATTCACGCTTTTCACCGCAAACATTGCTGAAGCGCTGCAGTTTCGCGGCAGCCCGAACAGCACTCTGAACGCGTTGCCGCCAGCATGTTATAGGGCGCGCACTAAAATTTAAAGTTTAATTTTCTGTGTTTTAATAATTTGAAAAAAATACTGGAACGACGACAATTCGTGTCTACTTGAAGGCAATAACTTAGTTTGCACTATGTAAGACGATAATTACACGATTTTTTTCAAGAATTTTTATTTGGGAAATGACGATTTAGGTATAATGATTATGTAACAGTTACTGCACTTTTTATTTAGATTTGGTGTAAGTTTTCAATTTCATCCTGTAGATATTGTTGCAATAATATATGTAAGAGAAGGAAGGAACATGGGTGGGTTTTAGTCAGTAAGAGTCTGACACTCCCTTCCGCTCCACCCAGAGCGGGAGGGGTCATTTGATGATTGCCCATCCACAAAAAAAAAGGACGTAAGTTTCATATACCCTCAATAATTCAGGCGAGTAGCGCCGAGCGGCGTAGCTCGTGTTATTTTAAAATTGTGAAAAAAAATGACCCCTTCATTTGATGATTTCCCATCCGAAAAAAATAAAAAAAAAGATGAGAAGCGGCACGAATTTTCGAATGGTAAAAAGTTGGCATGGAGAAGCTATTGCTTTTCATCCTTCACCCAAAGGGTCCCGAAATAGAATCATTTGCAAACCAAATAGGTAGTAATAGTTTTAATGCATACGGTTCTAATTCGCTTGACAATTCACATGGCACTTAAGTTTTTGTCAAAAAATTGTAGTAACTACTTACTACTGAAGTAGATTTTCAAGCCAAATAGGTAACTCAGATCTAAAAGTTTCCAGTCTTACAAGGTCTTAAAATCTCAGTAACGCCTTTACTTATTGAGAATATAACGAAACGCGAACAGCACAAGTAACTTAGTTACCAAAGCAGTGATAATTCTATCAGTGGAGTTAGAAATGCAAGTTTCATGCGGGCAAACTTGAAGCAGGAGTTAGGAACTGTATGTAGGTAGGTGTTGTGTGCCTAGATTTTAACAGATACGAAGGAATTTTTCGTAAAGTACCTTCTATAGAAGATAATGATATTCATTTGATTATACACAATGAAGTAAATAATGAGATTGAAAAGTAAGCTTCATATGAAATTAACTTTCTCTTCATTTCAATACACATTTAGTAGAATATAACAGTACGATAACACACAATTTAACTTAATTATCCCTACGTCTAATCGCAGCGGTAACGACCGCGACTTTCGAGTTGTAGGCCCACTCCCAGAGGAGGACTGTGTCCCAGCAGTGGGGACATTATAGGCTGATTATGCATATGGTTATCGAATCAGAAATGAGGAGATCCGCAGGAGAACCAAGGTAACCGAAATAGTCCGAAGAATTGCCAAACTTAAGTGGCAGTGGGCAGGGTACATTGCTCGTAGAACAGATGGCCGATGGGGCCGAAAGGTTCTGGAGTGGCGACCGCGTATCGGAAGATGTAACGTTGCAAGGGCTCCCACAAAGTGGACCGACGACCTTGTGAAGGCCGTAGGAACTCGTTGGATGCGAGAAGCACAGAACCGGACTTAATGGAGGTGCTTGGGGAGGCCTATGTCCAGCAGTGGACCTCGTTCGGCTAAAATGATGATGATGCTTATGCTATACATACGTCGTATCATCATCATCCTCATCTTGTCTTATTTGAGGCCAGCGCAGTATGTCTTCTTATTTTATTCCATCTATTATTAGCCATTATCACAGTGGTCGTTCTCTTTCTAGACATAATTTTCTTCTTTTAACCAATCCATTTACTTTCCCAATTCTAATAGCCATCCACATGGTTTCGAAATAACAAAGTCAGACGCAAAGAAACAATTTATAATGAGGTTTTCAAATGACAATTCCAGAATTTGAAATACAGAACATTAAAGAAATAAAAACAAAAGAAGAAATAATACTATGTCCGTAACCCACAAAGAGTTCTCAAACAAAAAAGGAATTAACCGGTGTCCGAACCCGAAACCTCTAACCAATTAAGGGCCTGAAGCATAATATTATCTGGATCATTGAAACGCTGAAGACTTTTCGTCTTACGAAGCGGATCTCCTTGCGGCATTACCACAAGATGCATATGTATGAACTGACGCGCTCCGGGCTCCGGGATATACGTCAGATAACGTGGATAGTGCTACAATAACAATTCGGTATAATATTGACGGGTTGCTAGTTTATCTTCTAATATGTGCCTCATGTATGTATAATGTGTTGTTTCTCATAGAATATATTTCTATGATAACTATTATATAACTTCTCCAGTTTGTTTTTCTTCTTAGAATTTAGAATAAGTAGTGTTCTTTTATTGTACAAAATTATTGCTATTACTAAATAGGATTTTCATGTTTTGTGTGTTTTGCACCAAATAAATGTGTTATCCATCTAGCTCAACGACATTCTAGATCCATGAAAACTATATAAAACCTCTCTTGGTCACTACTTCGCAAGTTATAACATGTATCTCAAACAAAAAAGGATTAATTAATGTGACTAGAATTTCGTCTACAAACAACTTGACGTTATTAATTAATTATGAACATAACTGCCACGGTGTAAGTATCATGACCTTGGATTCCGCAGAACAATGTTGATAGGTACCTATATCCATATCACCCTCAAGAAGATTAATGAAGAAGCTATGACAGAGCATTTTCTGAATACAGCTTCCATAGGGACACATTCCACAATGTGTTACAGCGGGATAGTATTTAGATTGTAACAATATCACTTAATATAGAGATAATAAAACACTTTTGTACCAAAACTTTTCCGAAAAAAACCATGATAGACTTTTAAGTACCTCTCAAAAGAAAAAAGAATTCTCTTTCCACGTTGTGGTTAATAAATCTTCTCACTTAAAAACAGACAAAAAAATAACTTAAAAGACGTTTAACAAATTGTCATTGGGCCCAAACTTGGTAGATGTCAGATTACAAACAAAATTGACACTGCAGTTAATTAAGCGTCAATTATAAATAAGATAGACTTTATAGGCGAACACGTAGAACTCAAATTCGAGTGTGCGAATAGTGGTCGAGCCGTAAATAGAAGTTTGCGTGAAACTACAAGGGAAGTCGATTTAAGTTTGGCGGGAAGTTCATAATGATTTCATGAATTACAAATCAAAGTTGAGGGCGCAACGTTTCGCTGACATGTCTCTGGTGCTCGCTTGAGATTTATAGCAAGTTTCTTTTGCTTGTAAACTTTGACGTTCGGATTTTTGTGATCTTTCTGATCTACACATAGATAATATCTGTGGATCTACACGTGAAGACAGTGCTGGCAGTAGTACAGTCAACCGCAAAGATGTTGGTAACAGTAGATGATCAGAAATTCAATAGGAGTCAAAACTGATCACGAATTTAAGGCAGCTGTACTAGTAGTAAATGTTTGGTATAATTTACAATCACATACCTACTTTTGAATCACTTCGACGCCACACAGCTCTGACGCGAACTCCGTTAATTTGTATTGAATTTCTGATTTTGATCATCTACTTTTGCTGTTGACTGTACACTGTTTTGAACAAAAACGTTTTCTATGTGACCAACAACAACAACAACAACAGCTGTTCCATACATTTGTGTTCACTTGAACACAAACGTATGGAACAGCTGTTTTTTTCGAAATCGCGAAAAAAAAATCTGCTGTTCCAAGTGGAACAGCTGGTTTTTTTTTCGCGATTTCAAGGTTGGTCCCATAGAAAAAGTTGTTCAAAATGATGAGTACAATGACCCCTTTTAGGGCTTAGTATAAACAATTAGAAAAACTAATGTTGTTTAACTATCTAATATTTACACAATTATTTATTTACAAACATATCTAATCACAACAATTCATACAACATTCTAAAATGTACACTGATGCATTATAATCAGTTGTTCTAAGTCGATAATCGATAGTCAACATCTTGATTCGTGATTTTCGATAGACGCGCGCGCCGAACCGCTGCTGCACTCCGCGCGCGAAACGACAACGTGCCTAGTGATCTACCAATCGAGACTTAAGACTTAAGTAGCTGACATGCTATTGTGGTATTCACCAATCAAAAGTTGTAATGGCACACGACATGCACGTTACTTGCATACTTTGTATTAGTTAGGCTCAACTCACACCAAAAGAGCGTCGAAGCGCAGCGAAGCGGAGCGCAGTTTCAGTGTCATATGAATTTTAACTTTATTTTCATTACTATAATACTCATTATCGCAACCGCTCGGTAGAGAAGGCTATTCGCTGGAATTCCAGCGGCGCCACGGGCATCCACGCGACTCGTTCGAGTTTCTCATGCGATAATAAGTATTACGGTAATGAAAATAAAGTTATAATTCATATGACACTGAAACTGCGCTCCGCTTCGCTGCGCTTCGACGCTCTTTTGGTGTGAGTTGAGCCATATGGGCATGTATATTCCGGGCTTTATGTATGACTTTAATGTACGATTAATTTAAAGTATTGTTTGTCGTTTGTTACGGTATATGTGTGTTCTCTCTACTGACTATTTAATGACTGTGCTTGCTCCTACCCAAAATCCTTACTAAAATTACCATCAACATTCGACACTTATTTACAAACTACACGTAATATTTCAGTCAACTATGTCTGTAACTGTGTATGTCTGTTTGTATGTGTGTACGTTGAGATCCGTCTTAGCTTAATATTTGATTTGCGTCGAGATGAGATTTAACTCGCTCTCGAATTATTAGAGTCTGGTAAACATCATGTGGGTGACATAAGGGGGTTTACAGGTTTAAGGGAAATAAATATTTTTGTGATTTGCTTGTTAGTTTGTATGACATTCTAGGTTTTATAAATCGTTGTATGGACTGTCCATTACTTGCATCGTATACAAATAAATACAAAAACAAAAGGACACTTACGCGTCGAAGTATTCGTCCGCATCGCTGTCATCTGGAAACGTGCCCAGAAGACTGGCAGCATGTTGTATGGTCTCTAAAATATGTACCATTACCTTACACATTTATTTCGTCATCCTTCCAACACTTAATCCACTTTTTTTTTGCGGATGGGACTTCAAAAAACCCACCCGTGTTCCTTCCTTAGCCCTTTATGTTCCGGGCCAGCGGTAACCCTTTAGGACAATCCCGCTGACCCGGCAGGCTTCGGCCCTAAGGGGGGGCCCCCTCCTCGATGCTGACATCTAACCAATCTTTCGGTTTAATCCACTTATTTGATTCCGGTTTTAGTCTAACCAGTGCAAAGACTGCCAGCCACTCTTTATCATTTTCTTCTAGAAGAAGACCAGTAGGTTCAACTTGCTCTTTGAAGCACGCTTCTGCCAATTCTGCCATCGCTGTCAGGGTTATCAATCAACTAAATGTCGCTTTTAATTAAAAAAAATTGAGATCCCTAATAAAACGGAAGGCAATTTTTAGCTGTCCCATAAAAAACTTCAATACTAGTCTACCCAAAAGCATGATTTTTTTTTCGCGATTGATACATGATTGTTTGCATAAAAGTTAAAAGGCTATATAAACAAAAATATAAACCCTGTCTCATAAACTTGGATGCCTGTATTTTATGAGACAGTGTTCGGCCAGATGGTTGCATAAATAAAGTTGTACCCTTTATTTATGAGTGAAATACGATGTAGTTGGTCCCATGAAGGAAGGTGTTCCGTTTGATGGTCCCACAGCCACACCCTTAAATGTGACCATACCTTGCTGGTACACGCTGTTTTACTCGTCGATGTAAGAATGTATACTTTTTTCGTTTGCTCTATCATCATCTGCATAGCCTTTTCCGAACTATGTTGGGGTCGGCTTCCAGTCTAACCGGATGCAGCTGAATACCAGTATTTTACATGGAGCGACTGCCTATCTGACCTCCACAACCCAGTTACTGGGTAATACGATACTCCTTGGTAAGACCGCTTGTCAGACTTTCGGGCTTCTGACGACCCGTAACGACTGTCAAAGATCCATGAATGACAGCCGGGACCAACAGCTTAACGTGTTTTTCGAGGCACGGAGGGTCTTGGTATGTAAAGATGGTCACCCATCCACGGACTAACCGCGGCAAGCATTGCTTAACCTGATCGACCCGTGCGGCTGTTTTTTCTTAGCCCTTCCGTTCGCTCTATCTACACTTTAATAATTATGCCGTTTCATACGAACCTGCAATCTCCCTAACCTCCGAGTGTAGACGTAACATTATTACATTTCCAATTTTAGCAGATCGAGATGACAGATTTTAGTTTGATTTGCTTACGACTGGTTAATTTACACGATACACGTTATTGAATACATGTCTTCAATTTATAAACGGGATATTGCAATGTTTTGAAGGCGAAAATTGTGGAGAAATTTTCCGAAAATTGTAATGGAAATGTTAAGTGCAGATGAATTCCGAGAATCTGAGTGAAATTTTTGGAATTATTAACAATATTAGCACGCCTGTATTTTCTGAAGAAGTAAGCTCTGGTGTACAACTGTACACATCCACTTTTCGTTAGTCAAGTAGGAAAGGGGCCCCACCTGATTACCATTAACAAGCATGGTAATTGCGTTACACACTATCAGTAGCAATGGCTTTCATTTTGACAGTTCAACAACATTCATTGCGTTATTGACTTTGATAAGCAGACAATTTTTTCAAAAATTTGAAGCAATCTGTTAGCAAAACCTTCAAAATGTTTCACATTGAGATTGCTAGTGTGTTATGCAATTAGCTGGCATTATGCTGAGGTTCGGATGCTAATGAGAAATTCTTGATGGAAAAACCCACTAACACCTTGCCCGACCTGGAGATCAAACCCGGACCCCCGATTTTGAACACTATAATATTTTTGTAATTCACAATCAGCCTATAATGTTTTCACTGATGGGTCCCCCAGCCTCCTCTCTGGGAGGGAGTGGGCCATAATCCACCACGCGGGCCCAGTGCGGGTTGGTAGATGTTAACATGTCTTCGAATTTTTAGTTCTAGGAGATGTCGATTTCCTCACGATGTTTTCCTTCATCCTTTTGAGAGCAGTGGTGATAAAATTGTAATTGCAATTTCCTATGCCAAAACCTATAGAGACTTTGGTAACCACGTCTGTCACTACAGTATCCCTACGGTCAATAAAACACCAATAATACACAAAC
This sequence comes from Oligia strigilis, assembly GCA_951800025.1. Taxonomy (NCBI): domain Eukaryota; kingdom Metazoa; phylum Arthropoda; class Insecta; order Lepidoptera; family Noctuidae; genus Oligia; species Oligia strigilis. The sequence goes on along the minus strand of OX637564.1, from coordinate 12,160,917 downwards.
ATACATTAAGGGTCAGTTCACACCGAGACGCGATGCGACGCGCTGTTTTCAAAATAGAAATACAATTTACAGACCTTATCTACTACACTAAAAGGTACACAATGCAGGGTTCACTACGTCGAGCTACGCCGCGCTGCGCCGCGCGGTGCAGCGCTGCGTAGCTCACTGAATCGTGTACCTTTTTGTGTAGTAGATAAGGTCTGTAATTGTATTTCTATCTTTAAAACTGCGCGTCGCGTCGCGTCTCGGTGTGAGCTGACGCTAACTCACGCCTTCTTCCTATCGGGGTAGGCAGAAACGCCACCTGCTACGATCCTTATATACAGTGACAAGCACGAATCTTGAGCGCTCGATGAAAGAGTGGGGACTTTTTTTTAAATGCGTGTTACAATGCGTAAACCGATCCCCACTCTTAAGAGTAAACTAGTCGCGAGCTCGGAATCACTGGTGGTCATGGCCAAAAAGCACGCTGTCTCACCTGGTTTCGTTTCCGACAGCGCTAGTATCAGTGATGAGCAGTTAGACGCTATTCTACACGAAGAACGTCTAGTTTTCACGCACAAAAAAACACCGTTCCAAATTGAAAGGCGTGTAAAAAAAATTGAAAAGTGCTTCGGAAAATCGAGTTTTATGAAAAAACCACTGCATAAATCGATTACAAATAAAGTTTATTGAACTCTTCGATAACTGAGCTTTGTCGGTACGGACTTGGTTTTGAAGATTTTTCAGTTCTTATATTACTTATTTACACCCAAAGTTACGTAAAAAATAGCAAGAAAACGACTGTTTGTTGGCTCATTACTTTTTAATGCCTTTTTATTTTACTCTTCTGTTTCCGTACAGACAACATTAATAATTAGCCAAAACGATATCATGTTTTTGGATGCAAAATTGTATGGAAAAAATATCGACTAGTGGCACCTTAAACCGAGCGCTCAAGTTTCGTGCCTGTCACTGTACTCCTTTCGCCTCGTTTACGTTCAAAACATCAATCTCTTTCCCAATATCAACAGTAGACCATATTTTAATTAAGAATACCAAAGTTAAACTCTTAATAAGTTACAGCATAAATCCTTGCACAAGTACATCTATTTCCTTCCATTCCGCAGCTAAAAAAACAGCCGGAACCAGACTTATGGAAGCGGCACAAATGCAAAAGATTCCGTACCGGACATCTAGTAATAAGCTACGAGAAAACTCAATTTAACTTTGCCATGATCTTGTTAATAAAATTCATGAATTACAAATCAAAGTTTGTTTCGTTGGCGAGATAAAAAATAAGTGTCTACTCGGGATTGGGTCGCAGATTCCCAGAAATCCTACGACTTTGACGTTCGATTCGGTTTACGGTTAAAGATATTTATTTTCTAAAAAGAATTACAATTCACAAGAGAAAACATGTATAGGTTTAGAACAAAATGTTATCTGCCAGTAAGCGTAGATAAAAACAAAAAATGTACCTTAAAACTAACATTACAATAAAACTTCGACATAACATAATAAGTAGGTACATCGTTTTAGCATAATAAGTACAAAATAAATAAATCAAAAGAGGGTGGGTTACACACACGAGACATCATAATTTTGAGCGATGAGGGTTTGAAACAGTACCTACGTACTTTGCACTATTCAGAGTTATTCAAGAACCACCCTGAATTATTTGCACAGGTAGTCCAAAAAAATTGTGGATATGATATGGTATATACCCTGAACAACGTCTGTTGAAAAACTAGGAAGTTTTGGGTAATTAATTACCCTGTATTTTTAGTTGAACTGTGTAAACTTGCCTTTATGGATTGTCTGTGTAATGCCTTGACACCCTGCAATCCTTATTGCAAAATATTTTGTTTATGTAAATTTTTTATCGGCTCTGTTTGATAACAGACAGATTTCGAAAGAGTGTAGAATTCTACTGAACCCGTATTTAAGCTAATTATATCACCACACTGGCTCATCACCACCTCAATCCTCTCGTGCAGGCACGCTTCACTTTCAGCTGTTTCCTGCCATTCGTGGTGAACTGACAGTTGACATTAGTGACAGCTACCTCACTACTGATGTGCATGAGATTGTGTTTACATATCAATAGATACGCTACAGTGAGTAAGCAGTGTAAGTACGACCCGTCTTTGTGTGAAAACAGGTAATAACTACAAGCCTATAATAGAAAACAAAAAGCCTTCTTTATTACTAAAAAATACGATAATACTTTTATTAGTGACTACTGCCACTACTTTCTTTGGTAGAATTTTGTGCAAATGTGCTTAATTTTGTTTCGAAAAAATCGTGTTTCTCAATACATTGTTCCTTTTTGATAGGATCGTCTTGAATCAATCGATTCAGCCTATCGCAGTCCAGTGCTGGACATAGACAGACATCTCCCACACTGCGCCACAACACCCTGTCCTCCGCCTTCCTCATCTAGACTGTCCCAACCACCTTCTTTAGGTCGTCGGCCCATCTAGCTAGGGGCGTCCTACACTACGCCTGCCGAGCACCGGTCTCCAGTCCAGGACTCGTCTGCTCCACCGGCCATCGGTCCTTCGACAAACATGGCCAGCCCGCTGCCACTTCAGTTTGCTTACTCTGCCAGCTATGTCGGTAACTTCGGTTCTTTTCCAGATAATTTGTCTCGAATAACCTGAATAAAATACATTGAGATCGAAAGGTTTGTAGATGATAGTTTGCAAGAGCTAGTCTTATAATAATTTCTAGCCAATAAGTAAGGTCGGTAGCAGATCTGGCAGCCAGAGTACAGCACAGCAAAATTTAAAAGCATTTTGCTCGTGAAATAAAAATTGTAATTTTGAGAAAAGACCGAGAAAGAGATTGTCATAGTTTTGTTTAAATAATACTATGTTCGTAACACCATTAGGAAAGTATGGCAGAAAACATGGAAGGCATATCCTACTTACCCAGCAGTGGGTGATTCCAGGTTGAAATGATGATGAACACCATTAAATATCTATCAATATTTTAAGACACAATCGCTTTTGGATTTTGCGTAAGTGTAATGTATTTATGCGTGTGACTGTACACACGACTACATCCTATCAAGATATACATTTCCAGTTTTAACTGACCTGGCATTGTCCCATACAATGAGAAGTCAGCATAGGCCGGAGTACACGGAACGTATCGACACCAGTCTACAAATTCCTTTACAATTATATAATTATAGTTCGATTAGATACAAGAAAAGAAAACATTGTGCTAGTTGTACGTTTTAATGTTGTTTTTGAACATTCAACATTAACTAAAGACGGGTTTCGCCTCATATCATAGAAACTGTTAAATTATATACCTAGAGCTGTTGGAATACCACTTTTGAATTCGGGAATTTATTGAAAATTAATCAATAAAATTAATTAATTTAATATTGGAAGCCACATTCGCAGCCAATGGAGCAGTGAGGCAGAATTTCAAGCCTTAATGATTCCTGTTTATGTGCGGTTGTGGTAAATTATATTTATGCAATTTTGCGTTACTCTTTTTGTGTTTAATTAAGACTCTTTTGTTCAAATTCACGAGCTGTTGAGAAGGATTTATTCAAGAAATTGAAACAAATGCTTATTACACTTTTACTTTTAAATTACATAACAAACTGACTGTCAGTAATATGATTTGTTAAAGAAATTCTAATTAGTTGCGTATTCCTGCTAAGAGCTTACGAGTTGTAGGTCATATGTCAGACAGGCGCTTTACTTTGTGTGAACTATTACATCACTCATCATGCTCTCAAAAACGGAGAAGGAAACCGGCATATCCTAGAACCAAAAGTTCGATGACATGCGACACCTATCAAATCGCAATGGGCCTGCGTGGTGGATTACAGCCCACTCCCTCTCACCGAGAGAAGGCCTGTGCTCCAGCAGCGGGGATTTAAAGCATAATCAGCATTTAAGGGATATATTATGCTGATTATGCTATATCATCCTGAAACTAAATAACATTTATTAAAGGCAAAATTGTAAGCTTCCAAATAAATACGACAGAATCATTATGTAAAGACCCACTCAAGAAACAGACATTACATATCGATAATGCTAAACGAGTTTTGGGAGAAATCTTAGAATAATTCCGATTTCTCAAATGTTATCAGAAGGTATTAAGCAAACGCTTTCAGATTATCTCGCCAATCGGCCGTCGGATCCTTTTTAGACGAAGATGTGGAAATCAGGGGGATGTGGCATCTAATAGCAATAAAGGATTATTATGCTATTTCTGTTGGGCAACGATTTAAAGCGGCAGTTGTTTGTTGCAGTTTTGGTAAATAAAAAATCACAAAATGCATGTTATAGGGAAGCGGAGAAGGCCTTCCACTATACTTGACACTGAGCACTAACGCTCCTGACTTATGACAGCTGTAGATCTTAAGCTGACGCACCACATATGGAAGGCAGAACCTCACAGTTCATTTAAATCAAACTAGGCATAAGCCCTAAAGAGTTCAGCAGTAAAAACTGAGCAGTAAATTAAATAAAAATGAGTCATAAGTTATATTTATATAAATATAACTGCAATACACACATTACTAGCACATGGCAATTGGAGGATTGGACCAAAATGGGCACCATTCTTTAGCGTAAAAATCCCGGTTGGTCACAGTTCCAACCTCATCTAACCCATTTGGTTGGAGTGCCCTGGCATAGTTAATGCGTCCACTTCGGCTCGCACATGGTTAGTCACAGTTTCAACCTAACCTTATAACTGCCGAGCTATTTCTCTAACTGCCCATTCTAAAATGTTTACCGGCCATTCATTTATCTTTTTTTTTTCTACTTAAGTATTCTTTTTGTACAGACATTTTACGATGAAATAACCGACCAATTTTCTTTTTATTACTGTTTATGTTTTACTGTCACACTAATTTACAAACCACAGAAAAACTAAATTACTGCTCGTTAATTTTTTCAAGTGAGAGGATCACTTGAAAAATTTAACGAGCAGTAATTTTTTTAATCCCTCCATTGTTTAAAAACATTAACAACAACAACACACAGAAGATGAATTGGGACTTATATCACAGTTTCGAGAACTTTCAAGTATCGTGCAAGTGCTCTTAGCCAAGCAACTGACGAAATAGAGCAAATTGATGAATTACTAAGTAATGTTTATAAATGTTCTTTTTTTAATTTAAGCGTACAAAATTAATTTATATTTTTTTTATATCTTTAACAAAACTGTGATAAAATGAAGGAGATAATACTTTTTCATGAAACATATCATATATCCAAAACCTCTTTTTATAACCACTAACTAGCTCACCTAACAGACGTTGTGTTCACAATAGTTCATAAAAAATCCATAGAAAAAAGGACGTCCAAAAAAATATCGGGAACTTTAAAATGTTTAGTTCCCATACAACCGCATTCGGACTATTCGGAAGAAAACTAACCAAAAACTGACAGCATTTCATTTTTATTTATAATATAGTGTAAATAGTAACGTTTTAGACACAATATTAACTTGTCAAACGAGCCTAATGAATTCGAATTTATACTAATTAATATAATCAATAATGCCGTTATCGTGCTGACAATATTAATTAATACCTTCTCCTTCGAAATAATACCAAACTACGATCAAAGATGAACGTAACCTAGATAATGCTTTCAAAATTCTACGTCGAAATATCAAAGCTTCTCATAATATTGGGAACCACAAAAGAGGACTTTTCCTTCATGCTTTGAATTTGTTGATATTATCGTAACTTTATTCGTCTTATATTTTCTATTGATGCAGAGTCTAACCAGATGCAGCTGAATACCAGTATTTGATATGGAGCGACTGCCTATCTGACCTCCACAACCCAATTACTGGGTAATACGATACCCCTTGATAAGACTGGTCGTCAGACTTTCGGGCTTCTGATTACCCGTAACGAGGAGGATTTACAAACGTATAGTATGCATACAGGGTGGCAGGAACATGAACCCGGAATCTGTTACCATGGATTTAGTACATGATTCTGAACTCTCATCATCATACTCCTGCCATTATCCGAATTTATTTGGGGTCGGCGCAACATATATTTTCCTTCCATAGTTCTCTATTAGTCGTCATCTCGGTAGTCACCCCCTTTCTAACCGTATTATCATTCACACGGTCTATCCGTCGTTTCGTCCCCTACTCATAAAGCCATACATTCATATTCAAAACTTAGGTTAAGAATCATGTGGTGAATTCATGCACCCTGACACCCTGTATATCTATTGCTGAAAATTGGTACTTGGAGCCGCAGGAAGGACCAGTCTAGTTTTGAATCACCGACTTTTTTCCAATACTTACCCACAAATGAAATAGAGTAGTTTGGTACTCATTAGGTACTACTCATGCCGACACTACTATCAAAATTGCACTCAATAAGTAGATAATCACTAAAATTACCAAAAAAAACAGCCAACTTGAAGCAAATTTATATTATCTGAAATCACCTTGTCGATATAAAACGGAAAACAGTTATAAAATTATCATCAATTAAATTTATAGTCAACATACCTTATTTACCTGTTTTCATCATTTCGTAAGCTTGAGTTAATACAGGGTGGCGATTTTTTTTTTTACGAATTATTTGTGAATTTCACCGCGCAAGTAGTTTAGTATGTCGGTATCCGTCAAGGGGGGTGGCCCTTGACGGACGCAGGTGACTAAATCGCCACCTTGTTTAATATTATGTAGACATTTTATATTCATTCATTCTATACGCTTAACAATAGGCATATTAACTTCAGCATCTTCTAAATCTCTAATCCTTTCAAAACTACCATAATTATAATAATCCTCTATTTCTTGTAAAGTCCTGTTCTTAGTTTCTGGCACATATATCCAAATTAATATCGTACAAATCAAACAAGAAACTCCTAGTAAAAAGAACGTCCATGAAATACCAATACATAAGATTATGTATAGCAAAGATTTAACGGTTACAACGTAGAATAAGCAGGTTAAAATATTGAATAATGCACCACCAATCCCTCTGTTCTTTACAGGCATTAAATCAATAGCTAATGCGTAACTAATAGGATTGAAACCAGAATTACAAAACACCATGAAGCCTAAGTAAAAGTAAAGAAACAGAATGGAATCTTTCGCAATAAATCCAATACTTTGCAAGTACGAAACTAAAGAACAACTTAACAAAGAAACGATACAGCCTAAAGAAGTGGACAAAACAGTTTTAGTTTTAAAATATCTTAAAAGAACTAAAGAAATTAAAGACCCAGTTAGTAAAGTAAAAACGCTGACCACATAACCTATAACAGCGATTTTAGGATCTCCAATGGCTGTCTCTAAAATATCTTTGCTATAAATATACAAAGGCAAAGCTCCACTGATATAGAAATTCATTAGTATTAACAACATGTATAAGCTTGGCAAATAAAGATCTCTCCTTTTCATCTTCTGCCACGTTTCTTGAATCGTCGTCTTCTTGGAAATAATTCTCCTCGACTCCTTCTGGGCTGCTATCAACGCCTTTAGCTCTTTTGTTGCTTCATCATCATCTGTCCCTCTTAACCATATAAAAGCTTTTTCACTGGCTTCGAATTTCCCTTTATAAGCCAACCAAGATGGTGATTCAGGCCATACAATGACCATCAATAGGGCTATGAGTACAGGGCCACACATGACCATAGCAACAGTTTGCCAATTTAAAATAGTACCTAAAGTAGTGACTAGTACTTGCCCTAAGGTTTGATGTATTATAAGCAGTACCATAGATGCCGATCGATACTTTGGAGCTAACATTTCACTGACTGTGACGAGGTTAATTATCGTTATGCAATTGCTGGATAATCCGTGGAATATTGCTGATAAAAGGACTGTCAGCACATCCTTTGCAACAAATGCTAAGATCCATCCGATTAGGAGAAGGAGGCTGCTACCAATGAAGGCGTATTTTCTTCCTTTTAATTGCATTATGGTCGGCATTAGAGTTGCTCCTATGCCAGCGACACCATGCATTGATGCTGTAAAGAAAAGAAAACCTTATTAAATTGTAAATAACACGTAATGTTTTTTGTTTGTTTTCCTTTTTCATGAATTGTGGCTGAATAGATGCTATTATTTCTTTCTAGGTTTTAGTGCAGAAAACTGTGTAGATGTAGGTTGCAGAGTTTAGCAAGCATTGTTAACCTTTTCAATGCCACGGACATGTACAGAAGTTTCAGATTTTCATGCCTTCAGCGCCACCACGACTTCATTAAAAGCTCTTCATTTTTACTCTTTATGAAAATAAATGTAGTTTTTCCTGTTATTATTTAATATCACACTATTATTTTTCCACACAAAAGAAGGCCTTATTTGTCTTAAAATCGGCAAAAACAAAAACTCCTAATATTTTTAAAGTCCCCAGATTGCCGAGGACTTTATATAAAGTAAGTTAGCACTGTTTGATTTCACTCGTGAAAATATTTGTAAATACAACTATAGAAAACACTTTTTCTATTATATGTTACCAATAAACAAACAGCGCCAAATCAATTGGACTCGAGTCAGTTATTAAAAAAATTATGACATTACTACTAGTACTCATTGGTGATTTGAGTTTTTACACGTCACTTTTGTGTAGTGTCGTGGACGATAGGCCTATGGGATACCGTTAAACCAGTCAAGTTAAGTTATTCAAAACAAAATACATTTGAAGTACATCATTACTTACCGATCCAAGTGAGTGTATCCAAGTCTGTATGTATAGCGGTGTCATTTGATTGGAACTGCTGCATTAAAACGCAGGGGTATCCTAAAGAAGCACCCATGGAAACCGCAGCCAGTTGTGGTGCTGCCGCCACGAACATCTTGAAAAGGAGAAAAAGTTATTTGATTGATGCTTTTGTAGGTTAAAAGGTCGTGGTCCTTCTTACGGAACAAGAAAATTCAAAATTCGTGCGGACAAAAGTCGCGGGTAGAAAATAAAAACTATAAAATATATTAATATAATATTGTATAGCTAATAAACTATAAAATATTATAAGACAAGGTGGACAGATAGATATAATATTTTGGGAATATCTAATGGGATTATGCAGACTTGCATTACACAGGTCCTCCCTCTGCAATGCAAGCCTGATTCCCATTAAGCATTAACATCGTCATCCCAAACACTTATGTTAAGTTGTACTCATCAAATATTAGTAGTCGGTACAGTCAACCTTACATCACTTGGACCACCAAAATCGCCCTTACTGCTACGACCATACAGGCGCATCAAATAGCTACCACTAATGTACGCTTGACTATCCCTAACCATAACATTTGCACAGTACATTTGCTGGTAAATAATTATCATGTAATCAAGTGTTCTGCGATAATTACTTCGGTATTGTGTAGACAACTGTTGATGTTAAGAACAATGATCAGTTAACGAGAATATTTGTTTTGTATCTTCAAACTATCTCAAATAGGATGTAGGTAGATAATTTTGGAATAGGCTCCGGAAAATGTTGTGTCGGCTCCCACACTGAACTGCTTCAAGAATCGACTGGACAGATTAAATAGCTCAAATAATAATAATAAAAAAAAAAAGATATGGGGTTCCTCAAGAATTTAACCCAAAGACATGCATGTCATTCGTAACACAAAAATCTATGTTTATGGCACCTAGCACACCACAAGATATATCATCATCATCATCTGCCTAGCCTTTTCTCGGTTGGCTTCCAGTGTAACCGGATGCAGCTGCATACCAGTATTTTACATGGAGTGACTGCCTATCTGACCTCCACAACCCAGTTACTGGGTAATACGATACCCCTTGGTAAGACCGCAAGATACACACCACAAGATATATATAAAATAATAATGTCCTTAAAAAATACTAGCAGTTTAGGTATTGATGGAATCGCTACAAATATACTGAAGCCAGTGTCAGCTGAGATACGCAGTCATTTCAATCACCTAATTAACCTTAGTATTTGTCCTGGTATATTATATCCAGACGCTTTAAAACATCTATAATTAAACCTTTAAGAAAGAAGATAAGGAATCGATGGAATGTTACAGACCCATTTCACTCATGCCGGTTATATCAAAGATATTTGACAAATATATCTACAAAGAATTAACTACATTGAAAAAAATAATAGTATACTTTGTGAAGAACAAAAAGGATTTAGACAGCACAATACATTAATATGGCAATTTATGAATTTTTGTATACTAGGTAACGTGCTCGAACTTCTAGAATCGTATTTAGAATACAAAAAAATATATATATACGGTCGAATTGAGAAACCTCCTCCTTTTTTGAAGTCGGTTAAAAATGCAAATAACCGAAATTAGTCGCATTTTAATATAGTTTATAAATGAAGAGATATCAAGATCACGGGAACGTAATGACATGCCCAGTAAACAACCTTTGACTATGTTTGCTTATGATAACACCATTACTATGCCTTGTAAAAATTCAATTACATATGAAAATGACATAAATTATTCTCTTGGCTGTATAATTAAATGGCTTGACAAAAATAATTTGAATATTTTAAGTAAGACAAAGGATAATTTAGACAAAGTACGCCCGACGTTACTAATTTTCACATTCATTACAGAAATGACAATATTGAGGAAACAAATTATACTAAATTTATGGGATTACAGATAGATTATAATTTAATTGAAAAGGAATAACAGATATTTTCTGAAAAAAAAAATAAGTTCATCTGCATAATATATTATGTTTCTTATAGATTATCCTCCATAGTAGATACCAAAACAGTTCAAAGGGCTTACCACAATATAGTTGAATCTCTATTACGTTACGGTGTCATTTTCTGGGCTAATTGAACTGATAAAGACATTTAAGGCATTCATTCATTTAACGCCCAAAAAAGATGTCTCCGACCAATGTTTAAACTTAAAACTACAGACAGTTGTTGCAAGCTTTATTTTAACCAGCGGTGCTATTCTGTAAAAATCTCACCGTAAAAACTTAGGTGAAGTGAGCGTGGAGTGAGCTGTCAATAGTGTCAATTCCTAGCAAAAACAAACTCACTTCACCTAAGTTTTCACAGTGAGATTTTTACAGAATCGACCGGCTGTACAATATCTTGACACTTCCTTGTATTTATATTTTCGAAGTAGCTATGTTTGTAAAGCAAAATCCAAAAAAAAAAAAAGACTTGACAGCAGTGCTACATGAGTTTTTGATAAATAAAACGTACTACAGTGTGACTTGAGTTTTTTTTTTTCAGAGAATAGAATTACCTGAATTGCTCAGGATTGATGGATCTGGCCTACTGGCTTTTGGCAAAATTTAAGTTAATAATATAAATGTTGCATGCCGAATGATGAAATCTGGCTTAGCTTTAATGTATTTTAACACCTATGATGACCCTTATTTGCATAATAAATGTCTATAATATTTTCAAGGGTGCATTTTCGGGTCAATGTTATTTTGCAAAACGTTATTTTTTTAATATCATTGACACTTAGCAACCGGGGACGCGTTAAAGCTCCTACAAACAGGCGCGACACGCGACGCGAATCGCGCGCGACAATAAGGCACCGCAAGTCGCGCAACGAGCGGTGCCCTTGTGTCGCGCAACGAGCGGTGCGGGCGGGGTCCGGGTGCGGTGCGGAGCGGTGCGAGTGGTGCGAAAAAAAAAATCAGCTGTTCCTTACATTCATGTTCGTATAACTCGTCAAAATGTAGGGAACAGCAGATTTTTTTTTCGCGATTTCAAGTTTGGTCCCATAGTAAAAGTTGTTCATAAGGATGAGTACAATGACCTCTTAAGAGGTTGTTAATGGTTTACCAATAACCCTGTATACGTACAATATTAATATAATTATAATATAAAACTTTACAGCACTTACCTGTTTGACAAAAGGTGAAAAGTTCATAATTGCAACTCCAAAATTCCATATGAATTTATAACGTAGTTTTACGGAACTATGACGAGTAACTGTATTTTACAACATTTAATTCATATTGCGTACTGTTTTCCTTTTATGCAATTTCTTACATTTTTGCAAAAAAAAAAACTCTGTCACATGGAATAAAATAAATATTTATAGTTATGACGTAGGTATTCTTCTCAGAGTGTAATTTCAAACACGTTCAGTAAAACAAAGAAAACATCAATGTTGTAGCTGATAAAACTTCAAACAAATTAGTACAGTATTTATGACGCTTGTGACGCAATGCGCGTACGCATGCGCTCTCAATGCACCGAGCACCCGAACAGACTGTCGCATGTCAGTCCTCGTTCCTTGCATCAATAAGCTGCACAGTAGTGGGTTCACGGAAACGCGACGCACAGTGTGCGCGTTAACAGCCTCCCACACATTGATAGCTTAGATCTAACGGGGTGAAGGGCGGTAGTCAATTTCACAGAGTTGTATTTAAAATTCGTTTCCCACCGGGGTAAAAAAGGATAATAAAGTTTAAGGGTTGGATTTTACTATTTATGCTACCATTAATTCGAAAACGGGTATAAATAATCTTTAATTAATCTTAAAATTTAATCTAAATCTGAAAAGGGACGACATAGTTTATTTGAAAAATCATATTGCTTTGATCTATAAACATAAAAATTGGCACGAACACATAATTATCTAGGTCAATAAATTTAATTATAAAGATGGTAAACATACATTTTCGAAATTTTTGGAGGAAAGTATGAAGTACACACGGACGATGTCGCGGGCAAAGTGCTAGTGCTTTATAACAAGTGAGGTGGTTCTTTTTAGGGATCCTTTTACCTCTGTTAAAAACCTCCTTCCTTGCATATTATAAAGCGCATCGTCCCTTAGATTGTCTGTTATGTGCGCATATAACTCGAGAGCCATATTAAAGATTTACTTTGGTCACAGTAAAAGTTCAGACTAGTTTTTTCCGAAGGGTTAAACACACTGTACCTAGTTAAGTAGGCACACCCACATTTCACCAATTTAACTTTGGTAACATCGTCCAAATACTTGACCAAATTCTGAAACCTTTATGACTGTCAGGAATGTTAAAGAAAAGGATTTCGCGGCATGGTTACATCAACAGAAAGAGATGGCGTCTGATGGTTTCGGCGAGGTACTGCATATGGCTTGAAACCGCAAAAGGATAGACGCAAATCCTGAAACAAATTGCAACGCTGCGGTATGGTGATCACAATCCTCAGCCATGACAGACTAATTTCAATAAAAGGGGCTAAAGGTCATTGCGTTATTTACGTTGCCGAGCAGATACATTTTTTTTTCACGAAAAAAAAATCTGCTGTTACCTACATTTATGTTCGTATAACTCGTCAAAATGTAGGGAACAGCTGATTTTTTTTTCGCGATTTCAAGTTTGGTCCCATAGTAAAAGTTGTTCATAATGATGAATACAATGACCTCTTCAGAGGTTGTTAATGTTTTACCAATAAGCCTGTTTAGACGTATTGATGATGTGCAAAAATGTTTGTTAAAATCAATTAACAGAAATAGAATATACCTATCGACGATCTTATATTATTTAAGATTTTTGTAAACCTACTGAACCGAAATAATAATCAACCAAATTAAATTAAACAATTTTATTATAAAGTTAACACAAGAGCATAAAAGTCAAGGCATTGATTGAGATATGAATCATACAAAACGTTTTGACGTATTTTTTTTAATTTCGTTTACTTCGTTTTTTCCTCTAAACACTGTTCATTTTTATCAAGGTCAATATGACACGTTAACGGGTTATTTAGTATCTGGGACACAACTTAAAGCGAAATAACGGTATTGGATGATAATCAAATAACCAGCTCTACCCTGTCAACTTAAAGTTCAAAATAAATAATCAATTTGCGAATTCCTATAGGAGAATAATTTGGAAAATTGTGTCATTGTGCTTACTTTGCACTTGGTTGGTTGGTAACACTTGCATTACGAAAATCGCCGTTATTGCTAAGACGCTGTCAATGTTAAATTGTTACCACTGATGTGCGGTTGACTGTGCAGTCTTTTAAGAGGTACCGGGACCACCCCTATGTGCTGATGGTGATCACAGGGGTGGTTTTAGTGAGGTAAAAATCCCACACTCCCCAACCCCCCGGAGTTCGGGTGCCTTTTGAAGGTTTCCAAACGAAAACAAAAAAAAAATTGTATGCCGTTTCCTGTTACTTATATAGCAACTTTACTGCCTAGCGTTTATATAAAGTAACAGGAAACGGTTTAAAAATTATTTTTTTTTAAAACTCGGTGTGCGTTATTAACTGCCTGTAAGATTACGCACTATGTGATTACTAGTTATTTGTGTTTGAATATTATGTAGGACCTTGTTACACTCGGGTCAACTTCTTGATCTCATTTTCTTGAACTGTACCACAATATTTATTCTATGCGGAAATCCTGACAACTTGTCTCAAGGAGATCGTGTTAGCCGGTAACTGGGTTGTGGCGGTTAGATAAGCCGGATTTGACGGCACGGTTGGCGGGTTCGATTCCCGCACGGAACAAATATTTGTATGACCTACAAGTAGTTGTTCCGGGTCTGGCTGTTTGTGTATGTAAGTTTAAATGTTTGTAACCATAACCATAATCAGCCTATAATGTTCCCACTGCTGGGACACAGGCCTCCTCTCGTTGAGAGGGAGTGGGCCGTAATCCACCACGCGGGCCCAGTGCGGGTTGGTGGTAATGTTTGTAAACGCACCCACAATACAGGAGAAATTCCTAGTGTGGGGCAACGTTTTTTCTAAAAAAAAAAGGACAAAAAAAAAATAAGTGGTCAATCCATGTAAAATATTGGTATTCAACTGTATCTGGTTACAATGGAAGACGACCTCATGAGTATGCACATGCGCGTTTTGCCCGTGGTGATCTTTTCGCAGTCTAGATTGTCAACGCACTGCATAACATCGAGAGCTGAAAATCCAACGGTGTGTTTTTTGACGGGCTGGAATGCGTTGTGTCTGTTGGGTTCTCAATGCTGGGCTCAACACCGAGAGTTGAAAATCCAATGCATTTTTTTACGGGCTGATGAATTAGGAAAAGGCTAGGCAGATGATGGTGACTAGGAACGTTACTGCGGAAACACTTTTGCAAAAACTTTACGCAATTGCAATCCATAATTTCTTGTCAATATTTTAAGTCCGTTCATGAGAACGAGATTCATAGCGTGAACACTCATTGTTAAACGATTCCACTCCGCTCCGATAAATAAAATTGTTCGCGCATGGACACTTTCTTTATAAGTGTTCTCGTCGTCAGAACGTACTATACAACCTTTTCTTGCATTTATTATTTAACACTATTCTTTTATAAATTACTAGCTTCCGCTCGCGGATTCGGTATATCGATAAACTATCCTATGTCCTTCCCCGGGTTGCAATCTATCTCTCTGCCAAATTTTATCGAAATCCATTCACTGGTTTAGGCGTGAAAAGGTAAAATACAGACAGACAGACAGAGTTACTTACGAATTTATAATATTATTAGTGCATGTGTGATATATTTCGCTGTAAATTAAAACCTTAGTATCATAAAATACTACCGATAATAATAATTATCAGAAATACTGTTTTTAGTGGGAACCGAGCCTTTTTCGAAGAAGTACGAAATAATTTGTACAAAACAGGTGTGATCGGGGTCAAGAGCGGGCCCAATTAGTAATAAAAAAAAAATAAACCATTGTTAATACAAATTATCTCTCGTGGATTTGATGCCCCAAAGCTAAAAATAGTTTTTTTTGTTTAATTTTATTACTGTCATCATCTGCCTGTCGATGGTACTAGTTTTTTTTTTTTTTTTCTATTCTACATGGTGTCCCAAAAGGTTAAGTAGCTGGGAAGGGGGGTGATAGGGGTGGTCACAAGGGTCACCAGATAAATAAAAAAATAAATCCCCTCTGGGTATTTAAAAAAATAAATGGCATTTTTAAAAAACTATTTTTTTTTTATTTATTTTTTTTTTTTCTGGTGACCCTTGTGACCACTCCTATCACCCCCCGTCCCAGCTACGTAACCTTTTGGGACACCCTGTATATCCTGAATACTTAGCTACTTGTAATCTGCGTTGAGGGGTCGTAATTCGATCGAGAGGATATTATTAATCTTTTCCAACCATGTCCCTGTCGGTTTCCAGTCATGTCTTGTCGCAGCTTAATACCTATATTTTACATGGAGTGACTCTGTCTGACGTCCACAACCCAGTTACTGGGTGACAAGATTGGGTATCAGACATTTCCTTTGCCTTTGCCCAGCAGTGGGATACGAGACAAGACGGGTACAAAAAAAAAATAGAAGTGCAGTTAATATTAAGGTAGTTATTATAATACAGTGTTTATTATTAAAATGTTCTCGTTTGTCCCCAATTCGACCTAATTTTGCACCGGGATGCGTTCATGCGTTTTTCGAACCAGACCGTATTTTGAGGTGATATTAATTTAATGTCAGTCTTGTGGTTTAACGTGACGGATGTAAAAGCACTACTTATGGATAAACGTTTACGTAACGGCACGGTAATGGTTACGTTTATTAAATCGTGATAAAAATACTGTATCTTAACAACTACTTGGGACTGGCTAACCAAAGGCATTTTTATCATTGCATAGATACCTTGAATTTTACTGCTGTTAATAATGGATGCGAGAATAATTGACACATTAACAATACAAACCAGGGAGTAATTGGAAAATCCGGGATTACTGGAAATAATGCAATTTAATATAGGTAGAACGAATTATTTAGCAGCACCAGCAGCACTTTGTTGCGTTGGATGTTCATTGCGACAATAATAATAGATAATTACAATAACGTTTACACAAGCGGTGCTGTTGAATTAATTTTGATAATAATTATTGTGTTCCTAATAAATTAATGTACACTACCTATGTATAATAAACAGAAATATACTGGAAATCTTATAGTATTGTTTGAATAACCGATGACCTTGTGAAGACTGCAAGAATCTGGTGGATGCGACAAACACAGGACCTGTGGCAGTGCAGTGGGGGAGGCCTATGTCCAGCAGTGGACTTATTTCGGCTGAAATTTGATGATGATGGTGATAATTATTTCAATCAAAAATAGCCATTTACTTTGGGCATTGTGCATGAGAGTGTGACTGTTACTGTAGTAATAAAAAAATGTATAGTGTGGCTGATCGCCGGCAAGAACTTAATGCTGGGAGTCAGCGCCTTGTCTCTGATTGAGCCGTAATCTAAAATAATAAGTGTGAGCTCAGTGTAGCACCTTAATGGCATAACACACTGTCAATCGCTGCAACTTTTGAGAGATATTGCTAATCCATTGCTTCGTATGTTCGAAAAATTTGTCTGCTCAACAACGTAACTAACGCAATGAGTGTTGTAGAACTGTCAAAATGAAAGCCATTACCTGCTACTGTTAGTTTGTTACGCAATCACTGTATATTCTCCGATGTTTTCCATGACTAAATAAGTCCACTCGTACGCCCACTGGCACTGGTTAGAAAGCACCCTTCAAAATTGAGTACTCCTACTATAGGGATGATGAGTACTGTTATAAATGTTCGAACAAATTATGTTATTTCAAAGAAGGAATAGTAAAATGACATAATCGAAAAAAAAATTAAAATTGATGGAAATATGGAGAAGCTACACGCTTTAGTTTTGGAAGGGATTATTCCCGTACGGACAATGTATGGCGCTAGCATGAAGTTACACAGTCGTGACGTCACTTCCGTGATAGTGTGAAAACATTTATAACTTGGCAATTTTTTAAGCTTTTATAGGTACTTTTTATAATACTGTTTGCACTATATGCTTACAATATTTTTTAGTTTAAAATAACATAATTTGTCATCATCCCTACCACATACAATTACAATTTATTACATAGATGGCGATCCAAAAATTACAATTAGGACTCGGCGTACCACAGAACTCGATGATGGAATAAATCACCAATTTCAATACCGAGCTAACACTCGTCGCTATAAATTGTCGCGATTTACCGTCGAATTACTGGATGTTGTGCACTCGCCTATTTACCCGAAATTCCGATTCGCGGCGCAAATTATGACGATTACAGTTATTTCGATTGTGTACGGAGAAGGTGATTACCTACATACTGGAAGTGACTTTTTTTTTAAGTGAAGTTTCTTTAGGCGCACTTTGCGTTCTTTGTGAAAAGTGAACAAAACTGAACCGCCACGCTTGGGTCCAGTCGATCGATGACGCTGAATCGCGTATGAAATCATTATTTTCCGTTAATTTACCACCCAAGAACATTAAACTTACAATTTTAATAAAAGAAAAATTCACATAACTGTAGTTTTGCATAATTTAAATTGATTAAAATTAAAAGAAAAAGATTTTTTATTGACTAAATTATTATTCAAAAATGTTTCCGCACGCATTTTTTATTGTAGGTGAAATCGATCTACTTATATAAAAATATGTTTTAGTAATAATAAAAAAACTCATAGTTATAGAAAGTCCGCTTTCGCATTTCATTTTAGCTTCTTCAAAAACAAAACTACCTCTCTCTCGTAGTCTCAAAAATCTTTACCTCTTTCATTATTTTCTGTTAACCCTTCTCCATCATCATCAAACCTTCCAACCAACACCTTAAGGTTCAAATTCGTCCGTCTTTCAGACAGTAACTAAAAATTCAGCTCATACAAGTCGTTTATCACTGGTACACCTAGTAGCTTGTGGTTTAGCTCTAAGTTTACCTTGGTTGCGGCAAGTTAGAGAGAAAACTGAATCATGGGAAGCATAACAATTAGCTTGACGTACAAAATATAAATTGCTTGGTTACGGCGGCGCTTTGGTGCTAACTTATAGGTATTTTAGAAAGGAAACAGTATTTTGCTCGTTTATTGTGGTGTGAAATATTATATAATTCTTCGGATTATTGTTATATATTTATAATAATATCTCACTAGTAAGCCGCCCCTGCTCCGCATGGTTTATACGATTAGACAAAAAATCGTGATATCTTTATTATGTGTAAGTTATATTAATGTTTATTATATATAAACTTTTCGAACAAATTATCTACATGATGGTGAAAACGGTATCTACAATAACGCGATCATATAGATGATCACGAAAAGTGACTCTAATCTATTAAAAGCATTCTGGTTTCTGAAAATTTGATAAATTCTCGATCAGAAAATTGTCTGTATACAAACTCAAGTCAGTATCAGTGGTTGACAAAAATAAGAATGAAAAATTAGTAATCATGACTATAATAATTATTATGAACTATAAGTAGGTTGAAATAAGGATTACAAGTTTCTATGAAGAAAAGATCCTGGCAAAATTCTTTCCTTTCCAGAAAAATTTAACTATGAGTGCTTTAAATCCAGGCAAAGCAATCCTTAACCAATTGACGTGGAAAGTCCAATACAACAATGGACAATCCCAACAACAAGAGCTGCAAAATTTCGGAATGCGTCACTTCCGATAATAATACATCCGTGTTCCACTGAAGTGCAAATTGAAAATTAATGGTTCGCCATTTTGTAGGTTCTGGTGCAACAATTTCAATTGTTCCGTGTTCAAATATTATGTGTTTGAATAAAACAGAACTTAATGTTTTGGTAATAATCGGGCTGTGTGATAATAATTTGCTGTAAATTACCACTAACATAACAAAACAAAACAATAAGGCCTCTGTTTTCTTGTGCCAATCTCCACGCACCTGTGCCAGCCTCATACGGCACCCTAATTGCGTAACACGCTATTACGCTCAATTTGAATCATATTGCTAATCCATTGCTCCTTAAGTTCGAGAAATGTGTCTGCTCGACAACGTAAATGACGCAATGAATGCTGTTGAACTGTCAAAATGAAACCCATTGCTACTGATAGTGTGTTACGCAATTACCCTGCAGGTACTACCGGCGATGGCAACAATATCGTTCGTCCATCTCGCCGCCGGACGACCGACACTTCATCTTCCAGTCCTGGTCACTGTCTTCCAGGCAAAATACTAAATGTTAGGCGATGGACTTAGTCATGAATTTTTTTTATTTTTTTTTGGGTGGGAAATCATCAAATGACCCCTCCCGCTCTGGGCGGGGCGGAAGGGAGTGTCAGACTCTTACTGACTAAAACCCACCCGTGTTCCTTCACTTGCCTGTGCCAGGGGCCACGGTATCTCTTTCGAACAACCCGCGACCCCGGCGGGCATCGGCCCTAGCGGACCCCGTCAGTTGGTGCTGAGTGACATCTCCTTGAGGCGCGCGTGGAACACAACGCGCCGTCGACCCGGGCCTGGTCCTTACCGGACGGCGAGCTGCCCATTGCTCGCCGCCCGCAAGCCCGCGCCTACGGTGGCCGGGAATCGGCTATCGACTCCCGACGCCCGGGGGTCATGAAAGACTTTATAGAATTTGAATCCTTTGAAGCTCAAGTGAATTGGAGAGGGAACTCAGGTTCCCTTGAGTTCCCTCCCCAATTCAACATATTTGAACAGAGAGAGAGTGAGAGAGAGAATGAGGCAGAGATATAGATTTCCGCTAACACGCATGCTCGTTTCCTTCTTTTCTGCGGTAGGACAATCTAAGGTTCAAACAACCGCTCCACTCCGCTGTTATTCGGATAGGGCACGAAAGCCCAACCAGCATACATCATTATCGTCATGCATGGAGGCTAGTTTTTTGCAACCCCAAATGATCATTATTAACATGGACATTCGGGCCGATCGAATAATGACTGAGTATTCAATGGGCTATTCCGAACTAAGTATTACAGTAGGACCCACAGAATAGAAAGATAACGCCTAGCTGTGAAGCCTGTCGCCGACTTATCTACACGTTTTCAACTGTCTAAAGTTGCTCGATGTTCACCAGCAATGATATTATTGGAAAATGTTCACCGGCTAGTTTTGTTAGTACGAGTTTATTTGATGTGGGAAATGGTATTTTCGTTAACTTTATCACAAAGTTCCACGTTGGAATGAAAGAATTCTAGTCCATAGTGTAAATCGGGGGCAGTAAAATTAGGATATGTGTGAGCACTGTGTACCTACTATAACACTACCATTTACTGGGTACGTCTTACATTGACTTAAATGTGCCCTGAGACTATGTCACGCTCAATCAAATGACTCGCTGGTGGTGGCGTGTGTGTTGGATCATAAGTTCCCTATAAAACGGTTGAGCTGAATGGTGCTGATCCAAACGTCATGTTCGTGAACGGGCGCCGTCAGTAGGGACTGGTCATCTCTCAGCTGCCACGGCTTATTTTAATAGCGGAATTGTTTTTTTTTGTATTTATAAGTATTTTTTATCATGGGCGCTTTTAACGTTCCCCTTCTTTGTACATCGTTCTCACATGTATAATTTGAACATGAAGGATATCAACAATATTTTAATTTTAAATAGTGTCCGTAGTTTCTTGCCCGTTCTTCTCCTTAGGTATCTAGACCTACGCTTTGGAATGGGCAACTAGCTTCATCTTTCTGACTGAACGACCCCTTGACAATTCAAAAGTGCCTGTAATTGCTTTATTTGAATTAAATGGTTTGAGTTTAGGAGACAATGTCCTTAGGAGACATTCCAAAAACTTTAAAAGTGGGTACCTTTCAAAAGATATTTCTTATTAAATCATAACGTGATTTAGAAGTTCAAAAATGCGAACTGAATAAATAAAGCATTATTGAATACTGTGTGCTAGAAGTAGAACATTACTCAGAAAATGGTTTATTTGAAAATGGATCTTCTACTAAGGATTTAAAAAAAGTTTTGTTTAATAAGTAGGCATTATTTCTTACCAACTACGAGTACATAGAATAATAGCGATGCGTGTTCTTAAACAAAACACAACTAAAACCCCCCTAAACGATAAATACGAATTAGATTGCATTTCTACCAAGACGCCATAAACCAACAATTTAAAGGGAGAGCCCAAAGACAAAAGCGCAGATCCTTTTTACCTAAATTGCGTGCGATTTGCACTAAGTAGGAAGGACTGGACGCATTCACAGGCCGAGTGTAACCGTTTATGATGGTATGACAATACTGTAAGAAAAATTCCACCCTGTTTAAGATGTTTTAGAGTTCAATTTTGAATGGATTGGGTGACAAGATAATGTAGTTTCTACATTATGATAGTGCACAACGCTAAAAGGAAATTCGTCCCTCTTTTTGAAGACGTATGGTTGAAATTTCAACGAGTTGTGGGGACAAGAAAGTGTGGTTTCCTCAGTTATGTTGGCATAACACTTCTGTATGGGAATTGAAACTCTGTTTTGAAAGAATTAGGGTGTCTTTTTGTATGGTTTTAAAGACAAGATGGTGTGGCTTCCCGTAGTCTAACTCAGTCTTTGCGTTTAAGAGGAATATCGTGTCGTTTGAGTCGGAATAGAATGTTTTCAAATGTTTCAGGCGTTTGTAGATGTTTTGGTATAACTCTGTTAGGTTATAAATGATTATAGAAGCGTTTCTGTTGGCTGTTATTGTTACTGCAACTATTTGGAAAAGTGGTTCGTTCTTTTTGGAATGATAATCGTCTAACCACGGTTAAATAGGTCTAAAAGATCAATCAGTAAAGATGAAGATCTCTAACTTTTAAGTCTGACAACCAGTCTTACCAAAAGGTATCGTATTACCCAGTAACTGGGTTGTGGAGGCCAGATAGGCAGTCGCTCCATGTAAAACACTGCTACTCAGCTGCATGCGGTTAGACTGAAAGCCCAGCCCAACATGTTGGGAAAAGGCTAGGCAGATGATGATAATGTACAGTCAACAAAGGAGTTAAGTATACAGGAGCGTCGGATATAGTTGAAGTTTACTAAGAAACCGATGGATGTTCTGGACCGAAATTTAATTTAATAAATGAGCTGTTTGTTTTCTATTAATAAACTAAAATTTTATTCGAGAATATCCATCGGTTTCTTAGTAAACTTCAACAATATCCGACGCTCCTGTATACTTAACTCCTTTGTTGACTGTACATAAACTTATTATAATAAGCTAGTCCTCATTAACAAAACACTTAAAATTTTCGCCATTCACCACTAACTTTTGAACCACAAAAACAAAAGAATAACCCTCAAACGATGCGTTTCTTTTTAATCCTAGAACATAAAACCATTTTTTTAAACACGGTCATTTTCAAACTATTTTGCTTGGCACTCTGCTATTAGCTGTACAAGGGGGTTGAAAAACAATGGTTATTTGTTTGCGGGGCCCAAGTTTCATCCCTTACACAATATAGCTCTTACAGCGTTCGTTCGTTCGTTCACTCATTCATTCAACCCCCTTAGCGGTAAGCTTTATTGTTCATTCGCGAAATGAAAGTGAATGGTTTTTCATTTTTGTTTCTCATTTATAATTATGTTGTTGCGCATTGTAAGCTTTTCATAATTAGGATTTATTTTAAGTTTATGTTTATCTTTCATATTTTATACGAATTAAGCTACCATTCTATCTCCCTTTATGTAACGTTATAACCGACTTTAGAAAGAGAAGGAGTACCGCAAGGTTGGAGCAGCTCCGAATTTTCCTTCTTGCTAGTATCAGAAAGCCTTTGGTAAGACTTCGATCCGTGATGACTACTGTCTACAAAGCGTTCCTTGTACAGACGCCAGCACATCAAGCTACCCGAAACTGTCAAATTTTCCCAATCAACTTTGAACCTTATGCTTTAGCGAAAAAGTTGAAAGTCTATTAAAGAAATTTGACAGATTGTTGTAGCTTGATGTGCTAGTCTTTACCTATGTGGTAGTTAGTAGAAGGCCAATATGTAACAGGGTAAGGTTACTTAATTGTGGCAAATGCAATTAGAGATAAATAGTTCTTGATTTGAGAGAATTCTTAGTTACTGGCCTTTTGCCGCATCAACTATGGTTCCTTCATTACCGAAATCATATCCTACCCGTCATTTTCGACAGCTAATTCTTGTACCTACTGCGTATACTTTATTTTCGAATCTCTTTGTGTTATTTTCGTCATTAAGGACAGTAAAAGCGCCATATTCTATTAAAATCATTTTCTATATTTATTTAATTTAACACTGCTCTCAAACGGTCTAAGACCGAAAATCCAAAAAATGACATGGTGTCGGGAATGTGACAACTACCAACCCACACTGGGCTCTTCATATCAAAAAGGAGACCGGTGTCCCAGCAGCAGTGGGAACGCTAAAGGCGGCTGATCGTACTGGTTTATTTATTTAAAACCAAAATACTCATCATCTACAGTCGTATGCACTATCAATGTAGATGCATTAAGAGGTATCAGAGATGAGACAATGGCTTTTGTTGTTGCTGCGGTTACCTTATATTGGATCACTCGCTTTGATGGGGTAGGTAGAACAGATGGTAGTCGGAAACGATTTGGAGTGATTACATTTCGAAATCAAGACATTACTTTTTTTAGTTATTAATATTTGGAGCCTGTTTTAGCACCTCCTTATTATATTTCACCTTTATAATAGGTAACATCACGTCTACTTTCCTTGTAGGGTTAGGCAGAGGACCACATCCACAATTTGCCAGTTATAAGTCATACATAATAAGGACGAGCCTATCGCTCGAGCAGTGGTATCGGCCAAACCCAGGCGGGCACTTTACTTTGAGTATTTATCTTTCTATTTAAAATTCACTCACAGTCTATAGAAAATGGAGGATCCTCCGACCAGATGGGTGTTGTGTCTGGCGTCACATTTTTGGCATGTTCTGGAATCAAAAATTCGAAGACATGTGACATCCACCAACCCGCACTGGGCCTGCGTGGTGGATTATGGTCCATTCCCTTGTAGCGGTATCTACAACGCTACATGAGAACAACGCGTCATACTGACGTCACGCAAAATCCTGCATCTCGCAAGCAGAGTTTTCCGCGCAACTAGCATAGATACAACGGCCGGACATGAATCATCGAGCAGTTGCCCGCCAGACACAACACCCATCTGGTCGGAGGATCCTCCCTTTTCTATAGACTTTGAGTGAATTTTACACCCTGTTCCTCATACCTTTCACAGAGCGAAAGCTGGGCCAGGCTTTGCCCCAGCAGTGGGAAAATTATAGGCTGATTATGCTATCGCTCTTAACCAGGCACAAATCCAGACTTCGACCCGCAAATGATTAATTTTACGTATTTTTTTCCATTTTAAATTTATCTGTTTTATAATAGGTAATGCCTCTCTACCAAAACAATAAAAAATAAAATCACGTCCTGCCAGCGAAGCATGGAGAGAAGTGTCGCTAAAATCAGGAAGTATCAAAAAATTCGTCACACTACCATCAGGCAAAAGACAGGAGTGAAAGATGCTCTCACCTATGCTCTAAAATTAAAATGGAGATGGGCAGGACACATAGCGAGAATGAGCGACGATCGATGGACAATACGCATGACCTCATGGCCAGGTCCTACAGGCACTCGGAAAAGAGGAAGACCTGTAACTAGATGGGCAGACGACATCACACGAGTCGCTGGCAAAAACTGGCTGACAGAAGCCAAAGACCGAGATCGATGGTGTTCTCTGGAGGAGGCCTTCACCCTCACTACTTGAGGGGTTCATGCATGCTATTTATTTAATTTATTTATTTTTTATTAATATTTTGATTTTTAAATTAATATTAAACGTAATTTAAAATAATTATTATAAACATTAGAATTACTCAAATTGAATTTATACTTTTTTTTTACTATTTTAACTATTTTAATTTATACATTTTAACTATTATTATTCTTCAATTATTATGTAACGATAAACAACTTACTCATCTACCAATTATTTTTAAATCATTACATTTTACAAAAATACACAATACATGTAAAAATGTTAAAAAATACTTTTGAATGCATGAAATAAGAGGCTTTTTTATTTTTATTTTATTTTATTAATGCCTCTCTAGAGACTGTGGAACAGACGGCCAGATTTCTAACAGATTTTGTACATTGGCTTAACTTAAGCTTTGTTTAAATTGACACTTATAAAGTTGGGCTCATCCCAAAGTTATGTTGCACCAAGTTTCGGTACCACAAGTTGTGCAAGTGATGTTGAAATTTATGCCGTGCCTTAATTCGGCTTTACTTAATTAAGATTAGGTACCTCTAGAATAACGCAAGTAGGTTGGATTTTATAGGTCTAAACATGGTTCTTCCGGGGGAGCAATTCTGCAAATATTACTATATTTGCAGAATCAACAAATCCTTAGGTATACAAGGTCAAATTAAACTAACTATCGAAACTCCACAGACGTGATAGGTATCAATGTACAAACATGATTTTTTTTTTGTGGGGTCATTGAGTTAGTGTAGTAAAATGAAATATCAATTTAAAAAAACTTTTTAACAAAAAAAAAACCGACTTCCAAAAAAATCACTACAAACTGAAAAATAACTTTAATTTCGGAAGTCGGTGTCTTAGGGATCAGTATTTAGTTTTTGCCACCGACTTCCGAAATTAAAGTTATTTTTCAGTTTGTAGTGATTTTTTTGGAAGTCGGTTTTTTTTTTTGTTAAAAAGTTTTTATTTCTCGCTTTTTAGTGGGTCTATTTATAATTTATCTAAGTTACAATAGCCTAATGTCAACTTGCCCATCGCCTTTTTATAAAATATTCCTTTTCTCGATGCAGGGGCGATAATTGTTGAGGAGTTCTCCTTTTATTAGTTTTTAGATTAGATGCTCATAATCCTGGCTGCAGCATCAGATCAGACTTATGTCAACATTGCATTGAACATAAAATTAGTCCTGTTTAAAATGAGCCCAAACACGACTACGGTGCTGTAATTTAAAGGTTTGTACTTTTTCTGATGCTCCTGGCTTCAGCATCAGGTCTTCGGTGTTCCTCAGTATCAGTACGTTTATCCACACATCGAGCCCTTTTCAATGAGCCTAAACACGATATATCTGCTGTTAGTTGTCGAGGAGTTAGGTACTCTGCAGACTATCCTGACTGCAGCATCAGGTCATGACTTGATGATCATGAGACCAAATGTGGTAAATGCCCTATCAAACATCAAAACAATTTACTAAAACAGTCCTTGCCTGTTCGAGTAACTTCTTACTGTTAAGGAGTTGTACCTTCCATCATCAGCCCAGCTACCTGAGATGGTGACAACCATACACAAATACACAAGATACTTCATAAAATATGCGA
The DNA here is from genome assembly GCA_951800025.1 of Oligia strigilis. NCBI lineage: Eukaryota > Metazoa > Arthropoda > Insecta > Lepidoptera > Noctuidae > Oligia > Oligia strigilis. The sequence continues at coordinate 12,133,902 of OX637564.1, read as the reverse complement.
AAAACAATAAGTGAGCCTATAAAATTTGAGGGTTGCCCTCGATTTCTCTAAGATCCCATCATCAGATCCTAACTTGGTGATAATGGGACCACCTCAGAACTATCTACTTTCGAACAAAAAAAGAATTTTGAAAATCCGTCGACAATTGGCGGCGTATTCGATGAACAAACATACAAAAAAAAAAAAAAAAAAAAAAAAAAAAAAAAAAAAAAAAAAAAAAAAAAAAAAAAAAAAAAAAACATACAAACACCCGAACATAGTACCTCCTCCTTTTTGTAAAGTCGGTAAAAAATCAATTTTATCGTGTGTATGCTTCAACTGTGATGGGTATTGCTACCTAAATACGATAAGACAAAAGAAAACAGATTTACTCAACTCATAGTTCAAATACAACGGTTTTTGACCCCAAAAAAAAAACAAATTAATATTGTTGTATTTTATTTTATCGTGTTTATACAGGGTTATTGGTAAAACATTAACAACCTCTTAAGAGGTCATTGAACTCATGATTATGAACAACTTTACTATGGGACCAAACCTGAAATCGCGAAAAAAATCAGCTGTACCCTACATTTTGACGAGTTATACGAACATAAATGTAGGGAACGGCAGATTTTTTATTCGCGATTTCAGGTTTGGTCCCATAGTAAAAGTTGTTCATAATGATGAGATGACCTCTTAAGAGGTTTTTAATGTTTTATCAATAACCCTGTATATCGATACCCATCACGTCTCTGCAGACGTCGTCAAATTAAATTAGCTAGCAAAACTCTGCAGTTTTGCTAGCTAATTTCATTTGACCCTGTGTATGATTGAGTTTGAAAACACTGATATGCCCTTGAATTGCGTCAAACACCAAACGGCCTTTACCTACCTACTTTCCTAACCTATGTAAATAATGAAATAGGAAAAGTTTTTCCTACGAAAACCCAGAAACTTAACCCACGAATATTTTACAAACTGTTAACAATTTACTTCACGAAAGGAAAAAAAATGCTAAAATCAACACGACCTTTCCAAAGTACCTTTAGAAAAACTAGCTGTGAATCAGTAGATTTAAGGCAAAAGTCACGTGGAACGAACGAAACTTGCGGAGAGACCGAAATATAAAAGATACGCAGGAGAGAAAGGGATGGTAGATGACGCCGCGCGCTGTCACCATACAAATGCTGCCATTGAAAGCTAAAGTTTGGGAGATGAAAGAAATGTATTTCCGTATAGTCTACAGTTTTTTCCTTTAAGATATTTCTATGCGATTAAGATTTTTGTGAAAGAGATATTGTATTTACTACTTTTTCTAAAGGCCTGGTGTCAAGGAAGCACTTAAAAACCTCGGGCTTCACAAAATATTATGACCTGTTCTACGAAACAGTTTTGTCAAAAGATTTAGGAAATGTTTGGTGTGGTTTTCAAAAGTAAATAAAAAAGGCTGACTCTTCGTCATCTTAGATATCGTATATTGTGATGGGTAGCTTCGGTTTCCTTTGCATTTATAACAACATACCTACTGTGATCTCCAATCCCTGTTGTAAATACGGTGACAATGGTAATATTCCCTTCGATTCAAAAACTGGAAATACAAAGGCTTCCAAACGTTAGTTGACATTTTTCCACTTCAGCTGTGACACGTTACCGCATGATTTAAAATGGTAGTGATCCAAATGTTTGAACTGCTACAAAAATTTTATTGACTAATTGAACTTATCTTATCATAAAAAATATCAAGTAATCCCTTAGGAGTGCCCGATTGTTTTTTAATTTTAATAAATTATACCTAATGTGGCATCACAGCTGAAGTGGCAAAATGTCAACTTACTTTTGGAGGCCACTGTACACATGTGATTAATGATCATAGATCCGAGTAATAGAGAAGATCCGACTAGAGGGGATCCGAGTAGAGAGTCTGTTTCATCTAATTTGTTTGTTGAAAACTCGAGTACATATGTACATAGAAAGTCAGATGTCCATTAGAGTTAAGACCATTATAAGCAAGCACGACACGCAAGGGAGAGAAGTTGACAGGCTTATGGGAACACATCATAATGCCATAAAAGAGTTTGTTGATAAACTATGTGAAAAGCCATGACTTGAATTTCCATGGTGTGTGTTTTGGCACAAATTAAAAACAACGATTTTTTTGAAACCCAGGTTAAAACCATCGAGCTTAATTTGAGTGCCGAACTTTATTCCGACAGTTTTAAAGTTCTAATTAAAAAAAAATTACGTTAAAACTGAGTCTAAGTTGTCATATTTGTATTAAGAACTTTACCCCAAGCGGAATAAGGTCCGAAATACAATAACTAGCTCGCAGGTTTGGGTCTGGTTTGGGTTTGGGTAGTTCAGAACTCGTTTTGTAATAGGACGGTTTGAGTCAGCGCCGGCGAAGATTTGATGTGCTGGTGTCACGAACGTAGGAATAGAATAGAATAGAATACTCTTTATTATGTACACCATATAAATTACAAACATAATTATAGAAACTGTACAAAGGGTGACACAATGAATAATTTGATTGCAGCTCATTAGATATTTTTGTCGCCGCCAACTGGCTTAATTAGCCATTCAGTTAACTGCCTAGCCTTTTAACTAGACGGTATTATGATCAGTTGAAAAAATAACGGGTAGTCATTTTATTATTTTCTGCTAAAAGTACATCGGGGGGCACGGCAGTGCCCCCGCCAAGTCGAGCGCGAAGCAAACACTGCCGTACCATCCTTTACAGGAACCATTTCGCCGCATTTTCAGGCCCCTATTTGAGAACCTCTGGATAAGACCAGAACGCAGAAATTTTCGTCATCCAGTAAGCTATAATCACATACTTATAATCCAAAATTTCAAGTCTGTAGGTTATTTAGTTCCGAAGTTAACCGAAAGCAAAGTTTCGCATTTACGACACTCACTCACTCACTAATCATCAAAATAGAACTAGTACTTCCCATAAACTCAGAGTGCTGAAATTTGGTACAGAGTTAGGGTTTAATGGCCACATAAAGGGAAAACTATAAAAATTAGGATAATCGAAGATCTGGAGTACCTGGTGACCCTGATTAGAAAACACAAGAGCCCAACCAAACTATTAGAGATCGACATACCGCCTTTACAAAAAATATTTAACTTGGTGGGCCGCTTCATTTGATGTGAAAAATCGAAGGTCTGAAGTATCTGATGAAGAACCCTCAGCTGGCCTCAGCTGTATTAGAGATATGGTAATGCCATTGGTATTACTACGACGAATAAATAAAAATCGACTGTCATTGCAAAAATCTAGCGTAGTGGGACACATCTTCTAATTTAATCTAGCCTATAGCGTCTCACTGCTGGGCGAATGCATCCCCTTCTGCTTTTAATACGCATATAAATTGAAAGGAAAACTCTGGATAAGACTAGACTGGCTTTTATACTTATACTAACAAGTTTACAAGAAGAAATAGTCGAACGATTAACTTTATTCAACTCGAACATTACACAAATTAAATAAACAAAGGAGGATGGGCAAAAATGTATGGAAGCTGGTACCAGAAAAACATGGCAACCAAACAAAATAATTTATATACAGTTTTAAAGGTCTAATTAGATAGAGCAATAGTCGTTAGGGGGATAGTCTCAGTTCGCTGTCCGTTCAGAGATATACAACCATAAAAGGTTAGGTTAGGTTATCGTTAGGTTGGGTCATACATAAGTAACAATAGAACACTCTTGCTTTATCGTGACGTGCCTGAATTTTATCTACCTTTTTTTTTACCCCGTTTTTCCATTTACACTACGCTGGGGGTCGCGGGAACGTACAATCCTTCCGCAGCGCCCTTTTTTTTTTTTTTTTTTTTTTACGTGGAGAAATGCTCATGCATTCTGCACTACCACGGGGAGATAGTGCAGTTATGTGGGACTCTAACCTACTAAAACTCCACGGTGTCCTCCTCTGCCGCTTATGGCGGGAACACGGGCACGCGTTAGCACTCATCCGTGAACCCGCCGCGGCTGTCCGTCACCGGACCCTTCTCCGGGGAGTACTCCCCATCACCGGCGCACCAGAACACATAGCACGCCGTGACCACCCCAGGGACCAAACCAGCACATGGACGCCAGACGACCCCGTCTCTGCCACCCTTGGTCCCCTTGCGACGGGTCAGGTCATTGGCCCCGCCGCCTGCCAATTTTCGGCCGCAGAGTGGCCAACGTCATACCAACACTCCTCTTCCCCTGCGGCCCCACCGCGTCCGCCATCGAACGGTGGCGACCCCGTCAAGGCCGCGGAAGGTAGGGAGAGCGGCGCACCGTAATACCGGCACTCCTCTCCCGCCGCGGCCTCCAACCCTCAGCCGCGATGCCTCCGGTACGACATCGCGGCCCGCCTCAGTTGCGATGTCGCCCAAGCGGCACCGCAACCTACATGTTGGCCGCTACGTCGTCGGCTTGTCGGCAAAAGCCCTGACGAGCGGCCCCTCCTCGGGTTCCTCTTCGCTTCACCGTGGGTGTCCAAGCCACGGCTACTGAGCCCCCCCGCCTCGACAATGCGGGAACCCACCGGGGGGGTTCCGCAGCGCCCTAACCTAACCTTTTTTTTTTTTTTTTTGTTTGCGCTGGGAAAAAATGCATTACGCATACCCTCCCATCGGGGGATGGGGGGCTATGTGGGACTCCCCGGGCTGACCCGGTATACCCACTAAAATAACCCAGCGACACTCCCGCTTCGTCAGAGTGGCGGGGGACTGGGAAACCGGCAAAGCCTTGACATCCAGTCCTCCGCCGACGATGGCCCTCCAAGGCGGACCCCTCACGCCCCCCCCGTGGGGAGGGGGAAGGGCCCGGGAGTGACAGACGAAGGTGGTGATGGGTGCAATGCGGGCGGAGGCACCCCCGTGCCTGTCGCCCGCCCATCGCCACCATGAGGAAGGAGAGGACGACGCCTTCTCCGACCCCTTCGTCTGCGGAGCGGCGCAGCGAGAGGGTCATCCTCCCGCGCGCGCTCCGCCTCCTCCTTTTGCGAGATTACGTCCTCGCAAAAGGAGGCGACCGCCGCCCAGGACCCCTCGCTCTCCAGCATGGCGTTGATCACGCTGGGAAGCGAGAGGTCCTGTCCAACCACCGCGGTCAGACCGCGGCGCAGCTCGGACCAAGCTGGGCACACTTCGAGCGTGTGCTGCGCCGTGTCCTCCGCTGCGCCGCAGTCGTGGCAGGCCGGGGTCTCCTCCCTCCCGATCCGGTGCAGGTGCGTTCCGAAACAGCCGTGGCCGGACAACACCTGCACCAGGCGGAACGAGAGGAAACCGTGGGACCGCTCGAGCCAGCCCTGCAGGACCGGACCGAGCGCGTCCAGCGTGCGGCGGCCAAAGGCGGCGGTGGCGAGGTCCTCCGTCCAGTGGAGGACGATGGCGTCCCTCGCCTCCCGCCGCACGGCTTCCCGCTCCTCGGCGACGGGGCGCTCCCCGAGCGCCCTCCGCTGCGCGGTCCACTCGTAGACTCTGGCCAGCACCCAAGCCTCCAACTCCCAAGGAGGGGTGCCGGCCAGAGCGCACGCCGCCGAAAAGCCCACCGAGCGGTAGGCCCTCGCCACCCGCAGTGCGATGGCCCTTTGGGGCTTGCGGATGGCGGGCCCTAACCTAACCTTAACCTAACCTACATAATGTTAAAGGTTGTATATCTCTGAACGGACGGCGAACTGCGACTATCCTCCTTAACAACTATTGTTCTACATAATTAGACCTTTCAATCTGTATATAAATTATTTTGTTTAGATGTAATTAGTTTTCGGGTACCAAAACGCCCAAACCTAACCTAACATAAAAGTATAGTGTTAAAGGTTGTATATCTCTGAACGGACAGCGAACTGGGACTATCCCCTATAACAACTATTGTTCTACATAATTAGACCTTTCAATCTATCTATCTATCTATCTATATATATAAAAGGAGAAACTGACTGACTGACTGAATGACTGACTGACTGACATATCAACGCACAGCCGAAACTACTGGGTCTAGGAATGTGGAATTTTGCACACGGCTTCCTTTTATAATGTAGGAGAGCACTAAGAAGGGGTTTTTGGAAATTCAACCTTTAAGGGGGTGAAAAGGGGGGATTTCGTTTGTATGCAAAATCTTATTCCTTCAGTTAATAAACTTGAAACTTGGCACGAATACTTATGTAAGTAAATTATGAAGTTTGGCGTTTTTTGTTTTTCTAAACTACCCCCTAAAGGGGGATTGGGGGGTGTCAAAATTTGTATGGAAGAATTTTAACGCGCGGTCCGATTAACTCGAAACTCAGTATTTATACTTAAGATCAAAAATAAAGAATGACGTGTATCAGGGTTTTTCGAAAATCTACCCTTAACGGCGTGAAAAGGGGTAGTTAATTATACAGGCGAGGATTTTACTGCGTGGCTTGATTAACTCGAAAATTGGTATAAATAATCTTTGAGTCAAGTAATGAACATATCCCAAACGATTTTTGGAAATTCCACCCCTGTGGGGGTGAGAAGCGGGAATACAGTTTATATGAAAAAACCTAATCATTAAACCTAATCATTTGGTTAATAAACTTGAAAATTGACCCGATTACTTATTTATCTAAATAAATGATAATTAGATTACATTTTCGAAATTTTTAGAGGAAAATCTATATACACACATCAACACGGTCTAGGGATATTTCATACTCAATTAAATAACTCGAAAAGTACTGGCCGCATTGGAATCTTTTATACACCGATTTGTTTGTAATTTATCTCAGACTAATTCCAAATTTAAATTTTTGAAAATTCTTTTGTTTCGGTGGCAAAAAATGTCTTGATGTATAGGAGAGGGAATTTTCATTTGTGCGAAATTTAGAAAACAATACGAATTACGTTTACTTACAGTTTTTTTTCATTTTTAAACGAAAGATAAAGTTAAAATTGAGGTATTGTAGCCATGCAACGCCGACATTTGACGAGGGCGGAGATGTTACGAGCTGTGGGAATGCTGGAAGCTGGATCTGTTCAGCGTAATGTTGCTGAGGCCATAGGGACCCATCAAAATGTAATTTCAAGATTGTGGACACGCTATCGTGCCACAGGTGAAGTAGCGGAGAGGCACCGGGGGCCAAGTCGCATCACTACCCCCAGACAAGACCGATTTTTGCAAATTACTGCGCGAGCACAACCAAATGCAACGGCGACTCAATTGGTCCAAAGGCTGCGAGTGGAACACCAAGTGCTTGTGAGTGACCAAACTGTAAGAAGGCGACTGCATGAAAGCAATCTACGCTCTCGTAGACCACTCCGGGTCCCACCTTTACGGAGAGGCAATCGTGGACGACGATTAGAATGGGTTCGGAACCACGTGGACTGGGGCCGTGAGCAATGGTCCAATGTGCTGTTCACGGATGAATCCAGGTTCGGCTTCCATCCAGATTCACGAAGGACGCGTGTTTGGCGAGTTCCTGGACGATGGAGCCGTCTCCAGAACCCTCAGGAAGTTCACCCATACCAAGGAGGAACAATTATGGTTTGGGCAGGAATTCGTCTTGGAGGACGGACGGATCTCGTTTGGGTGCGGGGCAATACGACGGCAGAACGATACGTCCAACAGGTGCTGGGGCCCGTAATCTTGCCCCACAGAACACAAATGGGGCAAGATTTCCTGCTCATGCACGACAATGCCCGGGCACATACGGCGAGAACGGTAGCAGCTTGATTACATACACATAATGTTAGGGCCTTAGACTGGCCTGCTCAATCGCCAGATCTAAATCCCATTGAGCATGCGTGGGATATGCTGCAAAGAAGAGCTCTGAAGGAAGTTCCTGAAAATCTAGCTACAGAAGATCAACTTTTTGCGCACCTCAGAAGGACATGGGACAATATTCCGCAGCAAGACATTGACAACCTTGTTCTGAGCATGCCGAATCGTTGCCGATGTGTTATGAACATCATGGGCGCTTTCTCAGACTACTAACTTCAAGTTTATAAACACAAATTAAATGATTTTTCTATTTTTTTCAGTTTTTACTCACAAATTAAAAGTTCATTCATATACGATTTCCGTCTATGCTTCATTTTTTTTCCATAAAATCCTGAAATTTTAATCTAAGTACCTTAACCATTATTAAAAAATGGTAGAATATTAAATAACGTATCTTTTAAATATATACATGTCATATAAATAATTAACACATTGATAGTAATTCGCTTTTTTAAAAATATCCCTAGACCGTGTTGATGTGTGTATATATAAATAAAAAGAAAAGTCCTGACTGACTGATTGACTGACTCATCAACGCCCAGCCCAAACCCTTGGACCTAGAAAGCTGAAATTTTGCACAGAGGTTCCCTTTATAATGTAGACAAGGAATAATGAAGGATTTTTCGAAATTCAACCCCTAAGAGGGTGAACGCGGGAAAGATGAAATTTCACGCGGACGAAGTTGCGGGCAAAAGCTAGTCTGTATATAAATTATTTTGTTTGGATGTAATTAGTTTTCGGGTACCAAAACGCCCATCCTCCTTACACTAAAATATTAATTTCGCTCAAAATTTGGTCAAAATATAATGCATTGGACTAAGAGTGGCGGTGATACTCGCACACGTCGCTAGATGACGCTGACTGTATTTTAAAACGCGCTTACGTTTGTTTTTCCGATAACCATTTAATAATAATTTGATTCACGAATTATTGCCTTTTAAGTCAAAATTTGAGATCATACCATACGTGCACAGAGAATAATTCCCAATCTGTGTGGCGTATGCCCTAACAATTCACAAGAGCCAAGGTCTAAGTCTAAAAAATACCCTCATGGACATTGGCACCTCCATATTCTCTTGTGGCCAAGACTACGTGGCGCTTTCACGAGTAACCAAAATTCATGGGGTGCACATCATAAATGTTGACTTCAAGAGTATAAAAGCTCAAGCTACAGCGATCACCGAATACAACCGGCTTAGGCGTAAATACCGCGCTGATCTTTCAGAAATTAAACCGTGTAAAAGAATAAATAATGAACGCGAATGGGCAATACGAAAAACTGTTGCTACTGTACAAGAATCAGATCCGGAAAAAAAGAAAATAAAGATTTGTAGTAATAAAAAAACTAAAAACTGTGTCTAATAAGAAAATCTAATAAAATAAATCAATATACGTACAAAAAGAATACGTACGTACGTATACGTTTCTACAAAAAGAAGTGAAATCCCACCAAAAACATTCTGTAAAAACTAGCCAAGTCTCAATGGAGCTGCTTGTTTATCTCTAAAAAGTAATGAAATCTAGACAAAGTCGTACCAAGTCTAAGGTTCCTTACTGCGATTTCTTTATTATTATAGTTAATGTTGTGTGACTTGGCCGTTGAACTTGGGTACAAAACCAGGTGCTCCATGACACCATTGCACCAATCTGTCGCCAGAACCGCTACCCATTGACGATGGAAAATTGCCACTTGGAAAACGTTGATTCAATAACTAGTCAATTGTAGGCTTGATAAAGCTGCGTATTTCAATAATACTTATGTACAGGCGAGCCTGAAACAAACAGTATTAAAAATTATTTCCAGTACAGACGGACTTATAATCATTGATAGAAGTACGTCTGTACGTCTATTTTATGTTAGATCGGTGGTCGATTTGACGCTCCAAAAAGAAGAGAGCAGAAGTCAGCATTGTCAATGCTGAATGCATGTGTTGCACAATCAACAACAGCCTAAAATGAGACACTAGCGTCCAATTACCAATACCAGTATGGGCTGTTATCTCGCTTAACAAACATAGGTAGTTATAACAGATATAACATTACGCGTGTAAACAAAATTGTACCCACTAACGTATAAACAATGTTCAACGGCCAAGTCACACAACATTAACTATAATAATAAAGAAATCGCAGTAAGGAACCTTAGACTTGGTACGACTTTGTCTAGATTTCATTACTTTTTAGAGATAAACAAGCAGCTCCATTGAGACTTGGCTAGTTTTTACAGAATGTTTTTGGTGGGATAACTACGTTGACTTGAGAGTTTTGGGTCTTTTATTATGGCTTGACTAACTCAAAAAATGGTATAAAATATAATCTTTGAGTCAAATTATGTAAACATCCCAATCGATTTCTTTAAATTCTACCCATGTGGTAGGGTGGAATCACGGGATACAGTTTATATGAAAAATTTTGGTTAATAAACTCGAAAATTGGCAATATTTGCCTCTTAAAATAATAAACTATGTCAGTTTTAGTTTTAAAAAACCTTCACAGAGGATTTAGGGGTGTAAAATTTAATACGTAAGAAAAAAAATAACCCGCCGTCGGATTAACTCGAAGCTCGGTACTAATACTTAAAACAAATATAAAAAAGTATTTGTTTTATTTTCAAAAATCGACTCCTACCGGGGTGGAAAAGGGTAATAAAGTTTAAGAGGTGGATTTTACTGCCTTAGTAGCCTGATAATAAAATTATTATTATTATTATTATTATTATTATAACAATTTTAAAAACAAGCCCAAGAAAAAGGACGACACAGTTTATTTGACAAATCTTATTTCTTTGATACTTGAGATGAGATAGTAGAGAGATACTTGAGATATTTAAAAATTGTACATATTTATCTAAATAAATGATAAAGATCGTAAACATACATTTTCGAAATTTTTTGAGTAAAGTACGAAAGACACACCGAAAAAGTCGCGGGCAAAGTGCTAGTATTTTGTAAACGTTTATGATGTATAATCTGAAGCTCCACTTTACGTATTTTTGCTTTTATTTAGTAAGAATCTGACCTCTCCTGATTCCTTTTAGACAGATTGTATCAACGTGAATTGCCATACAAAAGATTTTTAATCAACTCAGCCTATCGCAGTCCACTGCCCGACATAGGCCTCTCCCAGGCTGCGCCACAACACCCTGTCCTCCGCCTTCCGCATGCAGTCTGTCCCAGCCAGCTTCTTAAGGTCGTCGGTCCATCTTGCTGATACGCGGTCTCCACTCAAGGACTAGACTGCTGCACCAGCCATAGTCTTTAGACAAACATGGTCAGCCCAATTTGGTTCAGCTTCAGTTTGCTTAGACTAAGGTCTTTAACCTTCCTGGTCGTCATGACATACGATGCCGGAATGTAGACACTGACAGTCGGGTTGGTCCACAATTCAAGGTCACTCACTATGCAGCGGGCTATGCTTGGAGGTTCTTTCAAGGATAAAATCAGGAAAGAAGTTATCCGGAAAAGAACCGAAATAGCTTGCAGAGTAAGTAAAAGATGTTGTCATCCGACAAATAGCAGTCCTATGAAGACACTAATCACTCTCTTCCTGTTGCTAAACAATTCTTCCCACATAATACTCCCCGTTATTGAATACACTAGTGACTAGATAATTTACTGGCAACAAAGTGAAACGCCGCTTAAACTCCTCCCCGCAACTTTAAACAGTTGTGAAACTAAATCGAACACGTTAACCTGCTTTGGTAACTTTTGTGCGATTCACTGTTTGTTTATTAAAAAAAATATTTTAGTTTTTATTGTATTTAAAACTGGTTGCTTTTGCTTGTTGCATCAACAACGAAAAGCTACTATAGTGATTACTTAAAACCGTTTAGCATATTCAGCCTAAAATGTTCCCACTGCTTGGATACAGGCCTCCTCTCTGTGAGAGGGAGTGGGCCGTAATCCACCACGTAGGCCTTGTGGCTTGGTAGATGTCACAAATGTCTTCGTTTTTGTTTCATTCAAAACCATGCTGTATTCCTCACGATGTTTTCGTTCACCCTTTTGAGAGCAGTGGTGATGAATTAATTTACACAAAGTAAAGCGCCTAGGGTTCGAACCTACGACCTACAACTCGTAAGTCCCAGCCGGTACCACTAGGCCTACATTGCTCTGCTTAGTTTTGAGTGCACACTATGACAGGTCAGTCAGACGACAAGTATTAACAATTTTAGAGAAATTAATAATTTTTTGGAAGAAAAGAAGAATCGCTTTGACGATTCTCCGACTGCATCAATCGACTGGACTGAGGGTCGAAAGGTTGGAATCGCGCCACAACATCAACTTTAAGTCATTTGTGGTACGAGTTCCAACCCAACATCTACAGACCAGCCTGAAAGAGGACATTTGACCGAAAGGTGTCGTATATCGACGTTTCCGTGGACGGTTACGCGACACCACGCAGCGCAACACGACGCCGACAATGTTACGTGTATAGTTCATAGTTTTAAGGTTTTTAATATGTATTAGTTTATTGTATAAGATTATTTTGTGTATTTTAACTATGGGCCTTAGTAGCCTGATAATAAAATGATTATTATTATTATAACAAAATGGTATTCTATTCTTCTAATCTCTGAAAGAAGTGAAGAATTTTCAAGTAATTTTTTTAAGCCATCTCACATATAAACCGCTAAAACCCAACTGGGACTATCCTTCCAGCCTTTTTAAGTCACTAACTAAAAGACTGGAAACAATACTAACAAACTCTGTAACACTGCCCAATGAAAGGGAAAGTATCTGACTTCCATTGTGCACTTTGACTGTCCAAGATAACGTTACAACGTGCACGTATTTCCATACATTTCATGGACGGGATTTCCACTAAAGGGGTATTCTTCGAAACGCACCAACTTTGAAACGCACCAAAAGTACTCCTCGAAAAATTAATAAAAATATTATTCCTCGAAATGCATCAACGATGAAACATATTAGAAGAGCATGAAAGATTCGTAATAAATGATATCGATAGACGTTTCATTTGGTGCGTTTCGAGGGATACCCCCACTAAAATATTGTCACGTAAGAAATTAGAAAAGCGCATACCTATTAATTTAAACAAAGAAAATAAAACCGAGAACCGTAGAAACAATACACAACCCACCCAATCCATTCCAACTCATCATCATTCTCCTCCCCTTATCCCAATTTATTTGGGGTCGGCGCAAATTTCTTTTTCTTCCATACTTCTCTATTAGTCGTCATCTCGGTAGTCACCCCCTTTCTAACTATATCATCATTCACACAATCCGTCCATCGTTTATTTGGTCTTTCGTCCATAACCCAGCCTTCTCCCAACTATGTTGGGGTCAGCTTCCAGTCTAACCGGATGCAGCTGAATACCAGTATTTTACATGGAGCGACTGCCTATCTGACCTCCACAACCCACTTACTGGGTAATACGATACCCCTTGGTAAGACTGGTTGTCAGACTTTCGGGCTTCTGACCCGTAACGACTGTCAAAGATCCACGAATGACAGCCAGGACCAACGGCTTAACGTGCTTTCCGAGCCACGGACGGGTCTTGGTATGTAAAGATGGTCACCCATACACGGACCAACCGTGGCTAGCGTAGCTTAACCTGATCGATCGGCCTGTGCGGCTCTTATTATTTAGCCACGGGCCCCTGTCTTTCGTACAATCCACTCAAAGTCATATGCATAAAAGTAACCCTGCTCCTTATTAACCAGGATCCTAAGCAGTAAAAGCTAGATACTGGATAGTTCGCTTTAAATCGGAATTGAATTCGCATTGGAGCGTCTCTCTGTATTCGGGTGAGGCGTCTGCCGCTTATTCGATTTGTTGCTAGTACGAGATTTGAGTTTGTAAGACTTTGTCGATTATAATTTGGGAAGGGTGGATGTGGCAGTTCAGTTTTGAACAATAATATTATACACTAAAGAAGGCTTTAAGTCACCCAAAGGGCAATGGAGAGGGCTATGCTTGGAGTTTCCCTGCGTGATCGAATCAGGAATGAGGCGATCCGCAGGAGAACGAAGGTAACCGTGGCAGTGGGCAGGGCACATTGCTCGCAGAACAGATGGCCGATGGGGCCGAAAGGTTCTGGAGTGGCGACCGCGTACCGGAAGACGTAGTGTTGGAAGGCCTCCCACAAGGTGGTCCGACGACTTTGTGAAGGCCGCAGGAACCCGTTGGATGCTAGAAGCGCAGAACCGGTCGAAGTGGAGGTGCTTGGGGGAGGCCTATGTCCAGCAGTGGCTACCTGACTACCACGTTTGTCTAGTGATCGTAAGCATGACTGCTGGATTCCTTACTTCCAGGTTGGGCAAAGTGTGTCGGGTTTCCCCAGGTTGGGGAAAGGAGAGTGTACTACTAGTATACTCTGCCTGACCCTTCGGGAATTTTTGTTAATAGTTATAAATAGTCATTACTCTGAAGATAGGTTCGTTATCATCATTGTCCACTGCCTTTTTGTCTTCTGTTTTTTGAAAATCTTATCCGGAGGGTCTAGACAAGTGGCAATCGCTATCTAAGTATTTCGTATTTCTAAAACTGCTTCCAATATATTTAATTGTATTTATTAATTTGTGAGAGCTTCTATCATCTCTTGCGAATATGTCGCTGAGACTGAGAATGTCACATGTCTTCAGCCTCATATGCTGTTGGTTGGCCTTCTACTTCACTAAGTGCTAGTGCTAGTTCAATTGTGTGTTGTGCAAGTCTTGTCTGATATATGTATATCCTATGCTGACCTACTTCTCGCATTACTGTTCTTATATTGAGGTCTTCGTTGCTTATACTTTTATTGAACATGGAGCCTATTTATTAATGTTCATTATTTTTCTGAATGATAACTACCTTTTAACTTGCAGACTTATAAGTAATTTCCTGTCTCCTACAGATGTCTTAAATACCGCATCAAAATCAAAACATCCAACTATATTTCTTCTTAACTGAAGGGTCTTGAGCAAAATCCTCTTTATGGAGAACTATTGAATAGAAGCGACTTTCAACTAGCTATACGAACGAAAGTGAACTTGGAAACAACTGTATTAATTGATAATTTGTGTACCGATGCATCTGATTGGGATTCTGAGGGTGTGAGAGGCAATTTCTTTAAAGAACTAGCTTCTGTCTGCGGATACTGGTCCGCGTGAAATTTCTTGTTCCCTCAACCTACCCCATCGCATCGCATCGTCTGCCCACGCTATTACTTAGTTTTCGCTTAGCGTTATTTCTGACTTTGTTCTTTTTGCTCCGCTTCTAAGGGCCCTAGCGTGATGCTATAGCCTTTCTCGCGGAATTGAGCTATCAAATTAAGTAACTATAGATTTGAAGATTTTTTTTTTCAAATCCGACCGGTAGCTCTAGAGATTAGTGCGTTCAAACAAACAAACTCTTCATCTTTATTTATTTACTATACATAGACATATACAGATATAGGAAGAAAGTGAAAAGAGTTGACAAATGAAAGTGGTTAAAGACGCTACACACTCATTAATATTAGTGGACGATACAGTAGTGGCGATCACAATAAGTCATAGTTCATGTAAATGGTTTTGAACTAGCTGACTCGGCAGACGTCCTGTCCAAACAATAGTAAGTTCATACAAAAATTCCTTTAAAAAAAACATTTTTAGTCTTTTTTTCAGGCATCTATTCCATTATTTTTTTCTTTCCCTATTCGTACTACAACGAACATTTTTCGATTTAATAAGAAAAGAAAATTTAGCAAATCGGTCCTGTCGTTCACAACTGAAGCCGACCAACGACCAGCATTTATTTTTTTTAAATTTGATTTTGTATAAGCTTTTCTATATTGCCACATTTAATTAACTCTCCTTATTTATAAATACATACAACATTATAATTAAGTACACTAAGAAACTAATGAACACGAAGTGTCTGCGTCGTGTTTCGCTGACTGGTGTCATGTATCCGGCCACGAAACCGGCGGTACACAACACCCTTCGGCCAGAACTCTTCCTTGAGGAACTTTTCGAGATGATGTGTCGGAACGCGCACCATGAACGACTTGAAGTTCGTGTTGTGACGCGACTCCAACTTCTCGACCCTCAAAGTCCAGTTGGTCTTCACACGCATGTACTCCACGACCTCCTCAACCTTCGTGGAGTGGTGCAGTCTGGACACGTACAGCTGCGTCGTCGGGATTGCTGGACGCAGCAGCATTATGCTGAGCTGAGGCCATTTTGGCATTACATTCATGCTGTAAAGACAAATGGTCTTAGTTTAACCTATTTAAATGTCTTTGATTGTAACCATAATTTAGAGGACTATGAAAGTATAATTCAGTAGAAAATCTTTGAAACTTTATTTTATGACAAAACTTGTTTGCACTGCCACAAAAAACACAGTTTATTTTTGAAAGCATATCAAAAGAAAACTCCTCTAATTTCATAACGCATGAGTTGGGAAATGTATAGACATGCAATGACGCATCCTTTAACAATACGTCTGTCTCCGTCTAACGTACGGACGGACGTGTGAGTGAAAAAGACGGAGCACGTTCATAATCTGTCAACAAGTACACGCTAATTGCACACTCGGGTTGGTTCGTAGGGTGTAAATGCATTCTGAATAAATCTGGACAGTTTTTATTTTCTTTTTGTATGTATGGATATCGGTTGTCATAGAATGGGCACGTGATGCATAAAGATGAGAATTATATCGAACGAAAAATATTGAGTATGAAGGTGGGCAAATTGAAATAACGATGGCTAAACTGCATGAAATAAAACAACGATGAATCAATCAATTGTGGATTGATTGATGATAAAAAAAAGTAATTAAAAAAAATTAAACCGACTTCAAAAAGAAATTAACTCAAAATTATGAAATAACTTTAATTTCGGAAGTCGGTGTCTTTGGGATCTGTATTTTATAGTTTTAGTTTTTTGCCACCGACTTCCGAAATTAAAGTTATTTCATAATTTTGAGTTCATTTCTTTTTGAAGTCGGTTTAATTTTTATTTTAATTACCTACTATTTTATTTCGTAATTTTTAGTTTTCGCACTAGAATTTGAGATGTTTTCCCTTTGGCACTACACCCGTAGCTCGTATCAATAAGCCAGGCCGTCACACTTACACGTATTAGTCCATATCTTGAAAATTACTGAATCGATTTTGATGAAACTTGCACGGTTCCCTAAGTTGAAGTAAGCCAATAAAAAAATGGTCACGATCCGATTAAAAGTCGCATAGAAATGCGTGGACAAACGTCTATAAAATTTGGTATATTTGTTTGGAAGCCCTAATAGATTGTCATATGTGAATATAATGCAATTCCAATAATATTACATACACACGTGTCGAATTAATAACTTCCGTTTTTTGAAGTCGGTAAAAATATATAGGTAGCTGATGACTGCTAATAGACATAGAAGACATGCTGCGTTGACTCCAAATAAATGGGATAGTGATGAGTTTCAATTTTCTTGTTAGAAAATAAAGAAAACATATAATTTCATCTCTTTCGCACTTTCGCATACTAATAACTTTGCAGGAACTTCAGAACAAGAGTTTGCCTAAGAGTAATAAAAGTTAGAATGCATGTCTATGCAAACTCGTTACAAGTTTCTTTTAAGTCAGGTTGGAAAATATAACAAGTTGCGTGGAAGAAGAACAAACTGTCTTTAACTGAGTAAAATAAATCTGGCATGTTTTGGTACTAATTCTGGAACATACACTAATGTTTTAATAGAATAGAATAGAATAGAATTTGTTTATTTGTAAGAATGTAGTTTTACATAGTATGGTGTTAAATATTTTTTAAGTTCTATACACTCTACCATAACATATGGTGTACAAATATTCAAATGTCATTTTATATAACTAAGTACAATTAATTTTATTATAAGATTTAATGATTAAAAATGTCCATTATGAATTATTATAATTAGGTAGTCGTTACTTTAAAATCAATGTCAAAATTAAGTACATGTCATCATGGATTTTTACAATATTCCATATATATGTAATTTTCAATCATTTAATGTAAATATTAAAAGTGACAAGATTTTCTATTGTGACCATTTTTAATAGTAATGGTTCAATAGAAACAGTTTGGAGGTGGCCAGTTTTTGTAAGTTTACATGTGTTTGTAGTGTGTATCTTGTTGCTGTGTTTTTTGGGTGGGAAATCATCAAATGACCCCTACTGCTCTGGGCGGAGCGGAAGGGAGTGTCAGACTCTTACTGACTAAAACCCACCCGTGTTCCTTCAGTTGCCTGTGCCAGGGGCCACGGTATCTCTTTCCAACAACCCGCGACCCTGGCGGGCATCAGCCCTAGTGGACCCCGTCAGTTAGTGCTGACATCTGCTTGAGGCGCGCGTGGAACAGAACGCGCCGTCGACCCGGGCCTGGTCCATACCGGACGGCGAGCTGCCCATTGCTCGCCGTCCGCAAGCCCGCGCCTACGGTGTACGGGTACTTGTGTTTAAATAGCTATAAAAGTGTTTTTTTTTTGTTATCCTATACTGTTTGGGACAGTTTAGCTGGGCAAAGGCCTCCCCAAATCTTTCCAGGAACTATTTTACCGCACCACCTCGAACCAGCCCTCGCGGTACGCGTCGGTGTCATCTCACTACCTCTTTCTGGGCCGGTCTCGGAGGCGCCGTCCATCTTTAGGCACCTCTTGTGTGAAGACTTTTGCCTAACGGTCATGCAGCTGATGTGACCCGCCCAATTCCATAAAAGTGTTGCGCATTTTAAAACGTTCACGCCTATTCAATTCACCGAGAATTCGCTAGTTGTGTTATAATAAAAGTCAAAAATGTAACCAAAAACAAACAAACCTGCCGATTGCTATTGATGCAAAAACCAACTACAAGGGTTAATGGATGAAACACCAAAGGAAAGACCGTTCTAAGGATTTCAATAATACGTTTATTAATCCTTTTATTTATATGTTGGAAGGTGTTTCCTAATATTACGTGAGACGTGTGATCCCACACAAGGCTAATAGAGTAGCCAGTACATATATAGGTCAGACGGAATTACTTCAATTTTTTGCCTAGAATTTTCGCAAGATTTATCCTGACTTTTCCCTGGACCACAGCCACTCTATCCCGGCAGTATGAATGCACCTCGTTAATTAGACGGTTTATTAGAGATTCAAGTGTTGTACGCTACAAATATACAAGGAGAAGTTTTCTACCTATCTCTTTATGTACCCTTTTACCGTTCGTTATTATTCTTTGAGCCTTTTCTGTTTTTTTTTCGTTATTATTTAATAAGCTTAGTGCATGTGTGGCGTGTTGGGGGTTCTTTTGTTTTTATAGAGATTTTTGTTTTAAAATGTGTGTTAAGTAGGTTTTTAATTTTATTTAGTCAGCAGTGGTGGCCTAGTAGGAACTCTGAGTTACGTCTCTAGTTCGAACGCAGGCAGGCACAATACTTTGTGTAATTTATTTCATCACCACTGCTCTCAAAACGGTGACGGAAAACATCGTGAAGAAACCAGCATGTCCTAGTAGAACCAAAATTTCGAAGACATGTGACATACCCTACCCGCACTGTGCCCGCGTGGTAGATTATGGCCTGCTCACTCTCACAGAGAGGAGGCCCGTGTCCCAGCAGTGGGAATTTTATAGGCTGATTATACTATTTAATACTTTGTCTACGTCAGGGAAATGCTGTGTCTTTTTCGTCCGTTTTTTTTTTTTTTGCTGTTGAGTAATCATCGAATGACCGCTCCCGCTCTGGGTGGAGCGGAAGGGAGTGTCAGACTCTTACTGACTAAAACCCACCCGTGTTCCTTCTTTAGCCCTTTATGTTCCGGGTCAGCGGTAACCCTTTCGGACAATCCCGCTGAGTATGCAGTTACTCGTGGAATATTTACCATTTAATAAAGGGATGGCCGTTTTGGAAATAACAGAGGCACAAATGCTCCTTACATGCATAGTCACCATAATATTGTTGCATTTCATTGTTCATGGTATTGTAAAGGCTACTATTTGTTTTTTTTTTTAAATGGGTTTGCTCTTGACTTGAATCTAGGTCAGAGATGACAGAGACAAAGTCGACGATGGAGTGAGCTTACCCAGAAGAAGCCTGTTCACTCTTACTTTGAAGAGATTCGGGTTGAACCTAAAGAATAACAACCGACTTCCAAAAAAGACACGGCAAAGTGAAAAATAACTAAAATTTCGGATGTCGGTGGCAAACGGATTAGTATAGCGTTATGTTTATGTACTATTGTATTAAGTTAGCAAGTTCAGATAAACTCCAAAATCCTATCCCGGATCAGCTTGAAAACTTAACTGGATGCAGCAGTACCCTTCCGAACACAAGTGTCGATATTACAGTTCTCCAAGTGGAATAGTTAGCAGCAAAACTTTTGTGGAACACTGTTCCCTTTTCGTTCCTTGAGATTCGGTGGAGCCAATCAGTTGGCTTGAAAACTTAGTTCTAATTATTTTGAAGGGTAGTTGTAAAGGATTTTGTTCTTTGTTAGAAAACTCTGTTTCTGACAAATAAGCAGCTGTCTAATTTGTTACTTACTTTTGAGTTGAGATCTTTTCAATGAAAATTTAATACTTATCATTTTTTCATTGGATAGATCCCAGTTTTGAGAAAACAATTCGATGCGATATCAAGATAATTTATTATAGTGAGGTGTTATTTCAAGTTTTGTCTTTAAATAAGTAAATCAAACCTACCCAATGTAGGTTTGATTTAGTTTTTGCGTAAAAAAATAGAGCCTATACTACCTCAAATGGCTTAGCATGATTCTCCGTTATGTCAAAAATTCCGCAGCATTAATTTTGAAATAAATATATGCTAAAGTTGAGGATTAATGTAAGGTCTTGTGTTAGACGAAAACACGATTCTGTAAAATTTTCTCGATAGAAAAAAAATCCAAAGTTACCTCCAAACCGAACAATAAACTGCTGGTATTCAAAAAATACTTCAAATTAGCTCATGAAACTTTGCATACTAACTGAACTAACTATAAAGCAGGTCTTATGTTAGTTAGTTTTTTTGAATTACCTTTATTTTTACCGTAAAAAGCAAATACCTATACTATTGGCGCTGCCTCCCGCCCAGCACCGCACTCTGTCTCGCTTTCACACAGTCCGCGAGTAGTATCGTGCGAGCGAGATAAAGAGTGAATTTTAGCTGAGGTAGTATAGGCTCTTATCTTCAAAATTATAAAACCATAATCAGCTTCTATAAACACTGCATATTATGACCTTCTGATGGATACGACCCTGGTAACATCCCAGGATAACATCATGAATGGATTAACCTCTATGGATTATCCTTTGTGTTAATCCAGGACGTAGTCTATCTGCGTTTCACTTACATCCAAATCCATTCAGCCAATCTTCCGTTTTATAAAATGTTAGTACCTAGAGAGTACGAAAACACAAAAAACACAAACGAATCAATCTAAGTATAGGTATCAACTAGGATTGGAACGGGGACAGTAAAAAGAGTTATCAAATAAAGAGTCGGCTATTCAATCCAGATAAAAGGTTTCCGATCCAGATGTCTGCATCCATTCTCAATACTACGTATGAATGTCTGGAGCTTTTCAGCGTATATGTTGATAGAAGATAGAATTTAACAATGGGAAGGTTTCAAGATAATGCCTTAATACCCTGAGATTTTGGGTAAATATTTCGCGTAGCGTTTTATGCCTATTTTGCATGGAAATAGATTAATCGAATTAAATGAACATTTCTCCTTCTTCGGACTAACAAACTATTATTAAATCGTGGTGAAAACTTCACGCAGCAGCAAGGGTGATTGCGGAGCTGGTCACTTGATTTTAGGTAACTGCCCAACGATTTGTGTCGGCAACATCCCGACACAAATATAAATAATTATGCTAGTTGGGCAGTAAACTTCGCTTGCGCGATGCAGGATTTTGCGTCACGTCAGTGTGATGCATGAGGTATTGTAGATGCCGCCAAACACTTGATACAGTCGACCGTCCACTGCTACGTAGGATGTGCAGGGAGAGGTGAACACGCGGTTCTTTTGTTTTCCAGCCAAGCGTAGCGTGGCCGTCGCGTCGGTCGCAGTGGATGATCCCGTTAACATTTTGTATACAAAGCAAAGCTAGGTACATATGTGTATTGTTGTAGCTTAGCCGGAAGCTTCTTTAAAGCAGTGCCTAATCTAAGTATAGACGTTCAATTTGTAGATGAACACACTAGGCCCAGCGGATTTATCGAAGCTTAGGGCCGAAAAATAAACATGTAGTTACTGTTATTATAAATACTGGTATTTCAGCTGCAACTAGTTATAATTACTGGAAGCCGATCCGAATACAGTTGGGAAAAGTTGCCTAAAAAAATTTACTACATCCTGGGCCGCGGACAGCTCTAACTGCCTCCAGTGTGACATCACTCTATGATTGCCTTAACCATTCTTACGGGTAGCTTACCGTCCGATCAGGACCAGGCGCGTACGTGTTCCACGCGCACCTCAAAGGGATGTCAGCAGCAGAGAAGGGGCCTCTTAGGGCCGAAGCCTGCCGGGTCAGCGGGATTGTCCGAAAGGGTTACCGCTGGCCCGGAACATAAAGGGCTAAGGAACGAACATGGGTGGGTTTTAGTCAGTAGGAGTCTGACACTCCCTTCCGCTCCACCCAGAGCGGGAGGGGTCATTTGATGACTTCCCATCTGAAAAAAAAACCATTCTCACGGGAATATGGCACCAATTACTTTCCAACAACTTCCGTGACTGTCTGTAGACACGAAAATCACGATCAATGCATTTAAACTCAAAACTTTCGACTAGTTTCAACTAAATATATGCAATACGTGTCTAAACCCAATGCTGATTAGTTCACCTCAGGAGTGTGAACCATCCTTGATTAGTAGAACTCACTTGGGTGTCAACATTAGACTTGAGTTTGGTTTAACAGTTAATTGTCATGCTTTTTGGCATATCTGGGTCGGGCAGAGGTTACTTATGTTATGTTAGTACTTATGATTTAACAGCCTTTTACAAGAATTGCAATTATCATTCGCCTGCCCATATCATCCTAATTAGCATGCATTAAACATTATTGTCACTGAATTAATTACTTTTATATTAGTAGTCATCATCATCATCATCATTTCAGCCGTAAGACGTCCACTGCTGGACATAGACTCTCCCAAGCTCCTCCACTTCGACCGGTTCTGTGCTTCTTGCATCCGACGGGTTCCTGCGGCCTTCACAAGGTAGTACAATTATTTAAATTGAGAAATTATAGTTATGTCAAAATTAAATGAATATTATTTATTATTATTAGTTAATAAATTTAATACGATTATTCAGCAATATTAATGTAATCATGTGTCCTTTTCAGGTAGTAAGTACATTATAATTATAATTTTATATGAAGTTAAATACGATAGACTAAATCTTATTGTTTCTAAAGGACAGATCGCCACCTTTGTACATGAGAGAAAATCGCTATTTTATAGCTTAAAATAACGATTTTCTCTCTACTAATTAATATTCTTTTACTGAGTAAAACATTTTTGGATTAGGTATAGTTTTAGCCTTTTTTGGAATATTGTTACTGATTTTTCAGTTTTAAATATTTTGGGCAACTTATTATTATATTTTTATTGCCATATAATATGGGCTATCACTTAACATTTTAATTCTTGAGGATGGAGGTCTATATCTTTATGGTAGACGCATGCTACCTATTTACTATAGTTGGACTTTTAATTAGCTACAGTAAAATGACAGCTTATGTGTTACTTAAATGACTGAAATTGGCGTATTTTTTGTTTGCACAAAACAGTGTAACAACCTAAACTTATTTGACATGCATATCTCTAAACTCAATCCGAAATGAGTTATTAAGAAGTGTAATTTTACTGCAGCTAATTAAAATTCGGACTATAGTTGGACCATTGACCTATTATATATTTATGACTTTGTTGCCAGAAAGTACATACTTAAGCAACATTTTACGGGGAATATTGTTATTCATGTGTTCCGATGTCAACAGAATAATCTTTACGAGTCGAATCGAATAATAAAATTCGCACATGCAAATATTTTCGCTGCGATTCCGATTAAATCTGTGACGTAGAGTAATGAATAAAGAGACTGTTGAATAATACATTATGTTCTATTTTTGTCACATTGCACTTTCACACGTGTCTCTCGCAAACTAGCATAGCTACTTAATATTTCGTTTGCACAACAGTTGATTTTATAACGAACGTGAGCACAAAGAAAGGATTAAAAAAAAACATCTCTTATAGGGGTTAAATAGGAGATGAAAGTTTACATGGAAATTCGTCAATTTTGTCGGTGAGAAATCCCACCGGGCCATACGGCCTGTTGAGGACTAAGTTTCTATAGTTGTGCAGCACGGATGACTCCCATCAACATCATCAGCCTGTAGCAGTCTGTGGCGGCATCTACATCGCCACATGCGTACTACGCATCCCATTCACGTCACGCAAAATCTTGCATCTCGCAAGCAGAGTTTACCGCGTGACTAGCAACCACGTGTCGCTGGAAGTATGGATCAAATCGAATAGGGGCGTGGGCAAGGTCATTTCCAAACTATTTAACCCTGAAAATGTCGGTGAATTTTTTACGGTTTAAAAGTTATGACCAATTTTTGTTTTTTCAATCACTTCGCAGTGCTCAAAGAAAAAAAACTATCAGGTCTATCTAAAATTGACAGCCCTTATAGTTTCTTTTTTATGATTTTTTTCTTTGAGCACTACTACTAAGTAGGTACTATTTAAAAAAATTACATGTCATAACTAACAGCTGCCCAGCCTTTTGCCAACTATGTTAGGGTCGGCTTAAAATAAAAACACTCATGTATGTCATAACAATGTATGCATTGCACCATCACCGTTGAATTTCCACGCTATCAATACCGAAACGCACAAAGCATTTTTCCCTGAATAATTTAAAAGTGATCCCGGCATTGTAAGTCAGTTCTGCTTACAGTATGTACACTTGTAATATCCGTTTATCAATCAATTTACATATTGAAGCATTGGCATTAATATTGAACGACATCGAATATGTAATGTGATGGTGTCATGGCTGGAGATGAGTTCTTGTTCAGGTGGGAGAGTTTGATCCTTGAATTTAAATTGTAGAGAAAATTTTGGGGTTTTCTTGGCATTTTACTGATGAGTTTGTTCGAAGTTAGTTGCCCAATGCATCTAACAGGCGTAAGTACTTGTCGGCGGCATTGCCGTGCCGTGCCGTGCCGGGCCGTGCCGTGCCGTGCCGTGCTCTAAGCCGGTCACGCCATCGACAAGTACGTCACCCCACTTCTGCGACCGCCCCGCTCCTCGACTTGTTTTGCTACCAGTAAGCGAGCGGCGAAGCGGCGGGGGACTTGACCAATGGACATCGTACGGACAACATGTGCTCAGAAACTGTCTCGCGTTACGTATCTAGTTGTATCGTGTATCTATAGTGTGTGATTTGCTAGTGTGATTAAACTGTTCATGAAATTATAATCTGATTAGAGATGCAAACCGTTTTTCTATTGCGCAATAACCAGCACTACCCACTTACTACGCCCACACACCCACCGTAATTAAAATAGGCCTGATATTAAAGAGACATTATGCCTTTTCCGATATACTCAATAACATTATTATCATTAAGTCTCGCAATGCACTCGAACACACAGGTAACAATAACCCTGTAAAAGATTACATTGTTTTGATAACAGTGCTAACCCGTTACAGCGGCAACTCGTCGGGTTTCTGAATTTCGAACAGAAAATAAATATGCACCGAATTTTACTTGGTCAAGGTCGTTCGAAAAACAGGTTGAACAGCATTGTTTTTGTTTATTTTCCAGCATAACAACAGCGGTAGTGTATAATAATTAGAGAATAGAATTGCAATAGCTAGATCAGCAAATGTTTTGTGGCTTAAACAACTTTTCAACTGTGCTGAAACAACTTTTTTGTAAAAGTGAAATGTGACTGCCACGGGTACAACCTGCTTAGTAAAACTGCTGATCTAGTGGTCGCAAGCGCTACTGACGAGCGGTCTTGGGTTTGTATCCCAGGTCGGGTAAAGTGTCGCGGGTTGTTCGAAAGAGATACCGTGGCCCTTGGCACAGGCAACTGAAGGAACACGGGTGGGTTTTAGTCAGTAAGAGTCTGACACTCCCTCCGGCTTGATGAATTCACACCCAAAAAAAAAAAACGGCGGGCAAAGTGTTATGTGGTAAAGAAATAAATTACACAAAGTAAAGCGTCCGACTATGTTCGAACCTAGGACCAGCAACTCGTCAGTCGTGGCCGTTACCACTGGGCCACCACTTCTCTACTATAGATACCCTTCTGCACAATACTTCGGGGGAACAAGCCGTGATGTTGTGTTATGTTAAAATAGAAAACTAGTAGCACCAAACACATCATCCCTACCGTAAGTACAGCTCGACTATATCTCGGTGAATTACGATGGCTCGTCATTAAGCGATGCGAATTATACTGATTATTCATGAGGCAGCCTCGGGCGAACTTAAGTGTTGTTTTGACTACACCAACATTAATATCTAGTAAACTAAAACGGTTAAATTTGACGTTTACCTGAACTAACGCATGAATAGGATTTCGGAATAACTTTTACACGCCATAGTATAAAGAAAAGAAGCTAAACGAGGTTGGCGTTTCCTATCTGACTACTCTGAGAAGAAAGGCCGAAACAAACTCAGAGGTTTCTTTTAAAGTCCAGACATAATCTTGGTCAGATCATGTGAAGACCATGTAGATTGATGTCTGAAATAGTCTTGTGAGAAAAGTACCACACAGATTTTGAGTGGACCAGTCTAGTCATGCGAGCATTTGTCAGTATAGAGGTATGAGGAGCAGGGTGTAAAGTTCACTCAACCTCCACAGAAAAGGGAGGATCCTCCGACCAGACATGTGTTGTGTCTGGCGGGCAACTGCCCGATGATTCATGTCGGGCCGTTGTATCTATGCTAGTTGCGCGGTAAACTCTGCTTGCGCGATGCAGGATTTGCGTGACGTCTCAGTATGACGCGTTGTTCGCATGTTGCGTTGTAGATACCGCTACAGTCAGTAACAATGTAGCTCAGCTCAATATTGTAACATGTATGTGATAGTAAGAAGAGGTGCTTATATAGAACACCTACATTTTGCCAAATGAATTGCAATTTTGGGCGAGCCTACGGTCACTAATCAGCCACAAAAAACAAAACTAGTTCTTGCATAAAGGCGGCCAGGCAGGCGCGACTCGACGGTGCGGCGCGATTCTGGTAGAACCATTTCTATGTCTTTACCTACATATAAATTGTTCTACTAGAGACACGCGCTGTCTGTCGGATTGCTCCTTTCTGCGGGAGCCTTTAAACAAACACGAAAGACAATTCTAAAATGCATTTGGCAATATTTTAACAACATCTTTTAGGCTGCGTTTCCACCAGAAATGAGCAAGGATGCGTAGCGAGGGATGTGCGTAAAACTAACCAATAACAACACTAGCTCAGCTCACGCTATGAAAATGGAGCGATGTTATTCGTTAGTTTCACACACATCCCTCGCTACGCATCCTCCCTCATTTCTGGTGGAAACTCAGCCTTATGACCCACAGAATATTCCATTCAGCTCTCTCTCGCCTCATAATTACACATTTATTCTTAATTCTCAAATTCTTAAACCACTTGAAGCACCCAAAATGCTCACCACAACAGAGAGTGAACAACAAAAGCTCCCAATCACCCAACTTGTATAAAAATAGAATCCGCGCTCCCATTAAGGCGAAGCATAATCCCCCAATCCCCCAAAAAGTGGGGGACTGTTAAAGAATTTTAATTTTCCCGAATTAATTCTTATTCATTTTTCAACGCGGGCTCGGGAGAAGGAAGACTTGCCACGGAACATGACAGAACAGGATAAGAAGAGACAGTTTGCGAATTTTTGTGCTGAGTAGAAAGGGATTGGATATGCAGCTGTTGAGTTGGATTGAAAATATACATCATAGTTCTTAACTTCGTGGTGGATTTTTGCTTGATCAATCTACGCTAGCGTAATAATTTTGAATGATTTTTTAATGGTACCTACGTATTTAGAGATCATCATACGAAACTCTATTGTTGTCCATCATAGTGTTAATTTTTATACTCGGAACTGCTGGGAAATTAATAATATATAAAGAAGAAACGCAGGCGGCACGTGTCACGTGGCGTTGACACGGCGATAGGACGCCCTCAGAATAGGTGGAGCGACGATCTTCGCAGAGTGGCAGCTGGATGAGAGTTGCCGAAAATCGAGCTGAATGGCGTGCAATTGGGGAGGCTTATGTCCAACAGTCGACTGCTGTAGGCTGATGCTAAAAGAAAAACCACTCAAGTGTGATTATAAGATCACTTCGTTCCGTTTTTCTTTTTGAGGTAGATACGGAATCCTAAAAAACATTAAATCACATCAAAGATGGAAGATTCCAAGAAAGCCACATTGCAGAAACGGGACACCCTTAGTGAAAGGACAAAAAAATTTTCACGGAGATTTAATTACCGATGCAGTAACTCTTTCCTCAATCCACTTCATATCCACCACAACAGAATCCAAGTAAAATTATAACCGCTACAGAACTCCGCGCAGACGGATTACAGTGCCATTTTTATACAGACTAGGTTTGTTTTAAATTTATGTAACTCCCAGCGTTTCTGTAACCGAACCCCGAGTATTATGTACCTTGAATTATATTCCATTGATTGCTGTGTACTTTCTTTCCTCTTTCTTCCTGAAAGTGTCGAAGAAGATATTTGAATTTTAGATTGTGGGTTTTTATTCTTCAATCTTTTACTTTAGAGCTGGTTCCTTGAAAGTTTTTAGATCTTGATAGGCATTTGGATATGAACATAACATAACATTTTTGGTAATTGATAATTTTCTCTGTAAACGCAATCCAATATACTGACCTCGTAAACGTGTTGATGTAAAGAGAGTTTTTTTTTTTTGTATTAAAAACAACACGTAGTTTCCAAGAACTCTGTAGATGGCGTTGAACTGACTACGTTACTAGGTGTCAAAGCCAAAACGCTTGAAAAAAAAAAAACATTGCGTCACGTCACATACTGAAATTGAAGATTTTTTTTCTTTTTCCTTGTTGATACCTAATATTTATTTATTTTCAAAATGTCATTGTGATGTGATGTGACAATGACATGACATTAATTACTTTTTTGTGTGTAGTCTGGTCAGTGTCATGTATTGTTGGCTTCTGTTAGTGGAGCAAAGAATTTAAAATTTTTAGGTGGGTATAGAAACCAAATTAATAAAGGAACATAAGATTTTTGTAATAATGTCTGTTCGTTTACATCATTATTATTCACTATAGTTCACGCACTTTTATACAAAAAACTCACAATAGATGATTTTTGATGTAAATGGGTTGTGGAGGTCAGATAAGCAGTCGCTCCATGTAAAATATTGGTATCAGCTCATGCTCGTGAGCTGATATTTTGAACATCTCAACGATGCTTATAAAAGTATATCATGCTAAAACTAATAAAAGCATTCCTTCTTAAAGGTACAAGTCCGAGATGGGCTGCAGACCGCAAACTGCAACCCCAAACTGCAAGCGACACCACTGGTTACTATGAATCTCTATGAAATTGATTCCGAGCGTGGCAACACTGCGGCCTGCAGCCGCGGCGCGCAGCGACCGCAGACTGCAGCGCCAGTGGTGTCGCGAACCGCAGTGTTCACACGTAGGTACGAAAATGTCGACTTTTATAAAAAAGATCAGGTACATTTCTTTTTAACAACAAGTCGTCATCATCTTCCTCTTCTAACAAAAGACAAATTAGTAAACTATCGGTAGTGTTGTCCGACATTCTGTCGCGCACAAAGGTATTGGAGTGACTGAGGCATCGTTCTATGCATTGTGCAGCCACGGCATGCCGCCGTGCTTGGAAATAGAAGCAACCGCGACTGCAGGCAGCACTGCGGCTGCGGTTGACAGCAGTTTTCATAGAGATACATAGAAACCAATAGTGTCGCTTGAACCTGCAGCTGCAGTTTGCGGCCTGCGGTCCATCTTGGAATTGCACCTTAATAGAGAATGACAGAAAAATGCTTTTTCGTGACCTAACAAGGACCGGGATCGAATCTTAGGAAACACTAAAGAATTCAAGCAAAAACAAGAAATCTACATCGATCAATTGGCGAAAACTTCTTGTTAATTCAACAAGAACTGTAGCAAGTCTTGTCGCGGAGTATTTGTTAAACAAATGAGGCATGCTAAGGGCTGGTGCTATTTAGAATTTTAATAGAAAGCTCAAGTTATAAAGGGACGAAAAATGTTGTAAAATTGCTGTCGTTGTAACGTCGTAATGATCTGGAAAAGGTCTTGAGTAGGACTTGGAAAGTATTTACTTAGTTGTTTAAAAAAAATAAGTACTGTTTAAAATGTAAAAGAAAAAAATATAAATATATTGAAAACATGAGACAAAAAAAAGAAATAGGAGGTGTTGTAACTGCTACTAATCATTATAAATTGTCAATTTCAAAATATAAATTCTTGAAAAAAATCGTGTGATTATCGTCTTAGATAGTGCAAACTAAGTTATTGTCTAGAAGTAGACACGAATTATCATCTTGCAGATTTCTTTTGTTTCAAAAATTTTAAAACAATCGTGCCCAATAAGCAATCTATTCATCGCAGAGTTCACGACATGAACCAAGTTGGTAACGCGTTAAACTAGCGGTATTTCGATAATAAAATTTTGACCGTTCCTATAAAAAGGGCACACGACGATGTTGCCAAATCGCTCGCCTACGCGCACGCATGTGCATGTGTGTGTTTCCTTAATGACATGCTCTTCTAAATTTACTTTCTAACACGCTGAATTAGATGTTTTAGTTTGTCGCACCTATGCAATTTCATCCTGTGTTTACTAGAAAACTAATATTAATTTACTTAACTTATTTATGTTGTAATCATTGCATCCACGTGCCCAACTTTGAGCGTTAATGAGGTTTGATCTTAGTATGTTTTCTGTTTGCATTGATGTCAGCTATCGATTTATATAGGTTTCATGAGGGGCCGCCATTTTGAAAAAAAAAACAAAAAGGCGAACAGGTGGATAAGCCAAGGACCTTCAAAGCCCTTTGATGTAACTGCCATTATAACCTCAAAACTTCGCACTAATCACAGTACACACACATTAATTCCTTTTGTGCGAACCCTGCATGTATTGTTTTGATATGAATAGAGATACTATCATTGTAACAACCATTTTATATTTTTAAACCGAGAAAAAAACATCTTCACTGGTATTCTTCTAAGATCTTCTCTGTGAAAACGCCATTTTAGAACTGTCAAAATTCTGCCATCCCAAGTTTCACCATTCAAAATCATCGAATCTCTTGCTTATTTATCACTTGTCACCAAAAAACTAAACAGATTTTAATTTTACAAACGATACTTGTGATACTTCTAAAATCAACAATATTATTCACGACGTAACGGCCATTATAACCTGAAAATTCCGCACTATTCACAGTACACACACATTAATTCCCTTTGTGCCAACCCTGCATGTATTGTTTTGCATCCGCAGAGGCGCGCGGGGGGGGGGGCTACTTTTGAATTGTAAATGTGTTTCTGCATAGTCCACGGTGTAATCATTGTTTGTGATGATTCAAGATTGATGTTTGTAGGTTTAGGTGTAGAGTGCATTATTGGATTGTTTTTGTTTTGCAAGTTTTGTTAAATAACATTCGAGTTTCGACTTGGAGATGCTGCAACTGTATGTTGATGATGACACGCTGTATCTTCTATTTTTGTTGCGTATACCGTTGAAAATTGAATTTACACACACACAAAAAAATGGCGTCTAAATTCACAATCACAAACGATTGAAATTATATGTCAATAAAAAAAAATGCCCACCTCTAACTGTGGTATATAAAGACCAACCATCAACCCCTAACCATGTTCAGGTAAATATGGTTTTCTAGACGATATCAAAGGACATAATGCAGTGAAGATTCTGATCTACAATTATTTTATTGCAACATAATACTTTTATACTCTACTACGGAAGAATGACTACACTAAAAAACTCACAATAACGACTACAGTACCTCCTATTGCAGGACAACGCAAGTAAGAACAAGAAACAAAGTACCAACTTAAAAAAATATTCTAAGGAATCCAGAAGTTTCGTGAAAAAATAAATTATTCGTCGACAACCGCAGCGAAGCAGTCAGAGCGGTGGAATCTAGTGGACGAGTTTGTGCGGTTCTAACTTTTTCATTAGGTAGTACTGGCAACTGCACGTGCATGGTAACAATTTGCCATTAAACTGGCCTAGCGTAGCGCGGCACCCTAATTGCGAAACATATTTTAAATCACAATCCGAAAGATTTCTAAGGAAATTGCTAATCCATTGCTTCATATGTTTGAAAAATTCGTCTGCTCAACTACGTAAATAACGCAATGAATATTGTTAAACTGTCAAAATAAAAGGGCATTGCCACTGTAAGTGTGTAACGCAATTACCCCGCGGAGTTTCAATAGAATAAGCGGCGGGTTTATGCTGGTTTTGTTACCACTGACGTGCGGCCTACTGTAGTAGGTACGTATTAACAATTTGGCATTGACAGTGACTTTATTTCGTAGTAGTAAGGGCGGTTTTTGCAGTTCATCTGCTTGCGCGATGCAGGATTTTGCGTGACATCAGTGTGATGCGTAGTTTGCATATGGTGATGTAAATACCGCCACAATCCTAATATGCCTACTCTTTTCCTTATTCCAATTTATTTGGGGTCGACGCAACATGTCTTCTCCTTCCATTCATCTCTATCAGTCATTTTAGTGTTCACTCCTTTTCTAACCATATAAGTACCTTTTTTTCACACAACCATTCACATAATACATTTATCTGACTATGATCAATAGACCTATATAAAAAGGTGTCTTGTTGCGAGAGTGGGTTCGAAGTCGAAATTCTGAATACGATCAAGAGTCTGAATAGTCCTAATTGATGGCACCTATAATTAAACAGGCAAAATGTGGGTGTACCATGGATCTCTGTCTATCCCTATGGGTAAGGCCAGTGTAATGTTAGTTTATGTCATTATTACTTCATTAGCAAATCAACTTTCATAAATCGTCAATATCCAAACACAAACTAAACTGTCTACAACGGGATCAAGAGCTTTACATCAAAACACAAACAAAAACGCGTCTCGGAATATAACCTCATTACACTTCAATCATCGAATTCGGTACAACGCAAAACAAAATAATAAACAACTTCAACTCGATGCTCGCTGTAATCGTTTTCAATCGAGTCAGCGTCGCTAAATCGAATTATTCGCGTCCCGTCGTCCGCGCGTCCGCCCGCAACTTCGCCTGTGCCTGTATTTTTTTTTCAGAAAACTTTTTTACTCTCTGCTCCTTTTAGAAAACATGGTGTAGCGAACGCGCGAATTTTAAATTTCGATTGACTTATTGGCTGGCTGGTTTGTTTTTAGCACGGAATGCAATAATTTATTTCTTCTTCGTCAATTCTTGTCAGAACTTCAGTTTTCATTTATTTCTTTTTAGTTATTAATTCCTGCATTTTCTCTTGTGTTTTGTAAAGTAGAAAAATGTATCCTCCTGTGGCTACTCCTGTGTGTGTACTCCTGTGGCTTTGCCACTATTCATTTTATTTGTATTGTGAATTGGTTTTAAATGGATTTTATTCTGAAATTTAAAACGCCTGCACCATTGACATATATATTACTAGCGTAAGGACCGGGCTAACGGCGCGACTAAATGGCACCAACGCGCTGGCCCTAAAATGATGGTTTTAGGGCCAACGCGACTCAGTTGACAGTGGTGCGCGCGAACTTCGAATTTCGAATGAAGAACTTCTATGTAAAATGTTCAGACGGGCGTATCCTTACTTTTGAAATCATTGGCCTGCACACCAAATTACAGCATAATGGTTGAGGTTCTGTTTTAAAACGTTTCACCGCAACTGTATTTTCCTAAACATAGATAATGAGGACACAAATTGACTGACACATACATAGATTTTTAACTACGCATCACTTTGACGTCACGCAAAATCCTGCATCTCGCAAGCAGAGTTTACCGCGCAACTAGCATTATTTACAACGACCCGACACTAATCGTCAGGCAGTAGCCTACTAGACACAACACCCCTCTAGTCGGGAGTTCTTCCCTTTTTTACGGAGAATAAATTAACTTTACACCTTGTTCCTCATACCTCTATAAATTTAAGTACCAACAAAAATGGGCTTCGTATAGGAATCAAGTTTCCATACCGCAGTGCAGAATCTTGCTGTCTTTTAATTCTGTGAAGACAAACTTACTTTTTATTCTAAAAAAGTTTTTAAAGCATCATTAAAATAAAATCCTTAAGCGTAACCTGTTTTCCCGGCCATCAAAAACTTTACTGAAACCAAAGAAACGGGGTCAAAGAAAAAAGCGTTTCTACAAACATTAATTTATTCCCGGAATGCCAAAAACGCCTTCACCGCTTTAAAAACTGTTGTACTAAATTCTTTTGGCCTCTCGAAAGCTGCAAAATGTCCGCCAACGTCATAATTTGAGGTACCCAGTAAGTTAGGGTACTTCCAACGGAGAACGAAGTCGGGACTGTGAGCTAAATCGTACTTGAAACGGAGACCCCACGTTGGCACTGACGTTGGTATTCTGGAATAGAAAATAGGATGTATGGTTTAGATTCGAGGGTCATCAAAAAACATGTTTTTATAAAATCGCTGGAGCCGTTCATAGAATAATAAAACAATCATAGTCTTTGAAAAAACCGATTTTTAGTCAATCAATACAGCTGTTTATAAAATAAGAAAACAATCATAATATTGACGTGTTTGCTAAACTAAAATTCCCATTTTAGTTTAAACTTTAAAGCTATGGAATATCAGTTATCGAAAAATTACAATAACTATTTAGGTATTTTCTCCCACAAATTTCAAAATGTACACAGTTTAGATGTCAAACTGTTTGTTTGTTTGTAAGAGTTAATCTCTGGAAGTACTGATCCAATTACAAAAACTCTTTCACTGATAGAAAGCTACACTATTGCCGAGTGCCACAGGATAACACAAGAAACGCCACGTAGCCGAAGACAAAGACACAAGCTAGTAAGTAATAAATAAATAATTATAATTAATCAAAACATCTTGCTTGATAGTCCGACGTCCTAACCTTTGACATTCCCTTCAACCTTGTTGAAGCCTTCAGAAACGGAACTAATGGCGAGTATTACAAAGGAAACTTTAAACGTCATAATTCAAAACTAATTTCGGAGTAACGAGAGACACTAGTTTGATCTTGTGTAACAATATGACACGACAGCTGTCATGTCGAAACCCACATCACTGTCGTGTATGGGGGACGCAGGTTCTACTACGTATAATCTACAGTTTTAGCTGATCATAGTTATAAATTAATCTTCTTCCTTTGTCGGATCGGCACGAACGATATTGTGTTCCTTAGTTCTATTTAAATAAAATTAATAATGCAGATTTATCTACATGAAAGTTTAGATAAATCTACATTTTATCAGAACGTTTGCATAAAACAGTCAGGACAGCCCGATTCAAACTTTATCGGAACACGAGGCGAGTCGCTCTGCCCCATAGGGATCGACCAATTGGAACCGTGCACCTAGCTTCTGACGTTTCAGTGACCAAGTATAGCTGCAAGGATCTTTTGGCGTGTGGCTAAAATTGGAACTAACGTCGCCATGTTGTTTTCTCAATACATTTTACAAAACAATTACACAAATGTTTACCAACAGCGCCACCCTGTCAACGTCATTTGAGTGCCAAAAGATCCTCTTCTCTTGTCTTGAGAAATAAAATAATTTCAATTTTGAGGTACTTACAAAGCAAAAGTCTTCTCCATATCCCCGTCCACAAAATACTCCTTATAAATCCTCATAGAACTGGTAATACTCCCACTTATCCAGTACAGCATTATGTTGTCCAGGAGTTTGTCATAAGAGTAGTATTTTTCTAGACCACCTGCTGGGTCCAGTTTGTTGGCAGGGTCTGTGAAAATCATGAATCTATCCAGAATGTAGCTTGCGAGGCCTACCGGAGAATCTTCGAGAGCGATTCCTGGAATCAAATGGATGGAAAATTAGGAGCAGAAATAATGAAAGAATCAAATTATGGAGTGCTAATTGAGGGGGGTTGTTTTTTAAACACACATAACATCACGCCTTGTTTCCACATAGGGTTACATAACATACATAATCGTCTATAATGTTCCCACTGCTGGGACACAGGCCTCCTCTTGGTGAAATGAAGTGGGCCGAAATCCACCACGCGGGCCCAGTGCGGGTTGGTGGTAGATGTGACATCTCTTCGAATTTTCGGTTTTAGGACACACCGCATTCCTCACGATGTTTTCCCTCACCGTTTTTAGAGCAGTGGTGATTAAATTAATAATTTATACAAAGTAAAGAGCCTGACTGGGTTCCACTCTTCCTTCACTTCCATCACTGGGGCACCACTGCTCTGCCCGATGGTTTGGGCAGAGGCAATACACTCACATTTCGCCAGTTATATTTGAGTCCCATTGAGGGCGAGCCTGTTGCCGTGAACAGGGCACAAATCCAGGCTCTGGGTTGACTAAGAAATCCCAGATGAAAAAACTACTGGGCGGTGGGCAAAATAAGGTTGAACCTATGTACAGTCACGAGCAAAAGTATGTATACACTGGGCTTTATTCAGAGGCGATTTTCTCCTTTATTTTTGGATTAAATTTTACTTTAGTAGGAACATAGTATTTTCGAACCCATAGGTTTATGTAAAGTGTCCTATTTCAACGTTGCTTTCGTTATTTCGTGAAAAAATCCCAATTTTAAGTTGCCAAGTGTTGACATATTGGTGCTCGTGACTGTACAGACGCCAGCACATCAAGCTACTACAATCTATCAAATTTCTTTAATAGATTTTCAACTCTATCGCTAAAGCATAAGGTTCAAAGTTGATTGGGAAAATTTGACAGTTTCGGGTCTCTTGATGTGCTGGCCGTCTGTACTAGAATATTCAAATAGCACGATAAAGCAATAATCTATCGTACTATAAATAACAGAATCTAATACTAGCACAATAGTCCCAAAACCCACTGCCGATGAATTTATAGTACCCACTTAGGAAACTGGGAACAATAGACAATTTAATTCTGATTCATTTAGCATTTTTTTCCACTTCATTCTTTTCATTATCTACCCTCAAAGTTAGTAGTCTTTGTCCTGGCTGCTTTAGTATGTATAACTGTGGGTCAGCTTCAAAAACTTATTAAATTAGGCGTGATATATTGCACCCTTCTTATGCTTTATTTATTTATACAGGCTGACAGAGACATCTACGCTCAATCAGAAAACTATATTAGGCTATTTGACTGGTTTCTGATAAACATCTCAGATTATTTAATGGTGTCTAACGAGCCCACAAAAACCTATTACTTCAAATTGCATAATGTATTTCTTTTAAAAAATAGTAAATAAAAATGTACTCTTTAAATAAGCCGCCAAAACGCTATATTTAATAATATGGCGTCGCGACGTCACGATTCTCGTAAACAAACGTTGAAACGGTCGAGATACTAGACAAAAGTCATCTGTTCTGTCAACGATAGACAGAAATTTACTAAATCATGACGTCATCTTAAGTTCAGCCAATCCAGACCGTTTTCGATTACGTGGCGCCAGATTTAAAAAGATGAAGTTTTTTCGGGGTTTTTTTTTATAAATAATACATTGTTTTGTAGTAAAATTAATGCAAATCGATTTTAAAAGCGATAATCTATACGACTGTCAATAATTATGACCTTATTTTTTACATTGTCAAATAGCCTATTGCCGTAATTGAAAACGTTCAAAATCTAGTCGCAATCCCATCTCTCAAAGCCTCAAGACTCAAGCATTATTTAAAACAGGTTTTAAGCCATTTGGTTGGATGAAACTACATTTTAAATGAATGCGAGAGCCTGTTTATCGGTCGCTGGATAAGCACTATCCGCTAGATAATAATCTGCCAGACTAGTTAACCGGAACTTCTGAAGGTGGTCAAACTGGCCAGAAGTTGCCTTTTATGGCACTCTTATTATGCACATGCGCAGCAAAACAAATACTTTTCACTAGAAATATTATACAAATACTTACCAATAGAATCCGGTTTAGTACTCTGCAATAGCATAAATCCAAACTCCTCCAAATAAAATTTAATCTTATCAGCCAACGGATACATCCGATCTTCGTAACCATTGGCCACAAAAGTTGGCCAAACAGACCCCAACAGCCAAGTCAATTGTGAGTACTTGGACAAATTAACAGGGAAGTTGGTATGGAAGCCAACCACTTCGTCGGGGAATACAGTGGCCATATGAGAGCCAATGATGTGGCCCAAGTTGCCACCTTGGACGTAATAGTGCTTGTGGCCAAGCTTTTGCATTAAATTCCTCATTATTATTGCTATTTGATGCGGAGACAATCCTGGACGGACGGGTGCCTGAAAATAAAGGTTCTTGAGAGACCTTTGACCCAAAAACATTAGACTGTTTCTTTTTACAAAGTTACTATAATAAACTTGTTGACCCTAACATAGTTGGGAAAAGGCTAGGCAGATCATGATGATGACTGTAATACACTTGGAAAACTTAAAAGGTTGTGGTAAAAATAAAAGGAAATAACTAACAGAAAGAGATTGGATAAAAGGTTCAAGGTTAAAGAAACATCGAAACAAAAGACTGATATTATTTCGAACTCAGTCAAAGTTTCACATTTCAGACTACGGCGCCAAGGTCTTATCATAATTGAACAGTAACTTTACTTTTCATACAACATTTAATGTAAGTAATCTTATAAAACGAAACTGCATTATGTTACTATGATAAAACTTTAGCGTTTTGTCTCAGGCTTCGATACTAATTAACTCGCTCACTTACTGTTAGGTACGGTCAACCCAAAGGGAACGTTCGAATCACGAAAATAAAACTGCGATAAAATACAAATATTTTCAAGATGTTTAAATAAATAAAGTCCTCCAAACCGAATTTCGGCCATGGTGACCAATCTCAGCGGAGACCAGCCTTCGGCGCGGGAGATACTATAGTGCATTACATAAGTCGTGTGTGCGCAGACACAGGTGCACTCTTTCTTCCCTCACTCTCAAAGTCCGATGGGACGGCAAACTGGCAGGACCGGAGAGATCAGGCGCGGGACCAACGGCTTATCGTTCTAAAGAGCGTTTACGCCGTACGGCATTTCATACAAACTTTCAAGCCCTTGTTTTTCGAAATGAATTAATCTATTTTAATGAAACTTCATACTCATAAGCAGGATACAAAGGTCTAAAAAGTTGGTAGAGAACATTTTCGAACAGTCTTATTTAAAAAAAAGATAACTGTAAATCTCTGTTTCTATCGGTCTAATTTGACTGTAACACTATTTTTCGAAATGTTCTTAAGTAACTTTTTAGACCTTTGTATCCTGCATAAGCGTATGAAGTTTCATTAAAATCGGTTCATGCATTTCGAAAAACAAGGGCTTGAAAGTTTGTATGAAATGCCGAACGGCGTAAATGCTCCTAAGATGTTACCACGGACGTGCAGTAACTTTACTAAAAAAAATTTACAATACAATTGTCAAAATACAGTTATATGTATGTACTTACGTCAGAAAACCCAAATCCAGGCAAGCTCGGTACAATAACCTCGAAAACAAAGTTGTATCCCGGTCGCTCTGTAGTCAATAAGGGAATAGCTTCATAAAACTCTCTGACAGACCCCGGCCAGCCATGAAGAAGTATTAAAGGAAAAACCTGTGAAAGAAAACGGCAAAAAACTAAAAACCTCCTTGTTTATTTAGGGCTGATTTTTTAATCGACAGATAATTTTTATTTGTGGAATTAAATTGACGTCTGACAGTTTTTGTATGGATGAACTGTCAAAAATTCAAAATTATTCCTCCGATAAAATTATCTAGCGTTGCAAAAATCAGGCCTTAATCAAACTACAATTTACTAAAGCTGAGGAATGAATACGGGTGGGTTTTAGTCAGTAAGAGTCTGACATTCCCTTCATGAAGTCATTTGATGATTTCCCAAGCTCCAAAAAAAAAAAAGATTGTGCCCGAAGCTTCGTGGGAGCTATGTCCAATTGTCCAATATCTGGCCAGTGAACTTCTTTTGGCTGACAAATGTAGAACGAGTTTAGTGAATTTGGTCGCAGACGCTTGCGGGGTAATTGTGTAACACACTATCAGTAGCAATGTTGACAGTTCAACAACATTCTTTGCGTTACGTTGTTGAGCAGACACATTTTTCGAACATAATTATAAAGCTAATTATAAAATGATTCAGATTGCATGAGATTGTTACGCAATTAGGATTCCGGTTTCTGAATTGAGAATTTTAATTTGAGAGCTTGTTAAACTCTACTTCGGCATTACTTAAGGTAACATCCGCGAAATTCAAAATTGATTTGCAAAACCGTAATAAATTTTGAACTACATTGAAGGAATCACTTTAAATAATGCTAAAGCATAGTTTGACAAGTTCTCAACTTCGAATTCTCAGTTTAAAAACTGGCTGTGAGTCGCCAAGTCAAAAAACAATGCCTTTAATAATTCCAAAGTCACATTTCCTTTTTACAACAATCATTTTTTTACGTCCATTGAAAAATATAGGTAGATCTGTATATCCCGTTGGCAATCTCAAAATTGCAATATTTTTCAGAATCTGAGCGACACATGTAATCAGTTTTACCTGGTTCCAATCCAACTGGATCCCGTATAGAGCGCGCGATTGAACCGACTAAAATCGTTAGCT
The DNA here is from genome assembly GCA_951800025.1 of Oligia strigilis. Classification (NCBI taxonomy): domain Eukaryota; kingdom Metazoa; phylum Arthropoda; class Insecta; order Lepidoptera; family Noctuidae; genus Oligia; species Oligia strigilis. The sequence continues at coordinate 12,093,387 of OX637564.1, read as the reverse complement.
ATCTACTGGCTCTCATTGAACGAAGGAATGTGGAAACTGGAAACTATCTTTAAAAATTCTGAATGAGTAACCGGATCAAAACGTAATCCTAGATTTGAAATTGAATTGGAAGCTTCTAAAGGTAAATACACAGAAAACGTGATGATATTTTTTTCTTATTGCTTTTATAATGTCAAAGTTTAAATAATAGACATAGTATTTAATACTTTTATTTACTTATAGGAGTAGGGTAGGAGTAGGGTAGGGGGGTAGGGTAAGGGGTAGATCACCCATTTCTCGAGAAAACTGATTCTTCAAAGTATTACATCAAGTGTGCAGCACATCTATTAGGTACATGAAACTGAATGCATCGAAATTATAGCTAAACTCATCTGATCCCACCCTAATTCTTTCCAATTCTATAAACGCCATGATACGGAGTCTATTAGATAGCTTCTTGCAATTTTTAGGGTTGCCGTAATTCACCGTGCAAATACGGGAACCCATAGGTGAAGCTGGACCGGTGAAAGGCTTCCACTACTGGGTAATAGGCAACCTCCATGCACCGTTGCAACGAAGCTCTGGGCTGCACACATCCAGCGGATTCCCACAACCCTCACCACTTCATCAGTCTACTTTGTGGGGGGCATAACTACACTGCACCTTCCACTACGCGGTCACTGCTACACAAGTTTTACAAAAACTGTCGATGTATTCTGAAAAATGTCACCGTGAAAACATGGCTGCGTGCTGGAGTTGTCAACCGTGTAGCATCAGGTGGAATGACAGCTCACATCAAGCTTACTTCATCTAAGTTTTAACGATAATAGACTGACTGTTTTTTTTTTCTAAATACCTATTCGAATAAGACTTACCATCACATTTACATCCACTTTCGGTTTTACATGAATATAATGAATATCCAATCCTTGAATATTAGTCTTATATTGTTCAAACTGATTGAAGAATCGCTCTCTTTCTGGAAAACTGTACTTAAAGATCCAATAGTTGAAGATCTTGGAGAAGGCATCTGAATGTATTCCGTAAGTCCAGGCTGTGTCTTCAAAACTTTTCTTCTTGCCAGGAGCCCGTCTATACATCTCGAAGAGCCATCGAATTTCGGAGTTCATCTAGAAGATAATTGGGATGAATTATGGTCTGTCAGAAAATCATATGAATGTATACGGTGGAAGGGACAGCGTGAGACGAACTTGTACCATAGATTTTTATTCTTTTATCAGTCATTAAAAAAGTCTGTTCTTTTATACAAAACTGCGATAACCAGAAATTATACTCCCCGTCACTTATCCTTAATAGTTCATTTAAAAACCAGTGTCAGACAGCATCTGTCTGGTATTAATGCTGAAATGAACCTTTTTGGCGCAGCTGTGACGCATACACTAAGTTGTGTGTTGTTGTTGAAGAATTATTTTCACTTTTTATTTTGTTATTCGTATTTTGTGTTTCATGAACTGTGTCCAAATAAACTTTATTCTTTCTTTCTTTTCTTTACCATTTTTTTTATAACCGTCAAAATATTTCAACGCCACTGGTTGGGGTCTAGAATCGTTTACTAAATCCTCGGTAAAAGTTTTCGTCACGATGTGGCTTTAACCGTGTATTCATGAACAAAGAAAACAAAGAACTCATATACTCGTATACTGTTGATGAGATTGTTTTGATTGCTCTGTTGGTACAGTGTTAGCAAGTGCGACTGCTGAGCGTGTGGATTCTAGGATTTGATCCCCGAGTAGGGCAAAGTGGTAGGTATTGGGTTTCTCATTCCTGATGGATTTTTTTTTTTTTTTGTAACATTGAAAATGTTTATTTCTATTGTAAACAGCACGGCGGATTGGGCCCGTGGCTAAATAATAACAGCCGCACAGGTCGATCGATCAGGTTAAGCTACGCTTGCCGCGGTTGGTCTGTGGCTGGGCGACTTTCTTTACGTACCGAGACCCAACCGTGCCTCGGAAAGCACGTTAAGCTGTTGGTGCCGGCTGTCATTCGTGGATCTTTGATATTCGTTATAGTCAGAAGCTCGAAAGTCTGACAACCAGTCTTACCAAGGGGTATCGTATTACCCAGTAACTGGGTTGTGGAGGTCAGTTAGGCAGTCTCTCCATGTAAAATTCTGGTATTCAGCTGCATCCGGTTAGACTGGAAGCCGACCCCAACATAGTTGATAAAAGGCTAGGCAGATGATATTGTAAACGGCAATATGTTAGCTGCAATTATTACATAGAACTTAAAAATATAACTTCGGTGATAAAATTTTGGTACTAATACGGAATTTCTCATTATAAGCTCGGAGACTGTGTTTGTGCCTGGAAATATGCTCTCTCCATATTACATGGGATTTAAATAAATACTGATTTTCGGTGTGCTATTAATACAACTCTGTTTACCGATTCGGGGAACACCAGGCGTAAATATTTAAAATATTTTTAATACAAAGGCAGCTGAAGTAACCCGATGAAAGCCATTCTAGGTACTACGAAAGTATGCAGGCTACCATAAATATAATTTGAATTTATATTATTCCAGGGTACCGCTGTGTCAGTATTATTTTGTTTTCCATCCATAAAACGTCAAAACAAAACGGAATACAATATCTTTTATACAACTTTGATGTCTGTCCGTTTTTATGTCAAAGTGTTTTTCTCGGTGACTATAATTGTGGTGAGATAAGGTATAGGAGCAGTGGTGGCCAAATGGTAACGGCCGCAACTTACGAGTTGTAGGTCGTAGGTTCGAACCCAGACAGGCTCTTTACTTTGTGTAAATTATTTCATCACCACTGCTCTCAGAACGGTGAAGGAAAACATCGTGAGGAAACCGGCATGTCCTAGAACCAAAAATTCGAAGACATGTGACATCTGCCAACCCGCACTGGGCCCGCGTGGTGGATTACGGCCTACTCCCTCTCCCCAAGAGGAGGCCTGTATCCCAGCAGTGGGAACATTATAGGCTGATTATGTAATTGTAAGGTATGGCTAAGAACATTGCGTGTGGAAGGTTAAAATACGTCGATCGACCTGTGCGACTGTTATTATTTAGCCACGGGCCCCTACACTGGCCCCTAGTGGGAGGAAATAAATAAATATTATTATTATAAATTGTATAGATAATGTAATTTTTCGATAAATGATATTCCATAGCTTTAAAGTTTAAACTAAAATGGTAATCTTCTAAAACGGGGGTTTTAGTTTAGCAAAAAATCATTATAGTCGTCATATTGTGATTGTTTTCTTATTTTATGAACAGCTGTAGTCATTGACTAACAATATATAATTTTGGTTCATTATTATGTACTTATTAATTAATTAGTAAAAAAATTATAAGTAATACATTAAACTATTAAATTCACACCACCCCCTATCAGGGTTTGTTACACCGATATGTGTGGAAGAAAAAGTCTTGCTGCGCCGACCTCAAACCGGAATGAGAAAGTTTGGATAAGACAGAAATTAAAACAGAAGACGATCAAGCAGGGGTTGGAGGGGGAGTTCAGGGGATCAGAACGGAATAACTCAAAAAAATTATAAAAAGGGCAGGAAGGCACTACTGCTTTTCCATAAACTGTATGCATTTTGAACGAGGTTAAAATATTATGCGATACTCACGGATTCTGCAAACACAATCCTATACGGTCTAATAGATGTATCTTGAGGTTCCGTAGTATTCGGTCCCCACCATTTATTCAAATCTAGTTCAGGCATTTCTGGTATAGTCTTGATATCTTGGTACACATTGTAAGCAATTATGGATATGCCTGTTAATGCTAGAATTGAAATAAGTGATTTTAGCTGAAAAATAGATAAGAGAAAGCTATAATTTTGAAGTAATAATGGATAAAGCTTGTTCTTTCCTGTGGTATACCTACAATTTTTGAAGCAACCAATGACTCGCATCGTCTAAACACTGTACACGGTGCAACTTTTACTGTTGCTTCAACTTATGGTTTACCACAGGAAATTGAAACGCATCGAGTAAATCAAGCATATAAAGTTTAAATAGTTGGTCTTGAAATGAACAAGTAAAGTGCAATAGGTAGATATGTTACTTGTCTTGTCGTTTACCTACGCATTTGATGATGTATATTTAAACGATCTTAGGTATTGGTGTATAAGACTCACTGAAAGGTATTTATCAAGATTCTTATGAACCACCCAACTCTTTATAAAAATGACAAAAAATTCTGCACCTAGGAGTTTTATTATTGAAAGTCGCTGACACATTATCATATTCATTGATAACCACATCCAAGAAAATCATATAGTATCAAGTTCTACACAAATTTTGAAATTAATGATTACACAAAATGTTATGTTCCTTCCTTCATCGTGAATCATGAGCTAATTTACAATGAATCTTACTTACATTCAAATTACTACTTTCTTTTTCTTCCTTTTTTCTACCATCTACCTTGTCCGACACTATATTTTCCAACTCTTCCTTTTTGACCTTTTTACCCATTTTGTGTCTATCACTACTAACCACCGAAATGATACTAAATAACATTGCTATATTATCTTATCTAATACTGTTATCAATAAAAAGATGATGTGTTTATTGGCTATCTGTTTACATAACTTTTAATCTTTTGATATTGAATATTTAGAATACTGATTGGTTTACAATTTTCGGATTGAATATTTTTTTTTTAATTTAAAATTTTTATTATCTTTGTCGTAACTTGTCGGTGGGGTCGCTTCGTAACAAAATTACATTTCTAGGTCGGATGAGTGAGAGAAGAATTACGAATCATGGTAAGAATATATAAATAGTTTATGCTAAGTGAGATTTAAAAATTTGATTGATTTGAAATCCTGAAAAAACATAACATAATCAGCCTATAATCTGCACACTGGCCTCCTCCCTGTGAGCGGAAGTGGGCCGTTATCCACCTCGAGGGCGCAGTGCAGGTTGGTAGATGTCACATACGTCTACAAATTTTTGGTTATAGAATATGTCCGGTTCCTCACGATGTTTTTCCGTTACCGTTTTGAGAGCAGTGGTGATGAAAATAATTTACACAAAGTAAAGCGCCTGTCAGGGTTCGAACCCACGAACTACAACTCGTTAAGTAGCGGCCGTTGCCACTGGACCACCACTGCTCAATTTGAAATCAAATTCCTAAACCTCACTCATTCTAAATTAACTTAATTACCTTGGACTTTTCAAAGCAAAGGTTAAAACTAAGTACATAACTGATTAAAAACGCTCACTCTTCACCACTTTCTAGTATTTGAATTACATCTGAAAAAGTTTACTTACTTACGTAATGCTTCATTCCAATCGCATTTCATAGCTTTTCCATAAACCAGTTCAAACACCAAAAGTATCGAAATAAACCCAAACGCTATCAAAAATTCTTCTTAAAAATAATATTCTCGAACACTTACAAAATTGATATCATTCCGAGGCGGTCCAGTCAACATTAGTTTAAAAGTAAGATATATTCCCCACACATACGTGGTTTTATATCGAGAGTGCAGTTTCTGGGTCATTCGCTTCATGTGGCGAAGTGCACTGCCTTCAAAGGTGTAGGGACACCTTGTGAACTTGTTTAGAAGGATATTTAGACACTTTCTGAAGGCTGTAGTTTAAAGCGATCTAATGTTCGCGCCACTTTTTTTAAAGTGATATTTCTAATTCTAATGGTGATTAATTAAAGTATTTTGTGTTGTTAAGCTAAATACAAAAACCTTGAATGTTTTTAGAGAAAAATAAAATTGACATTATTGGTACGCGGACTGTCTGGCTGCCCAAAATGCGCTGGTCATCTTTAAGTAGGTATTAGCATTGGAAGCCCTTGTTATAATAATTTTATTTCCAGTTTCAAGCAAGATAGTACATCATAAATAAAAACATATCATAAATGAGCTTATACTAACAGAAATTCGACAAGACATCTGAGTCTGAACTAGATAAATAAATATCTGTATCTCAGACAACAGCGCTCTTCCCTAAAAATATACATTTAAAAGCTTACAAGTTCAATTTTCTATAATTATGTACATAGGTATTTCCTTATTTTTAGATCAAGTAGCAAATAAAATAAAAAATACAAATAAAATAAAATGAAATAAAGTGGAGTGGGGAGGGGACCTCCTTTTGTGTCGAATGTAGAATGAGTGAGTGTGTGTAGGAGGGTGAGTATGTGAACTTAATGGGGTATAATTAAGAGGTTTTCAGTTTCGTCATAGGTCAGTTTATGAATGTACTCAGATACTTTATTTTTACAACTTCTGCTATTTAAGGCAAGTATGTCGACAATTCTATCAATCTTGCTATAAAGGTACGGGCCCAAGAAGCAGAAATATCTATTTACGAATGGGTGTTTAAACATGGATCTGTCGGTTCTGGGTATAGGTTTTGGTCGCCTTGATGGTATTGCTGGTTTTATAAAGTTTACTCTCATGTGCTGTTTCAAGACAATGTGCAGTATGAACAATTGGCGGACAGAGAGAACCTCACAGTTTTGGTACAGCTGATAAGTTGGGAACAAATACGGACGGAAAGTGCTTACTTTGAGAATAGCTCTTTGGGCTACTTCAAGTGGCTTTAGTATGGTTTTTGGTGCACCACCCCAGACAGAAATACAGTATGACAAAACTGATTGGCCAAGTGCCAGATATACCTGCTTCATTAGTTTGGGGTCCGCAACATGTCTCAGATTTTTAAAAACGTATATAAGTTTTCTTAGTCTAGCAGTGACTAATTCTATATGGTGTTTAAAAGAGAGATTATTATCTATAATTATTCCCAAATATTTTATGAACTTGGTCTTGACCAAAGCTGGACATTGGCAAATTCCACTGTTGCAGCAGTTGTGTGCAATTAAAGAGAGCAATGTAGGAGGTGAGTTAGAGTTACGTTATTGAATATCTGGGGAGTATAATTAGAAAACTCCTCATTATTCTGAACTATCAGTGATGCTGTGTGTGTTACACTCGCTACGTACAGTCAGTGGTGACACTTGTACTTCAAAACCATCCCTTACTGCAACGACATTAATAATAACGACGCTGTGTTAATAAACTAATTGACAAACCACCACGAATTTCACAAACTTTGGACACCCTACTCGCGTTACGTGTTCACTTACAAGTAATAACGGAATGCTTTCACTTTATTGCTGTTTATGCTCGCATTCTGTTAGCTGTCGCATAACCTTGAGGGATATACGCAAATTGTTGCTTCTGATGTGTCATGACACAAAGAGATGGTTCTGTGATGTGTTGTTAATGTAATATGTAAGTCCAACCTGCAGCACTGGATAGAGATAAGTGGAAGGAGGGAAGGGAGGCCTTTGCCCTGCAGTGGGACAGAAATGGCTGATAATAAATAAATAATAAATAAGTCCAACCTGGTAAAATGGGGCTACCTTGACGGAACGGCAGAAGGGTGTGATTGCGGAGCTATGTCGCAAACCATGCTCCACCTCCTATCCTGCCCTCTGTGTCCCAAAACACGCAGTCAAAGTGACCTCTGCGCTGCCACCGACAACGCCGTGGAAGTGGCAGATTTAAAAAAATACAGTCGTGCCAGCGACACGATGAAGAAGAAGAATGTAATATGTGTAAGCTTACCTCAGAAGGGAGTCATAGAATTGGAACAACAATACAATCAACACAATAACAATATTTATTATTCAGCATAGTTCAGTACATTTTACATTATTTACTAGGTAACCTTAAAACTGGTCACTCCGGTGCCTCGTTCAAGACTGACTCATGTCATGTCACTTCAATGGTTTTTTAACTGACAGTAACTATTTAACGATTTAAAATGACACAACATAACTCGACTATAATTTATTGATCATAGTGTATATTTTTATAAATGATCAGAAATGAACATACCTTTATTTCATAATTCTATTTTATTTCATTTTATACGCAAATCTACATGGTACTCGCATGATCTAGGACCAAGATTATATCTGGACTTTTAAAAGAGACTTTGATCTTTGAGTGTGTTTTGCCATTTCATCTCAAGGGTAGCCCGATATGAAATTTTTTTTTTCTTTTTTTTCTTATTATGACTTGTAAAAGTGTTCCGAATTCACAGAATAAACATTTTCATTACCTATATACCTAAAGATTATTTTGTCAAATACGATACACAATAAGAATTATTTAATAAACCAAATAACATCAGCGTTATTCCACAAATGGCAACCAAAATTAAATTCACCAAAATACATGAAACCACAAATAAACAGCTTTCGCACTAGTAATTAACCGAAATCATAACTAAACTGTTAATGAAGTATCCACATATAATCTGCGTTACCGATTTATTTGACAAAAATGTAAACAAATATGAATTAATGATTTTTTTTTTATTCCTACATAATAAAGTTCAGTTTACGGTACAACTTCAAACATTTTTATATTTTTTTCAATAGTACTAGTCACTCTGAAATCAACTTAGTTTTCATTGCGACTTACCAGTAGGTCGGTTCGAACCCAGATAAGCGTTATAATTTGTGTAAATTATTTCATCACCACTGCTCTCAAAACGGTGAAGGAAAACATCGTGAGGAAACCGGCATGTCCTAGAACCAAAAATTCGAAGACATGTGACATCTACCAACCCGTACTGGGGCCGCGTGGTGGATTACTGCCCACTCCCTCTCACAGAAAGGAGGCCTGTGTCCCAGCAGTGGGAACATTACAGGCTGATTATGCTGTGTGTAACACATATATACCTACAGGGTTGCAGGAATGTCGACGCACAAAGAGTAACCATGAATTCAGTTCATGCGTAGACAAGTGCGCTTACACAGTCAAAATATTTGGAACAGCATTTTTTTTTTGATAAGCCACGAAATATTTCAAGGGGTTTCACAATCATGTCCTGAATCCATGGAAACGGTTTACGCGTCGTTGGCCCCTGCCACCCTGTATTTCTTAGATATAGCTCAATAGAAATAAATTAAACTAGAGCAATTAATATCATCAACATGAAATTTAGATTTCATATTCACGTACTATTCCAGTACGTGAATATGAATATTTCACAGTTGTCAGTCTATCACAGGCGGCTTACTCTCGAACTGCTTGACGTTCAATTTTGTAGAGTGTTGGAAGGTACCTACACTCTACCAGAAATAGGTACAGACTTAAATTAAGTCTGTATTTCTGGTAGGCAGCACCCTAATCAAGTCACAGACTTTCAATCACAACCCGAAAATCTGTGAAGGGAATTGCTAATCCATTGCTTCATAGGTTTGAAAAATTCATCTGCTCAACAACGTAAATAACGCAATGAATATTGTTGAACTGTCAATCAGATACTTTCAATCACAATCCGAAAATCAGTGATGGAAATTACTAATCCATTGCTTCCATAATCCATCCATAATCAGCCTATAATGTTCCCACTGCTGGGACACAGGCCTCCTCTCGGTGACAGGGAGTGGGCCGTAATCCACCACGCGGGCCCAGTGCGGATTGGCAGATGTCACATGTCTTCGAATTTTTGGTTCTAGGACATGCCGGTTTCCTCACGATGTTTTCCTTCACCGTTTTGAGAGCAGTGGTGATGAAATAATTTACACAAAGTAAAGCGCCTGTCTGGGTTCGAACCTACAACTCGTAAGTCGCGGCCGTTACCACTTGGCCACCACTGCTCTATCCATTGCTTCATAGGTTTGAAAAATTCATCTGCTCAACAACGTAAATAACGCAATGAATATTGTTAAACTGTCAAAATGAAATGCATTGTCATCGTAAGTGTGTTATGCAATTATTCCGCAGGTATACTGCACTGATGTTTCGAAAATTATGTCATATGAAGCGAGCGTCCCAAATGCAATTTACTGGGAACCAAGCTAGACTCCTGGCGAATACCTACTGAGAATTACCTAAAGGAAAACCGAATAACAATACCCAACAGTCGTAGGTGATATGCTCAACAGTCTTGCTTCTGACCTCTAAGCCAACGAGGCAGATAATACAATAGGTACGTCAATAAACACCATTTGGTGGAATATGGATGTACTTCGGAACACCTCTGACTTTAAAACTGTTTATTTTTTCTGTATTAATAAGAACTAAATTCTTAATAATGGATTACTATTTTTAACAATTGGTTAAGTTAACAACGAATTAAAAATTCTACTTAATTTGCAAAACCCCTAAGTAGGTCATCTAACAGATAAAAAGTAAACAAAAGGCGATCGCACCGAACACAGGTTCAAATCAAGGAGTTCATATATACCAGCAGAAATATTACGACAAAAACTCAAGCTCATCGATATTCGTGTCCTACTTCTGCGATCGCAACATTCTGAATACCAAAATGGTTGCTTCGACATCGGATTTTAAATTCTTATTAAATTTACACGCTGGGTTGAGAATATTATGGAATTCTGTACAGCTTTTGCTCCTTTGTGTAATTTTTCTATTGCAATTTTGATTTGGTCGTACACTTATTAAAATCAATTCTATTTTCGTGTAAATGTTGACGTTCTGAAGTGCTTTTTATTTGTCTATTTGCATTTGACTATGACTTATTATGATTAGCACATCCTGTTGAGTACGTAGCTGTTTATAAGGCACTTCGTGTTTTAGTAACAGTTCAGCTTTATACAAGAGCGCCATCTCTAAAAAAAACTTTGACATATCTAAGTCTCTTTCTAATCCCGGATACAGATTAGTGAAACGTAACATGAAATTCAACACAGCAACCACAAGGCAACTTTGTTTCAACGTGTGTTACATTTCCTTTACGTTTCATCAATCTACGGGATCATTGCGTAACACACTAACAGTAGCAATGGCTTTCATTTTGACAGTTCAACAACATTCATTGCGTTATTTACGTTGTTGAGCAGACAAATTTCCGAACGTACGAAGCAATGGATTAGCGATACTCTTTAAAATGATTCAGATTGGGATTGATAGTGTGTTACGCAATTAAGGTGCTGGCTTTTATAAAACTCTATCTGTCATAGTAACTAGAGAAATGAATAAAAGAAAATAATTAAGATAGGTACACCTATCTTAATTATTTTCTTTATCTAAATCTATTTGAATGCACTTCCTATTACAAATGCAGATCATTTGCGTCTGCAAGTTGTAAACTAGAGATAGCGTCGACAAAACGCTGCAAAAATGGGTTTGGATGGCTAAAGTGAACTGATTATTTAGGACTATAGATATTGTATAGCCGCTGCCTGACCAATGTATATGAATTACGCAGATAAAATGGCAGGGGGTGACGTGCACACTCAATAATGGGCCCCCGAAAACAGTCGTTAGCACAGTGTCGTAGTGACGTGCTTATGAAGATTGGAGAGGTATTCCACGGCTATCGGGACAATCCCGGAAGTACGGACAAGATCCCTACCAGCATCTTACTGGAATACTTCCCTCCTCCGAGCACGTATGCTCTTGCGAATCTCCACTCAAGCCGGCCAATAAAGGCATGAATGAGGTGTGGACTCTATTTCTCGTCGTTTTTCACTCCAGCCGGCCAATAATGGCAAGCCAGAGGTGAGGAAAAAGACTTCTCCCGGGAGATAGGGTCCGTGGGGTCGCTACTACCCAACAGCTCGCCACATGCTGCCCTGCGAGTTTCTGTATCTCTCTTGGTCTGGCTCTTCACCCTAAGACCTGTTCCGGCAAAGTAAACTCTTCCGGCACAGGTCTAGAGTTCGGAGCGCGCAAGCCCCACCACGACGTCAACGTAGAGATACGACGAATATTACTGTAAAATTTCATAAAAATCTATTCAGTAGTTTTTGCGTGAAAGAATAACAAATATCCATCCGTCCATCGTCACAAACTTTCACGTTTATACCTAATATTAAGTAGGATTTAGACACCAAAGCAAAAGAGACTACTGACCGCCACAAACCAGCAGCTTCCTCCAATTCCTCGTCTAAACAAAACATCAATAAACACCACAATTCTCCCTCAATAATCAATACACAATTGGATAAAACACCAATTTCTCAAAAAGATGAAGCAACGAATGATTGCAAATAAATTGGTACAGCCAAAGCCGCGCTGTCAACAAATCAAATCAATTGATATTTGAACAAAAATCTTTTACAATTTAACTGAAGATGTTCGAATCTTCATCCATTATGAGGATTAGGGATGTCTGTGTGGATTTGGATGTGGATGTATTGATGGGAGAAAGCGGGTAGCATTAAAGGATTTGAAGGGTGTGAAGACGGAATTGTGAATACGGGATATTAGGAAAAGGGTGGTTATGTGGTGTATAATGATAGCGCTGAGAAACTAAGTGAATAATTTTAGAAATCTTATTTATTTCGAGACTCAAATAATTTGATTAAAATGATGTAAACTTGTCTATCAGCAGGTATCTTCTTCATATAGATCTGCACGTATGACTATCAACTGTCATCTTAATGTTTGCTTCTTATTTTGTCTTATACATAAGAACCCAACCCTTTCTATTATCATAATCCTCATTTTCTCCGCAGCGGTGCTATTCTGTAAAAATCTCACCGTGAAAATTTAGGTGAAGTGAGCGTGGAGTGAGCTGTCAATAGTGTCAATTCCTAGCAAAAACAAAGTCACTTCACCTAAGTTTTCACTGTGAGATTTTTACAGAATCGACCGGCAGTACATGCCAAAACCATGACACTGGTTACCTGTGAACCTTTCAACTCCGATGATAAACATCTCGTTTCTAATAACTTGAAACGATTTATTGTAACATTATCCCTAATATAAACCATCTAAGTAGGATAAAAACAAACAAGCATATTGTTGCTTATTAAAGAATGCTGATTGAATGATTCTAAACCAACTTTAAATTAGGTCAATCATCCATACTAGTATAATATTATACAAAGGCATCTTCTGGGCTTGCTCGTTCCATCATAGACCTCATCCATCGCTTTCCACCAGGCGAGATCGAGGACAAGAGCTGGCCCATTTCACAATATAATTATATATTTTTTTTTATTATAAATGCGAAGGTAACTCGGTTTGCCTGTTACCTTTTCACGTCTAAAAGGAATCGGCTGAAATATGGCACATCTGGATTAGATTAGAATACTTTTATCGTAGTAGTTCCCGTAGGATAATTGCGGATCGTCAAAAGCTTAGTCGTACATTTAACAGTTTCTTCGGCTGAACTTAAGAATGTTCCTCTCCGCTCCGCTCAGCACACTGTCTACCATTCATCTCCAACGTCGGCATTATGTAGATTAGACGTCTGCTTGTCTTGTCGGATCGAACGAACGAATGAACGATTCCCGTCCCAGTTGGTGAACGATTCGTTTTGATACGGCACGAACTATATTTGTGGAGTCTATTTGAATGTTATAAGATAACTGGGGAGGGTATTTTTAGATTTGAAAGGGTAAAGTTAGTTTTCATTTTCAGGTGCAATACTAGAAGGTACTATGATGAAGCTTTTCTCAATACATCAGCGTTTAGTGACACGAAAATCTAATAAAAATTAGGAAAACAAAAGGATGATGTAACAACTAACAAGGACCTAAAGATAACAAAGACACTAAAATTCGTCAATAATCAGGCGTTTGTTTCAGGAGTCGCGATAAATTTTTCTTACACCCAAGTAATGTTCTCATTGCATTGTCTTAATGATACACTTCTGGCAATCTTATCGTTTTCTATCAGAGATCGTTCAAAGCCTTGTAAATAAATAATTAGATTAAAATAAGCTATTGTAAACGTTGTTTACATGTAATACAAACATAAGTGGCAAAATGTGGGTGGACCTATAGGTATACCTCCGCCCAACCCTTCAAGGAGTACAGGCGTGATGTTATGTTATCATAAATAATATCGTAACATCATGCCTGTAATCGTCAAAGAGGAAGGCAGAGGTTTACCCAGATATACACCCTTAAATTTTGAATAAAAAATCAGCTGATCCATACCTTATGTCGAGTTATGCGAACATAAATGTATGGATCAGCTGATATTTTTTTCACGTTTCCAGGGTTGGTCCCATAGTGAAAGTCCCCTTTTAAGGATTAAAACGATAAAAATGTAAGGGTGTAGTAGGTACACCAGATTTTTTTTTTTTTTTTTCGGATTGGAAATCATCAAATGACCCCTCCCGCTCTGGGTGGAGCGGAAGGGAGTGTCAGACTCTTACTGACTAAAACCCACCCGTGTTCCTTCCTTAGCCCTTTATGTTCCGGGCCAGCGGTAACCCTTTCGGACAATCCCGCTGACCCGGCAGGCTTCGGCCCTATGGGGCCCCTCCTCGATGCTGACATCTCTTTGAGGCGCACGTGGAACACGTACGCGCCGTCCGGCACGGGCCTGGTCCTGATCGGACGGTGAGCTACCCTTTACTCTCCGCCCGCAGGCCCGCGCCTACGGTGGCCGGGAGTCGTCGCGCGGCTCCCGACGCCCGGAGCGTCTCCCGCGGCGGCTGGGACGGGAGGCTCTCTCCCTGAGCCGTCCCGCCACCTCCTTCGCTAGCATGACTGCTTCGCAGAAGGAGGTGACTGCCTCCCACTCCCTCTCGCCCCGGACCATGGCTTGCACCAGGGCCGGGCGCGAGAGGTCGCCGCCTAGGTACACCAGTTAGGCTGCATTTCCACCAGAGATGTGCGAGGATGCGTAGTGAGGAATATGTGTGAAACAAACAAATAACATTGCTTTATTTTCATAGCTCGAACTAAGTTAGCGTTGTTATTGGTTGGTTTTACACACATCGCTACGCATCCTCGCTCATTATAACCGACTGGTTGAGGCTGCAGGTTGGATTTCTATATTATAACAGAAAAACACAGCCATTCGGTATAGAAATATTATAATGACAGCAAGTGAAAAAACGGCGACGTATCAAAAAAATTGTCAACAAAAAGCAAAACAAAACCAAAGATAAATATTCCTAAAAAGTTCACATTATATCGTGAACACTCTGAATCTCTGGTGGAAACGCAGCCTTATGTTGAAGTCCCATGTATTTATTATTTCATTTCGTTTATACTTCACAAATAATAATAAATATTGGTTCACAGTAAAGAATGACCTACATTTCAACTAAACTACCCATAATCGTCAAACAAACAACCACTAGCCAGTTTAGCTCAAGTTATTCAGTGAAATGTCACAGGAAAATAGTGTTCCTCTCTTATCTGGCGTCCGACGGGCCGGTATGACGTATTGTGTTTTATAACCGACTACAAAATGGTTGCCGCGGGAAAATGGCCGCTGCGATGGCAAAGTTTTTTGAAAATGTGTGTTAGTGAGAATAAAATTGTTATTTTAGTCTCTAGGTTTTTGCTATTTTGTAGTTTTTGTTTCTTCTAATAGGTATTTAGTGTTGTTAGTACAGGAATATTTGCAAAAAATTATTAATTCACGTTTTCATTTCGTTTTGGCGGGACCCGGTGCGTGGTATTTTGTTGGATACCTATTTATCTATCATATAACTAGCCTTTTCCCAGCCATTTTGGGATCGGCTTCCAGTTTTACCGGATGCAGCTGAATACCGGTAATTAACATGGAGAGACTACCCATCTGACCTCTACAAGCCAGTCACTGATAAATACTATACCCCTTGGTAAGCCTGGTTGTCAGACTTTCGGGCTTCCTTCGAAACGACTGTCAAAGATCCACGAATGACAGCCGGAACCAATTGCTTAACGTAGAAAAGGAGGGGTCTAGCGCTTGCTATGTAAAAATGGTCACCCATCCACGGACCAACCGCGACAAGCATAGCTTAACCTGATCAATTGATCCCTGTGGCTGTTATTACTTGGCCACAAGCCCCTTTATCTATACCCCGATACCTATTTATCTATGTAAGTATCTATTTCAGCGCTATATAAATCAATTAAGTTAGGCTATTTGTAGCCATTTGTTGAATAATGAAATTTCCACGTCGTATCATATTAATTCCTTAATTAAATTAATCGGGCCTTTGTTATAATTCCGTAGATGAGACTAGTATTCGGCTACAAACTATGAATTAATCATTCAGCCTATGAAATATTTAGCTCTACTTCGATATTGGTCGGTCTGTTGTTCACAAACTAAACTAAATTTAAGTTCAGTGCATCTTTTTCTTTTTATTTCATTAGGAAAAGGACAGAAAATAAATTAAGTTTAGTCCTGTCAAATTAATCAGCGCCAGACGTAAATTGACGTAATTTTGGTAGGCCACACGTTTTTTATCACGTCTAAACTTGTATGGAGTTGTCAGGCCGTGATTAATTTGACAGGACTAAACTAAAATTTATCTTCTATCCTTTTCTTAAAGAAAAAGATGCACTGAACTGAGTTTGTGAACAAGGGAATCGGCTCCTCGGTCAATGCTAAGAAAGCATTAGATCTAACTAATGGCGGCCAGTCATTGAAAATCTATCAAAGTAGAATTTCAATCCTCATTGTTATCTATTCCATTCGAAATACAAAACTAGACTTCAAAATGGCCGCTGAACGTCACAGTCACAGCAAATAGCGGCCAGTCCTTATCTAATATCGGGACAAGCAGTTTGACGTATTGAGTTTTATAGTCGGCTAAGGTAAACGCGGGTGAAGTCGACAGTGACCCAGAAGTCGTCAAATTGTCTAAAAACTTCAATATCTTTTTCTACTAAATATTTAATTGGCCGATTTTTATGGCAACTTATTTTTGGTAACATATTGCACAATTAAAATAACAATACTGAGTTTTAACTGTAATGGTGGCTGAGATATCTTACTTGAAAAGTGTGTCCCACAATTTTTTCATTTTTTTGCATGTTTAACTGCTAAATGTCAAACTCAGCCCGCAGTTTTGTTTTTTGATTTACGAAGCTTCAGTGGGGTCTACGGTAAGTCTGATGGTTTGATGGATTAGTTAAGCTTATTTGCTAATGATGTAACTTGCAGTTTGGTACAGTTTTATCATAAAAGTATTTTTTTTCGAACGTGACATCTATTGGTACCTAAAAAATCCTACTTGACCCATAACTCGTCATTTTAAGTGCTATTTTGACGATTACTGGGACCCGCTCAATAGTTGTCTTTAAACTCGTCATTTGAACCTTATGCTTTAGCAATAAAGTTGAAAATCTATTAAATTAATTTGATAGATTATAATAGCTTGATGTGCTTGGCGTCTGTACAAACATATATAAGATATGGGCTACATTTGACCATAAAACTGGGTTTCTCTTAAACTGTTCGCTTCGCTCACTCATTACTTGAGTAAGCGCGTTCTGCTTATTCGTGTCTAGAAAGAGCTCGCTTCGCTAGCTGTATCTATCGTAAACACGCTCCACTCACTCGACCCGTAAAAAGTATTCTCAGTTCTAACCTAAACTACCTTACTAAGAATGGTATATTAATAAGTTGTAATTAAGCTCTGGCTAATTGATGCTAGTTTTCCAACAGTAACTCACTCAGGTTGAGCGCGGTTGGTACAGTTCCAATCAAATCCTCACCTTTATAGAAGTGTCTTCTTACTAAGTCTTCTGCCGTTGAAACTTCCTAATGTTCTCGTAATCTTGACGCATGCACGCACTGGCACTATGACACGGTGTGCCGATTAATAACTTGACGATTGTCGATGTTTTTTTTAAGTTTTCAGGTTAAACCTGAATATTTTAAATAATCAGCCCCCTAACTAGCCTAGCTTTTGAATTAGCCTATAATTAGATTTTTGGGCTTATTGTGTTACATACGATTTAAAACTTTCTTTGGTTGGCTTTTACATAATTTCGAGCAGATTTACAGTCATTATGAGGCGAATTTTTTTTACTCAATGACTTTTGTAAAAAAAATCATACGGTTTCCGATACTGCCTTAACCATTGTATTTGACCGAGACTGGACTTAGTTGCATTGCACTCCTTATAAAGAAACCTTTCACCGTATGTGATATTTTTCAGTTCTAAGCAGATTTACGGTCTAAATGAGACGATATCTTTATCTTTTTTGCTACTTGCTGCAGATTTTCTTTAGTTTTCTGATACTGCCGTAGCTTTTGTATTTGCTCGGCACTGGGCTTTTGAGATTCATTGCATTCCTTATGATGCAAGCTTACTTTTTTACCGACTTTACAAAAAGGAGGAGGTACTATGTTCGGGTGTTTGTATGTTTTTTTTTTTTTGTATGTTTGTTCATCGAATTCGCCGCCAATTGTCGACGGATTTTCAAAATTCTTTTTTTGTTAGAAAGTAGATAGTTCTGAGGTGGTCCCATTGTCACCAAGTTAGGATCTGATGATGGGATCTTAGAGAAATCGAGGGCAACCCTCAAATTTTATAAGCTCACTTATTGTTTTTCGCATATTTTATGAAGTATCTTGTATATTTGTGTATGGTTGTCACCATCTCAGGTAGCTGGGCTGATGATGGAAGGTACAACTCCTTAACAGTAAGAAGTTACTCGAACAGGCAAGGACTGTTTTAGTAAATTGTTTTGATGTTTGCAACATTTGGTCTCATGATCATCAAGTCATGACCTGATGCTGCAGTCAGGATAGTCTGCAGAGTACCTAACTCCTCGACAACTAACAGCAGATATATCGTGTTTAGGCTCATTGAAAAGGGCTCGATGTGTGGATAAACGTACTGTTACTGAGGAACACCGAAGACCTGATGCTGAAGCCAGGAGCATCAGAAAAACTACAAACCTTTAAATTACAGCACCGTAGTCGTGTTTGGGCTCATTTTAAACAGGACTAATTTTAAGTTCAATGCAATGTTGACATAAGTCTGGCCTGATGCTGCAGCCAGGATTATCAGCATCTTATCTAAAAACTAATAAAAGGAGAACTCCTCAACAATTAACGTCCCTGCATCGAGAAAAGGAATATTTTATAAAAAGGCGATGGGAAAGTTGACATTAGGCTATTGTAACTTAGATAAATTATAAATAGACCCACTAAAAAGCGAGAAATAAAAACTTTTTAACAAAAAAAAAACCGACTTCCAAAAAAAACACTACAAACTGAAAAATAACTTTAATTTCGGAAGTCGGTGGCAAAAACTAAAATACTGATCCCTAAGACACCGACTTCCGAAATTAAAGTTATTTTTCAGTTTGTAGTGTTTTTTTTGGAAGTCGGTTTTTATTGAGATTTTTTTCATTTCTGACCAGATTTACGGCCGGTATGAGACGACATTTGAAATTATTTTGCTATGGTAGGGGAGCCGAGAAGGTTTTTGAGCAAGCATATGCAGGGCGAAAATTTGATAGCTGAGTAGGTGCGGCATGACGATAGAACACCGAAAATATTTTTGGGAAAGTTTCTGATGGGAGCCCCGTGGTCAGGAGTTCGCTTTCAGATTTAAAAAAAGGGCCAAATTAAAGTTATCTTCAGAGCCGTCGATTTTCGTATGATCATGTGCGGCCTAACCCATAACGACTTAAATAAGCAAATCTGATGAATAAATAATAATTGTGGGCTTTCCCTGAATTTGACTTTGAAAATTCAAATTTGGACAATTTTTAAAAGGATATTCAGGACGAATAAAAGTTAGTCTGCTGTGCGTGTTACATGTCCTGATAGTGAATATATAAATATCTAACGGATTGATGGAGCCTTTTGGCAAATATGACGAAATTTCATTGATTCTAGCAATTCAGGGTAAGTCATCCAGCTTGGTAGACAGAACTTTGAGAAAGAGGCCGACAGAAGGATCCAGTTGGGTTGGGCAGCATTTAAACTTCGTCAAGTCTTCTCGTCGCCTATCCCGCAGTGTTTGAAGACTAACCAGTGCGCCCTGCCCGTCATGACCTACGGTGCTGAAACGTGAACACTGACGGTCGGGCTGATCCACAAATTCAAGGTAGCTCAGCGCGCTATGGAGCCAGCTATGCTCGGAGTCTCTTTGAAGGATAAAATTTGGAATGAAATGATCCGGAAAAGAACCGGAGTTACCACATAGCTTGCAGAGTAAGCAAACGAAGTGGCAGTGGGCTGGCCATGTCAGTCGAAGGACTAATGACCGGTGGAGCAGACGAGTCCTGGAGTGGAGACCGCATATCGGCAACCGTAGTGTGGAACGCCCCCCAGCTAGATTGACGGACGACCTAAAGAAGGTGGCAGGGGTAGACTGGATGCGGAAGGCGGAGGACAAGGTGTTGTGGCGCAGTCTGGGACAGTACTATGTCCAGCAGTGGACTGCGATAGGCTGAGTTGATTGATTGATCATTGATTCACAAAAGCACCCAAAAGTGGTAGTAATTTTCCATTTATTTTTAAATTAACGAGCCGAGTAGATTTTATTGTTATTTACATTTGAAGCTAACCCTTTTGTGAAGATTTGTGTCAGAAGTTGGAAATTGAAATTTCGACGCATAGTAAAAAAGGAGAGTCGGACGTATGCGCCTGCACTTGTGATGTGACGTCAAAGGCAAATTACATTTTTGCTTCAAAATTAGTACAATTATGAGCAATCTTTTGAATGCTCAATCATTACCCTAGAACCTACAACCGATTCAGTGATTCTGATATCTTAATTTTTTAAGCAAAAATATATTAGTTAGAATTTACCTACCTACTCTGCTAACAGCTCACAGCATTTAGTAATTTCTTGCGATTTGGTCTTCTACCTACCTTTTGTTTCTTAGACTTGCCACTCATAATTATGAAAGACAAACACAATTTGTTTTAATGTGTAATCATCTTGAACTCTATGTTAAAGACCTGAGAGTTCATATTAGCATCAAAAATTGACGACTACTGGGTCCTTTTGATGATTAATAGTACAAATTTGGCGAGTACTGGTACAAATCACCCTTTTTACACATTTGCTTCAATAAGTATTTATCATCACTAAAAATTATAAACATTCAATCTTATTTAGAATAACGGATAATTTTTCTATTTCGTCATGCAAAAAGTTTCGTTATAAATTAAATACTTTTCTCGCAGCAGTTCTTCAAAGTCAGTGAATTTGAAAACCCGACGAGTATTGGTACATTTACCTTACTTGAAAACGGTTCGTGGCGAGAAGTTACCATGTTACGGACTTTCGGTGCGAAAATATAGGAATGTTTTCGCAATTGGTTATAAATTGGGTTTTAAAATATTTTATGTTTGGACGAAGGAGTCTGGATCTCACACAGGGAGTCCTTGTATGATGTCTAGGAATTCAAACCACTTGAATATAAGCTTACCAAATTTTGTTCTTATTCTTGTATGTACTATTGAGAAACATGAATTTACGAAACCATGAATCACGTTTTAAAAACACGAATTACCTGCGTACTCAAAACTTAGCAGATGCCATTGTGATTTAAGACTTTTTAATTCAATAGAACGATTTTTTTATGGAAGAACGTGATAAAAATCTGCCGGGTGATTGCGTATGTATGATTGAAAGTGTGTTTGAATGCAATTGGGGTGCACATCAGCCATGCTGTGAGCAAAACCAAGCAGTGAGTTTCTTTATTTTCTTCATTTATTTTTAACCCCCGACGCAAAAACGACTGGTTGTTATAAGTTTGACGTGTCTGTGGGGGTGTGTGTGTGTGTGTGTGTGTGTGTCTGTGCCATCGTAGCACCGGAACGGGTGAACCAATGCAGCTTTATTACCTCTTTCGAGTGACGATTCCTAGATACTAGGTTCCAATCGTATAGGGTTAGTAATCTGTTTCCTACGACGACGTTAGCTGTTATTGTACAGCTACTTCCTCAAGAAATGTGATCTTAAGCTACCAGGATTCCTGCCGGGTCAGCGGGATGGTCCGAAAGGGTTACCGCTGGCCCGGAACATAAGGGGCTAAGGAAGGAACACGGGTGGGTTTTAGTCAGTAAGAGTCTGACACTCCCTTCCGCTCCACCCAGAGCGGGAGGGGTCATTTGATGATTTCCCATCCGAAAAAAAAAAAAAAAGGGGAAAGAAATAAAGAAATCTCTAGATTGTATTCTTCGTTTCCTACTGCTACTACAGGCTGCAAAATTACAAAGGTACCTCATATAGCTAATATCGATACGAGAAACCACTTTATCTAACCTCAAAATCATCTCCAATCAAATAACTTTACACAACTGAACAGGCATCGCGCGGTTGAAAATTTTGCTGAAAATTAGTTCGGCATATGTCCTCGCTTGTAATCTCGAAACTGAATAGGGGACAATTTGTGACGTCACATGCAGATATTTTCCGTAACACGGAGCTATGGTGTGTAGGAGTGGCATTATACAGCGTTGGAATTTGGTTGGAGATGAATTGGTGAGAGGAAAATAAAAAATCGTGTTAATTTAGGTAAATATAAACTTGGTAACCCGAGGGGCCCGTGGCTAAATAATAACAGCCGCACAGGTTGATCGATCAGGTTAAGTTACGCTTGCCACGGTTGGTCTGTGAATGGGTGACCATCTATCATACCGCAACCCCTCCATGCCTCGGAAAACACGTTAAGCCGTTGGTCCCGAATGTCATTTGTGGATCTTTGACAGTCGTTACGGGTAGTCAGAAGCCCGAAAGTCTGACAACCAGTCTTACCAAGGGGTATCGTATTACCCAGTAACTGGGTTGTGGAGGTCAGATAGGCATTCGCTCCATGTAAAATACTGGTATTCAGCTGCATCCGGTTAGACAGGAAGCCGACCCCAACATAGTTGGGAAAAGGCTAGGCAGATGATGATAAACTTGATAACCCAATCGAGTCGTCAGATCGTCAAAGAATAAATAGGGTAATTTAGTGTAGCGGTACACATCTGCTCAATATTCAGATTCTACGTCTTAGGGGGATTACACACTACAACGCGACGGGGCAAGGGAAACAGAGTCAAATTCCTTTAGGGGAAGCGTGTTTTGATTGAATCTGTTTTTAAAAAATCACGCTCGGGAGCGCGTTATCTGCGCCCTGTAGCATGGCGCATTGTAGTGTGTGATTTGGCGTAGCGATAAATACAGCAAAAATTACGTGACGGCGACGGTAAGTTACATAGGCCTAAATTACGTCGCGTAATTTGCGTTGTAGGATGTGTCGCTACGCTCAGACGTAAAATCGGAAGATTAAACAGATTGAAAGAGGTAAGCATTGTGAAATGATGACTTTGAGGTGCGTAAACCCGGAAAGCGAATTAGTGATTTTTGTCATTAGTGTGTAATGAGGTCAGTCATATATGTCAGACTGATATCAAAGATTACTGCACACGTCCGTCAATCCATTTGAGCAACCCAAATATAATATTGAAAATTTCGACGTATTTTTTGTTAATTAGTAAAGGAACACCAACTGTTTCTGTATACAGCGTGTTGGATATCAACGCACAAACTGTAACCATTTTTTTTTATTATTCTCTCTGTTCTGTTAGTTTTTTTTTTTTTTCATGGTCTGGCAGTTTGAGTAATTTATGTGGCCTACCCAAATATCCTTTCTTTGGTATTGTTCGTCGAATCGTTGAGCTCCATAAGTCTTGAGTTGAGCTGCACGATTTTTGACAAATGCGTGCACTGACTGGACAGGTCCTCTCAATCTGTGTGGTTCTTTCCTCAAAAGACCACCTCAGACATCGATCTATATGGTCTTCATATAACCTGACCAAGATTATGTCTGGACTTTAAAAGAGACCGTGGCCTCTGAGTTTGTTTCGGCCTTTCTTCTCAGAGTAGTCAGATAGGAAACGCCGACTTCATCTAGTTTAAAAAAAAAAAAACATGATTGACGTGTAAAAGTGTTTGTACAAACCTACTTACAAAAAATTAAATCATTTCATTTCATGACTTCCGCACAATGATTTTAAACCAGCATAGAAATTTTTCGTCGATTATCAAAACAAAAGTCAGCTGTTTCATAGAAAATTGCAATACAGTGCGCGGTCAAAATGTATGAAACCGCTATTTTTGTTCAGTTCAGAATCAGGTGCAGTATTCATGGTTACAGTTTGTGCGTCAATGTGTGTGCCACCCTGTATAATATATCTTATGTAATATATTACTTCACTACTACGGCTATAGGTAACTGTTATCTAATAGATAACAATAGCCTCGGACTTACACAGTCATCAATTACAGGTCAACCAGCAATCTCAGAAATAGGTGATAAGTAACACATAAGTTCATATACTGGTGAGGTACAGACAACAAAATAGATAAGTATGCAGGATCGTCGGATATAGTTGTAATTTAGTAAGAAACCGATGAATGTTCTCGAAGAAAATTTAATTTTGTTAATAGAAACCAAACAGCTCATTTATCAAATTAAATTTCAGTCGACAACATCCATCGATTTCTTAATAAACTTCAGCTAGGTATATGCGATCATCCTGCATACATAACTCTTTTGTTGACGGCACACCAGCTTACTATATTTCTTAGATTTTCGATCTACGTAGTCTCACTATTTCAAATTCTATTTGCTTATTCTGGTCAAGAACTGTGTATACAGTTCACGGGAACCTAAACTGTGTTCATTAGAAATACCTAGGATTAGAAGCTTGGTCTTAGTGTAGATTTCTTGTAAAATACAGCGGTGTTTATGTACAGTCACGAGCATAAAATACCTAACCAGCGCTGGGGCTCTGTCTTGCATAGGGTCGCAGCATAATGCTGAGCGATAGCCGTTTTGCGTGACACATGTTTCCCCCAACCCTTTCTTATTTATTTTTTGTTGTTTATTTTATTTATTTCGTCATGTTTACCGCAAATAAACGTATTTTCTTTCTTTCTTTTCTTTACCTACAGTTACGAAAATTACAAAAGTGTTTTTCTCGTGAAATAAAGTAAAAACTTTGAGAAAGGACCGGTCAGTGGGTGGTCTTAGGAAGGATTTGAATACTAACTTTGGGGCTTATTAGTCGATTCGCATTCATTTACTTGCCCGAAACGGGCGAATCGTCACTTTTAAATTTATTTTTTTTAAAGGCAACTCGCACGAATTGTTACATTTTGAATTGCAATGAAGTTATGATGAAAAAGGAACGATTCGCCCGTATCGGGCGAGTAAATTCGTGCGAATCGACTAATAAGCCATTTCGGAGGGTTGTGGAGGTCAGATAGAAGTTTCGCTAAATGTAAACTTCTCACACAATCAAAACCGCTTCTTCTAGCTTCATAATTATCTTTAAAAAAGTCGCATGCACGACTTGAATGTCTATGTGTAAGGGATTGTGATGACGAGTGTCCTAAGTTTAGGGTTTATAGTTTAAGAAAACTCTCATATAAATCAACGTGCTGATTCATACATATTTTGTAATGTCAAGAACATAAAAAAACTTATGTGGTCGGGGGCCCTCGGCCAGGAACGAAGTACCTTACGCGATACTCGCAAAACGACACCCAAGACAAAAATTTTAAATTTCTTGTAGCCGCCATCTTGGATTTTTTTTTTTTTTTTTTTTTTTTTTTTAAACTGTCTCTCGCAAGCAAGCCAGTCGCATGAAGGGGCACATAACGCTTTTTTGTTCCGTGGCGATTTCTACTAGTTCACTCCGCACACCAAGCGCATGACCCCAAGTCATGATTACAAACACATGATTACACTCATTCTAACAACCGTCTTTCCCAAAGAAACGATTTTTTTAAATTAATTTACCAAGCATGCGCTTGGTAATGAGTGTAATCATGTGTATCTTATACTAGCTTCTGCCCGCGACTTCGTACGCGGATCCTGTTGCTAATGCCAGCGACAACGGGGTCGTCAAAATCGAAGATCTGAAACGTCTGATGTCGAATTCTAAGAGCCCGGGGACGGGAAAACGGCGTGATGCGCGAGACGATTCGAGACGTTCTAGATCTTTCATTTTTGTAAGTCAATAGGAAATGGCCATCAGACTAAACAACTTTTGCTAAGACGTCATTCCTATAATTATGTTATAGTGTCGCTGGGCTTTGGAGTCCCACAACAGGTGTTCCAGATCTTCAAATTTATTCTCACAGCAGAAAATGCTCTTCACGTGGAATATTTTTTGCTATGGCACCATTTTTATATCTCTTATACTTAAGCTGGTCTGTTGCGGTTCTGCATCAGGTGTTCCATTTTCCAAAATAAATTATAGCCTGTATGTTGCCCAGACTTAGTACCTATACAACAAAAAACTTTTCTTCCCGTAATTCCGCAGTGGATCCCAAGGGTACACTGAATTAACAATAATATTGCAAATAACTTTGAAAAAAATCTTTATAAACTAAAGCTGTACCCGTGGCTTTGCCCACGTATCGCATAAGTATTATTTTAATTTTAATAACAGTTAGTGATAGTTTGCTGATTTACAGAAACACTCAAAAGATGCGTCTCATACTGTACTATAGCTTAGATCCCTCAAAAACTATTTGGCTTAGTAAACTCAAAATTAGAAAGTTATGTAGTTAATTTATTGGTAAGAGACGTCAGGTTAATAAGAAAATTAGGAGACGTCGAATAACACAAGTGTTATAATTTACTGTAACACTTCTGTGTAAACAACGTTCGTTGTTTTTCCCTCGGTCTTATTCAATATGTAAGTACAGCGAATCAGGACTGGTGACGCGGGAGCAAGCGACGTACAGTTGTCCGTGTGAGATGCAGCTCGTCCTGAGGTCGACACCCGCAGCCTTCAGTGTCTGCCCCTGCGACTTATTTATTGTCATGGCGAAGCACACGCTCACAGGAAACTGCACGCGCTTGAATTGAAAGGGTAATTGTGGCCGGGTGTCACCATTGCCATGATCGCCCAGAGGACACGGTGGAGCACACGATGGAGGTCTGCCCCGCTTGGGCGGAGTACCGCCGTGTCCTCGTAGAGGCGATCGGCAGCGGCGGGGACCTCTCGCGTCCGGCCCTGGTGCAAGCTAAGGTCCGGGGCGAGAGGGAGTGGGAGGCATTCACCTCCTTCTGCGAAGCAGTCATGCTAGCGTGGCGGGTTGGATGAGGGAGAGAGCCTCCCGTCCCAGCCGCCGCGGGAGACGCTCCGGGTGTCGGGAGCCACGGGACGACTCCCGACCACCGTAGGCGCGGGACTGCGGGCGGAGAGTAATGGGTAGCTCACCGTCCGATCAGGACCTAGCCCGTGCCGGACGGCGCGTACGTGTTCCACGCGCGCCTCAAAGAGATGTCAGCATCGAGGGCCGAAGCCTGCCGGGTCAGCGGGATTGTCCGAAAGGGTTACCGCTGGCCCCGAACATAAAGGGCTAAGGAAGGAACACGGGTGGGTTTTAGTCAGTAAGAGTCTGACAGTCCCTTCCGCTCCACCCAGAGCGGGAGGGGTCATTTGATGATTTCCCATCCGAAAAAAAAAGAAAAAAAAAAGGTAATTGTGGGGAATCAGTGCTATACGTGGTATAAAGACTGTCTCGCCGACACCACAACCCGTTAGAATTTCCGCCTCAATGATATTTCTCTGCAGCGAGACGACTTTGAGCCGGGTCCCATTGGACAGTTTCGGCGGAGTGAGATTCTGAAGAAGCATAATTGGGACACCAACCTTTAGCTTAATGGTGTGCGCTGGTAGTCCACTTGCACTGAGGGAATTGAGAAATTCTACGGGGTAATGTGTGGCGTCATCTTGGTCGACAACAGTGTTTATTGAAGTGTAGATCACTTCATTTCCCTCAATTTCCGCGACAATGCATTCATTGATCGCTGAAGGTTGGTCGTTTCTGGGTGTTAAAATGACTCGTTCACACACCCAAGAATTATCTTGGTGCGGTATCCTATTGATGTTCCCGTACCAGGCGAATCAAATCTTCTAAGGTGGACACCACTCTCCCAAGTATCTCCGGTAGAACCACCTGGCCACCGTCTACTGGTAGCGTTCCCTCACCCAACTTTAAGAAAAGATCAGAAAATTCTTGGGCGTGTACATTCCCGCCAAGCTGTGCTCTCATATTCATCGTTAAACACAACCTATGAATATGTGGCCATAAGAAAGAGCATTTCAACGAAGCATTCACCTCATCAGCCCTAGTTCCTTGCGTCACTACAGGCAGCGTTTGTCGGAAATCGCCGCTTAACAGAACTGTAACGCCACCCATCATTTGCTGGTTCCTGCGGATGTCCTACAAAGTCCTGTTTACCGCCTCTACTGCTTTTCTGTTCGCCATAGTGCATTCATCCCACACGATTAAAGAGCAATCTTTAAGCACGCGCCCTTTGTCACTGTTGCGTGACACTCCACAAATGTAACTTAGAACCAAAAGTTTGACTTGACTTTATGATAGTGTAGCTTGTTGTACCACCAATCAACCTGTTTATTAATATTGGTGTGAAACTCCCCATACAATTAGATAGGACATGTAAAGTTCTCAGATTTCATAACAGTATCGTTCCTAATGCACATAAAAAATGCAAAAACTAAAAAAAAAGAATTTTACGATTTTTTAAAACAATAACAGTTTTTTTTTTAATACGGGATTTGAACTCGCACCACTTAGTGCGGTAAACGGTCGCCTGACCTTACCGCTAAATTCCCTGTTGACATATTGTTGAAATAGCTGTTCCCTTGCAATTTATAATATTACTGCTCCGCTCCTTTTTAAAAATAGCGTGATTGTTATGTTTCCAGGGTTAAATTTTTATTAACTAAATAAATAACATGTCATTTTGGGCATTCAATTATTTTGTTCATTCAATTACGAACCAAAACCTTTTAAAATCAATATTGCTTACCTCCCATAACATACGGCGTGATAATATGTAGCCTAAAGCCTTCCTTGGTTTACAAAGAACATTTTTGCTGAATTTCAATTCAATCTATCCAGTAGTTTTGGCGTGAAGCCTTACCATACACACAGACAAACAGACAAACAGACAAACAGACAAAAATTCTAAAAAGTCACTTTTTGTCATCAGTTACGTTTTTCTAACAAAAGCCACTTATTTTTTCTCGAAAATTCTCAATGTACAGTTTTTCTTTCGTTACTGTTTTATTATATGTATAGATAACCAAACTGCCGCATCCATGCGCCCCTTCACATCCTACGTATTGTGTCTGGTTGAATTCCACACATAATTATTTCTGGCCACAGCGCGATACATCGGGCTGTAGATGACAATTAATGCCGGGAAATAGGTCAGGAAGATCCCTGTGCAAGTGACAACGTGTCTATACTTTGTATGGAAATCGTATTACAATGTTCTTTTGTTTGAGTTCCCGAAACATTGTATACATAATCAGCCTATAATGTTCCCACTGCTGGGACACAGGCCTCCTCTCGGTGAGAGGGAGTGGGCCGTAATCCACCACGCGGGCCCATTGCGGAAACAATGTATAGTCAAGGAAAAAAAATTACAATTGTCTTACGAATACCCGGACAATTTAAATTGGTAGACAATTTGCTAGTCATTATTTTCCCTTACTTTACATGTACAATTTGTTTTTATTGCAATGAAGTGCCTTAATAATCAGCCTATAATGCTCCCATTCCGGGTTTCAGACCTCCACTCTTTGAGAGGGAGCAATCAGCAGGCAGTAATCAAGAGCGCGGGCCCACTGGGGGTAGGTGGATGTCACAAATGCCTTAAAATTTATGGTTTTAGGACTTGCCGGTTTACTCATGATGTTTTCCTTCACCGTTTTAAGTTTATAATACAGTAAATTAAACAAAGGAAAGTGCCTGTCTGGGTACGAACGACCACGACCTTTGGACCTACTATTGCATTAATCAAAAACATTTTTAATTTTGGAGATCGTGGCGACAACACCACAACTAGCTGCGGTTGCTATGGGTGGTTCCTGGTGGTGTGGGTTGGTGAATTAATTTTCAATGGGTTTTCTCCTTTACAGTTGTTATGGCATTGGTGTTAGTGAAATCAATCATCACATGAAGAATTTCCTGCCTGAGTTCAAACCTACGACCGTATTTAACTCGTCAGTCGGGGTACTTACATTGTACCACCACGTTTTTAGAATCAATTTGTCCAATAAATGATTTCTATTAAGTTGTGACTTTATCAAAACGAATTTACTTTTGTGTTCAAAAGTATCAAAACGTACTTCATAAGTTTACTATTTTCTATCTTTCATGAAAAATAAGGTCACCAGAATTACAATAGGCCCGCTAAAACCTATTTATACATGAATGAATTTGTGTTACCTTCCGTTCCGTGACTCTATTGAGGTGAACCGTCGGGGCGTCGGCTAGTGTAAATTCTGTGTGTTGAAAGTGTGAACACGTCAAACGCGGGCGGGTCGTAATTAAACCCGCTTTTGTAATCGTCGGCCTCAAACATAGGTTCTTGGTTAACTATTTGAGGCCAGTATTCAATAAAGTGATCTCATTGAAGAAACGGCTCACTGAGTTTTTGAACAAGAAGAGTTGTTATACTCATAATGTAAACGTCATTTAAAAAAAAATACAGGATGGCAGACATCGACGCGCTAACTCGACCGTTTGGAATAAAATCTTTTTAACAAAAAAAAACCGACTTCCAAAAAAACACTACAAAGTAAAAAATAACTTTTATTTCGGAAGTCGGTGTCTTTGGATCTGTATTTTAGTTTTTTGCCACCGACTTCCGAAATAAAAGTTATTTTTTACTTTGTAGTGTTTTTTTGGAAGTCGGTTTTTTTTTGTTAAAATGATTTTATTTCTCGCTTTTCAGTGTGTCTGTTTATAATGTATCTAAGTTACAATAGCCTAATGCCAACTTGCTCATCGCCTTTTACAAAATATTGCTTTTCCCGATGCAGGGACGTTAATTGTTGAAGAGTTCTCCTGGTATTCCACCATCAGCTCCATTTCACCATTCGCATTGTGACGAGCATAACTTGCTTAGCAACCATATTAAAGTAAGTAATCGAATCGCAAACCGGGAAATACTTATTATTGAGTAGTTCCGGTGGCCATCTGTGGTCTTCATCATCGGTTCCACTTCACCAAATGATGCTTTCCGAGAGCAAATGCACGAGTTACTATAAAAAATACCCAAATCGCTATAGGTGTGCCTATAATACTTGAAGAGTTCCTTCGATTTCTCCAAGATCCCATCATCAGATCCTGACCTGATGACAATGGGACCACCTGGAAAGTATACTCTTTCAAACAAAAAAATAATTTTTGAAATCGGTCTAGCCGTCTCCGAGTAATCGGGGAACATACATAAAAAAAAAATAAAAAAAAAAAAAAAAGGTTCCGGCGAATTGAGAACCTCCTCCTTTTTGAAGTCGGTTAAAAAGGGTTCCAAACTAACATTTTTATTAAAAAAAAAATTGTTTTAACGTAAAAAGGTGATAAGGTCACATGAAACCTTCGCCAGGGTAGAGGTTGGAAATAATCCCACGGAAACTACCCGGATAAAAATGCATGCTCTGCCTAATAACCAGCGCCTTAATTGCTCAACATACCATCAATCTCAACCTGAATCATTTTGAAGGATATTGCTAATCCATTGCTTCATATGTTCGAAAAATTCGTCTGCTCAACAACGGAAATAGCGCAACGAATGTTGTTGAACTGTGAAAATGAAACACATTGCTACTTAAAGTGAGTTAAACAATTACCCCGCAGGTCATAGTCCATCTTCGTGGAAAACATCAAAATTCGTTCAGCTGTTAAAGCGTGAAAAGGTAGCAGATAGACAGACAATCAGACAGACATAATTACTTTCGCATTTATAATATTAAGTGTGACCAAAAGAAAAGTTTCAATTGATTCCATAATTTGATAAAAAATCTTTGCTTTACTTAATCAACACTCCAATTATTTCAAGATTAATCTTCATCTCTTTAATTATTTTCTTAATTGTCACTTATTCAAAATCAATCATAAGTCATAATGTCAAAACATCAGACAGCTAAGCAGAAACAAGCATTGAACAGACTTTGATGGAAAAATCTGTCAAGTGCGTGAAGGGGCTACGCAAAGTTAGGTTCCGTATCCGCTAAAATTTTATTTTTGAGATAAAAACGTCCTTCACAGGACAAAAAATTCAGACAAAGCTAAATTATATCCAATTATCCAGGATTATTAAAGATTTAAAACTTATAACTCAAAGCATTTATTTCAATTAAACCATAAACTTTTGAGTTATCAAAGGAGTCGGTCATGAAGCTTACGAAAATAAACTACTTAAAATAAATCAATTTAAATAATAAATTATAGTCTGCAACTGAAAAAAAACACAATTTAAGTAAGTAAGTAAATACTTACTTAAATTGGTTTTCCATCAAATTGTTGACACAAACAATTTGATGGAAAATTCGCATTGAATGAACTGACACTGACATTCCTGATAAGTAAGTACTACAAAAATCTGTTACAGACACTACAGAACTCTAAAATCCTTTCCATTGATGACAGACAGGTTAATTGGAGAGCTGTATTGGTATCTCTAATGACGTCTATCCCCCTCCCACCACCCTTTGCTGCAACCCCTTCAGATAGTATCGAGTTTTTTTGTAAAGAAGACATAATGACACCAGGATTTCTAAAGGGGTAACCTACAGTGGATTTTGTAAAGATGAACCAAGTGGTTCGTGTAATGTTACACTCGGCGCTGGCTAGCCAGTTCCTTTGCTTGAACTTGGCTTGACACGCTGCCGCGTGTACTATACTGAAGAGTGTCTTGGTTAAGAATTAGGTAATCAATATCAATCTACCTAGCCTTTTCCAAACCAGGTTGAGGTCAGATTCCAGTCTATCCGGATGCAGCTGAACACCAGTATTTTACATAGAGCTTTTGCTTATCTGGCCTCCATAACCCAGTTACTGGGTCAACTCAAACTCAAAGCATATATTTCAATTAAACCAATTACAGGCACTTTTGAATTGTCAAGGGGTCGGTCAGTCAGAAAGGTAACACGATAACCCTTGGTAAGACTGGTTGTCAGACTTTCGGGCTGACCCACGAATGACAGCCGGGACCAACGTGCTTTCCGAGGCACGGAGGGGTGACGGTATGTAATGATTGGTCACCCATCCACGAACCAATCGCGGCAAGCGTAGCTTAATCTTCAGTTGACCCGTGCTGCTGTTATTATTTAGTTTATTCACGAGCCCGTCAGAATTAAGCTGAAGAATTAGGTAATCCATCATTGCATCGTTCATTCGAAAGACGTCCATTTCTGGAGGTAGACAGACCTCTGGCGAATATGGTAAGGACCGATCCTGTGAT
Source organism: Oligia strigilis (assembly GCA_951800025.1). Lineage (NCBI taxonomy): Eukaryota > Metazoa > Arthropoda > Insecta > Lepidoptera > Noctuidae > Oligia > Oligia strigilis. Next base: position 12,060,446 of record OX637564.1, on the reverse strand, counting down.
TCTCGAATCCAGCTGATTCCCGCGACCTTCATCAGATTTTAGGGCCAGCTTGTAGGGGGCCTACTCGCGCTGCACCTTCCAGTCCGCGGCCGCCACTCCAAAGCTTTTCGGCCCCATCGACCATCTGAGGGGCAATTCCCGTATCTTTAAAAACGTTCACATTTTAATCTGTATCAATCTGTCAATAAATCTCCAAAAATACCTAAGTTTTTAACAAGTTGTTTACATTGATTGTCACTGATAACATGTTACGACAAAATTCGGAATGGGCCATCTGTTTTACGAGCAGTGTGGTTTTGCGAACAACTTAAATGGTACCCATTTTAGTTTGGTAATTCTGAGGGCTATGTCGGTTCCCTTGATTGTTCTGCGAGTGTAGTAGTTATCAATACGATGTAATAGGAGGCAAGCCTACTGCCATCAACCGAGCACATAACAAAATCCAGACTAATAATACCTACTAACTTATATACATTTTTTTTTTATAAGCCTGCTCTGTCCCACTCCTGGGCAAAGGCCTCCCTCCACTCCTTCCACCTTTCGCGAGCCCGCGCGTCCTCCTTCCAGTCTTGGTGGAACCTATCCAGCTCGTCCCGCCATCTCCTACGTGGTCTGCCACGACCCCGCCTCACTGTGTCAGGGCACCAATTCTGCGCTATTTGGGCCCACAGTTTGTCCGGCATGCGGCAGACATGTCCTGCCCAGTCGCCTTTTGAGCCATGTCAGCTATCTTTGTTTTGGAGCGCAGTATTGTGTTTCATATACATACATTTATTATTAGAAAACTTTACCACGTTGATTCATCAAGTTTCCAACTAAGCGTTAACAGAACACCTCTTGCTTCGTCGTCACTTTAAATTAAAATAGAAATTAGTTGTAGGTACAACATTGTCAACACGAAACTTCTATGAGATACATATCTTGTTGTTACCTAGTGTCCTGGTGGAGCTTAGAATGCGATAACAATGCGAAGATATACTCCGGAGATGCTGTGCCAAATATGTCACATTCATTTCTAACGCCACACACGCTCGCACTTGCATTGGTCATCATGAGGCGCGTGCGAGTGGCAGCGTTTGAAACCTACGACATAGTATAGACACGTTTTTCAAGTGGCAGTGGCGCGAGTGTCAGTTAAATCTATAACGTCTATCTTGTTTGGTTTGCATCGACAAATAACATCGTGGATGAGCGAGTGTGATCTTGTGCGGCGGGAGCAACGCTAGTTGATATTCGTAGGAACATGACTCCTCAGTAAGGACAGGCATCTGGACACCAATCCAATTCTGAACGACTCCTACGAGGAAACCAAACGTTTATACGGACTACAAATAGTTGTTCATTAGTCGCATTCAAAGTACATACATACATAAAAAATTAAACGCATCCAAAAATTTGGTACATAATAAATCACTAGGGTTCAGCCGGTCGATTCTCTAAATATCTCACCGTGAAAACTGAGGTGATGTGAGTTTGTTTTTGCTAGGAAATGACACTATTGACAGCTCATTTCACCTAAGTTTTCACGGTGACATTTTTACAGAATAGCATCGCTGCATCATTTTATTCTTCGTTATCACAAATTTTTTTATATACCTTCGCATCGCTTCGCATTTGTTACACGACTATGCGTGTAACAAATGCGAAGGGTACACCGACGCAACATCTCAAACTTATTAGTATTAAGTTATTGTCAAGTGTTGGAGTTTCGCGGTTATGTTGTAACTTGCCAACTGTTCACCCAGTCTATTTACAGTTACGTAAATGAAATATGTTTGTTTCTATGTAATGTTTTGAGTAGGTATAAGTTGGTCTATGATACAATTTGGATTGTTTTATAAAGGCTATCCATCCATCCATGCTGATATTGTAAATTGGAAAGTAACTCTGTCTGTATGTTACCTTTTCACGCCTAAACCACTGAACGGATTTCGATAAAATTTGGCAGAGAGATAGATTGCATCCTGAGGAAGGCATAGGATAGTTGTTATCGACATAGGTACCTTGCGGTTGAGGCATTGCTTGCGAGATGAATAAAGAAAATACCTATTAAAAGCAGCAATACTTAGAAGTATACTAAAGCAGCAGTACTTAGTAGTATAAAAGTATACGAATGCTCAAAAAATAGTGTTTTGTTTTCAGTGTTGATGTATTTACCGATTCAGCAACACCTATACAAAAGATTAAAAAGATATACATAAGTGTGATCCTTTTCTTTCCTGTTTCAAAGACCCATCTCAAATACTGGAATCATGAAGCATGCTTACAAGTTGATAACTCTTGACAAGGCAATAAGCGAGATTCCTCAACAGTATTACCTATTTATGTCACCATGGATTCAGTAAGTACAGACGCCAGCACATCACGCTACCCGAAACTGTCATATTTTCCCAATCAACTTTGAACCTTATGTTTTAGCGAAAAAGTTGAAAATCTATTAAAGAAATTTGACAGATTGTAGTAACTTGATGTGCTGCTGTCTGTACATGATTCTAGACAAACAAAAACAACGTAAGGGGTTGAAATTTCTCGTCGGTTATTAAAAAGAAAAGTTGTCCAAGTTCAGTTGATCCATACATTTTGACCGCGTTCTTATTGTATTTTTCTATGAAACAACAGATATTTTTTTTAATAACCGAAGAAATATTTCTACGTTGGAATCATTATGCTGAATTCATGGTTACAATTTGTGTGTCGATGTATGCCAGCATGTATAATAATAGCTACAGAAGATTCTGGAACGAAACAAAATTCTAAAGAACTAAAATAAATTAGAACTGGGTTTCAATGTGGAACAATACCTTTATTTCTATTATCCGAATTCACCCTCATCATGAAAAACTTTTAAGATATCTACGTATTAGAGATGTGATAGATTCGATGCTAATGCCGAAAACTCCGAATTTCGGCATATTTCGGTTTTTCGCGCCCCGATTGCTTACTGATTTTCTGAAAGAATATTTTCGGATAATAATGTTCAAAGTTTCGTTCTCGTTCAAGTTCGAGTTTATATGTTTACTTTCTAAAAGAATATCAAGATTGACGAAATCCGTGAGACGTGCGCAAATGTGTAGAAAAGGAGATGGTTTCTTTAGAATCAAAGTTGTGAACCCCCGAGCACATCTGAGCTCGACTGCACAAGTACGGCCGTGCCGAGGGATACATGGACAAGCTCATGACTCTGCTCTGACACACCGAAGGTTCCAGGAAAACGGCTGCATTATCATAACCTAAATACTTAACTTAAATAAAATTAACTCCTTACAAGAGAGACTCGTTCCTAACCGACTGGACGAAGAAGGCACAGCATAAGGAAATGTGGAAGATAATGGGGGAGGCCTTTGCCCAGCAGTGGGTCAGAACAGGCTAAAGGACGAAAAATACAAGAGAGACGAGGAGACGAGAGAAGAGAAGCTTGGAATTTGAAAAAACAAATACCAATTTCGGCTTAGCTACATCCCTTACACGGCTTACACCCACTTCCCGTAGTAATAAGAAGCTACAAATTGTATCCCAACAAGAGAGAACAAGCTTATTCCAGGATATTATTAAGTTTCCAGTGTCTCCCAATAAATTACCAACTTGGGGAAGAACGGACAGACTTTTTGAATATCATTAATTTTAACGACGCCTCAGACTCAGTATTAATCAATGTTATAATGATTCTGTTTGTTCTAGAAGGGATTTTGTGGGAGCCATTTTTCATTCGTATTTTTATGTACAGTCACAAGCATTAACGCTAAACTTACCCAAGCTTTAAGAGCGATATTCTCCTTGTATTGCTAGAAATATGATGTTACAAACATAGTATTTTTGAACCATACATAACATGACGAGGGGCTTGTGGCTAAATAATAACAGCCGCACAGGTTGATCGATCAGGTTAAGCTACGCTTGCCGCGGTTGGTCTGTAGATGGGTGACCATCTTTAGATACCGTGACCCCTCCGTGCCTCGGAAAGCACGTTAAGCCGTTGGTCCCCTGTCCCCTGTCATTCGTGGATCTTTGACAGTCGTTACGGGTAGTCAGAAGCCCGAAAGTCTGACAACCAGTCTTACCAAGGGGTATCGTATGACCCAGTAACTGGGTTGTGGAGGTCAGATAGGCAGTCGCTCCATGTAAAATGCTGGTATTCAGCTACATCCGGACAGACTGGAAGCCGACCCTAACATAGTTGGGAAAAGGCTAGGCAGATGATGACATACATACATAACATCACGCCTAGTGTATTCCTAGAAAGGGTTAGGCAGAGCTGTACCTATGGTACACCCGCATTTCGTCAGTTATGTTTAAGTCCCATGTAATAGAGGGCGAGCCTATTGCCATCAACCGGGCCCAAATCCAGACTCCGGGCTGCTACTGAAAAATACCTACTACTAAGGACAAACCCAATATAAATCCATACTAATATTATAAAAAAAACTGGCCAAGTGCTAGTCGGACTCGCACACGAAGGGTTCCGTACCGCAAGGCAAAAACACAGAAAAAAACACGTTTGTTCTAAGGGAGCCCCCCTTAAATATTTATTTTATTTTGTTTTTAGTATTTTTTGTTATAGCGGCAACAGAAATACATAATTTGTGAAAATTTCAACTGTCTAGCTATCGCGGTTCTTGAGATACAGCCTGGTGACAGACAGACGGACGGACGGACAGCGAAGTCTCAGTAATAGGGTTCCGTTTTTACCCTTTGGGTAAGGAACCCTAAAAAGTAGTTCTGTCTGTCTGTCTGTATGTTACCTTTTCACGCCTAAACCACTAAACAGATTTCAATAAAATTTGGCAGAGAGATAGATTGCATCTCGGGGAAGGACATAGGATAGTTTTTATCGACATACCTCCCGGGAGAAGCCGCGGGCGGAAGCTAGCATAGGTATAATAGATAATAAAAAACCCAACAAACACTGCTTGACCCGGGAATTGAAACGAGGATGGTTGCTCAGCACTTGCGAGTAAAAAATCAAAATCAAAATATTTTATTTCACATAAGCCTACATGGGCACTTATGAAACATCAGAAGCTAGGTGCACGGTTCCAATTGGTCGTTTCCTATTGAGAAGAACCGGCAAGAAACTCCACGGTTACTCTTTTTAAAAATAATTGGCTTTTACAATATTTTCAAATTACAGTAGGTATGGGAGGATAGCGTAGGCCTGTCAGCAAGTATCAGGTACTTGATAAAATAAAAAATGGTCTACAGATCTAAAGTCTACAAGGCCTACAAAGTCCTCACATTTACAAAATAAGAATCTATCAAAAGGATAAATAAAAACCTAATAAAACCTAGACCAACAAGACGGTCGTTTGAACCATACTACTAGGAAAGAAGTCTTTTGTCAAAGTTGCAATCGTTATTTTACGAGAGAACAGCTGGTTAGCACCATGTGCTGAGACTTTTGAAAAAGCCTAAGTAAAAAGTCGTAATTCAAAGTTTGGCTCTCGCCTATTTCCTCCTCAAATATTGGACCAATTTAAAAGATATTTCATAACCTGAATAAGAAGGATATATACCATGTCCTCATCTTTTTCTTTTTTCATTAATAGTTGTCAAATTCGTACACTAGGCCTTTGTTGACAGCGGTTTAAATCGGCATTTTTTGAGGGCTCCAGTGCTTATAAAAATAAAGTATCATCAAAAAGGAAAACATAGGGACTTAAAAGTAGTTAATATTTATTATTCTGTGAAAAATCATTGCTTTATGCAATGATATTATCACCTTTTTACACTTATAATATAACTAGCTGCGCCCCGCGGTTTTACCCGCATAAACGTTGATCCCGTGGGAATATCGGGATAAAAAGTAGCCTATATGTTAGTCCAGGATGTCAGCTATCTCCGTACAAAATTTTATCAAAATTGGTCCAGCCGTTTGAGCGTGAAGAAGTAACAAACATCTAAACACACACACACACCACCAAAGTTTTTGTGTGTGTGGGACACACAAAAACTTTCGCCTTTATAATATTAGTGTGATTGGCTTTATGGTAATTAACCAAAGGAAAGCAGGCGAGAGCGTTTCTATGGAGAAAAGACCACCTGCATTTCCTCTTAAGGCGTACATAACTTTGTGTAGCGAGTAATTTAGTTAGTGATGGGAAGACTTTCTTGTTCGGAGAATAACGTGATGTCTGTATTCCCCAAAGGGATCGCTAAAAGTGTAGGTTTATATATGGAAGAAAACAAGAAGAAAGAAAATACCTAAGTTTATTGCGGTAAACATGACGCATAAAAAAAAAAACAAGTAGCACGCAAAATGGCCATCGCTCAGCATAATGCTAAGACCCTATGCGAGACAGAGCCCCAGCGCTGGTTTTCAGCGAGAGCTGATGTGATGATGTCAACCGGTGCAGCATACAATTAGATATAAATAAAAAAAAACAATTAAAATAACATATTAAAATAAATATACATTACCTAATTCCAAAAGATGGTATAAACATGAAATTTGAAGTGGTAACATTCCGGACAACGACTCACGCGCCGCCGGGTATAAATAATCTGTGCACACACCCTCACATACACACACACACACACATATCGCAACTAATATAAAGTCACATGTAATAGAAGTCAGCTTATTGCCATTAAATAGACCTTTTTCCTGCAATAAAACTATGTAAATAATGTTGTTCCCAATCAGTCATCGAACTCAGGGTCTTACACTCAATAGTGGTGCTTGCGACCAGAATACCATTAATACTATAGAAAACAAAAAAAAAAAAAAACAAATAGGCCACCCACATCATGATCAATTTTTAATGTTCCCACTGCTGGGAGACAGGCTTCCTCTCGTGAGAGGGAGTGGGAAGTAACCCACCACGCGGGCCCAGTGCGGGTTGGTGGATGTCACAAGTCTTCGAATTTTTGGTTCTAGGACACGCCACCCACGCCGGTTTACTCACAATGTTTTCCTTCATTGTTTTAAGAACAGTGGTGATGACATAATGTGAACAAAGTAAAGTGCCTGCCTAGGTTTGAACGTACGACCTACAACTCGTAAGTCGCGGCCGACTCTACTGAGCCACCCATACCTATCCTTTAAACGACCAGGATTTATGCAAGCAGCTCTTAGCAGAACTTTTCAAGACAAACTCTTTTTAAACGACCTATTACAACAAAGAAAGCATTCCAACATACATCAAAAACAACTAGGTTGTATAACCAGGGATGGCGAACCTATCGCATAAGGCTCAACTCACACCAAAAGACCGTCGAAGCGCAGCGAAGTGGAGCGCAGTTTCAGTGTCATATGAATTTTAACTTTATTTTCATTACTAGATATAATACTTATTATCGCAACCGCTCGGTAGAGAAGGATATTCGCCGGAATTCCAGCAGCGCCGCTGGCATCCGCGCGACTCGTTCGAGTTTCTCATGCGATAATAAGTATTATAATAATGATAATAAAGTTTAAATTCATATGACACTGAAACTGCGCTCCGCTTCGCCGCGCTTCGACGTTCTTTTGGTGTGAGTTGAGCCTAACAGACAGTTTTGAGCACAACAACAATAATTGTTTGTTTTAATAGAAACCTTTCTAAAACCTTCATTTAATTCCACAAAACTGTGCTCTTTCTCTTATTCTGGTTCTATATTCGTTTGGTCTAAACCAAGATTCAGATTTCGCACGTCAAGACCAAAAATAATTTAAAGCTATATAATTCCGCCCTTATCTTAAAAGGTTTGCCGTCCCTGTTGTATACACGAAAGTTTAAACAATAGCCCGCATGTACCGTCGTGTTCAAGCACATTACCGAACTTGATTCATAATTCAGAAGTTAAACGATTTAGCCTCAAACGAATTAAACTTGCTCTGTGTGTTTAGTTATATAATTATATTCTTTGTTTACATATCGTTACGAAGTTGTATGAAGATGGAGGCCACCTGTCGACTAATTAGTCGATTCGCACGAATTTACTCGTTCGATACAGGCGAATCGACACTTAAATAATGTTATTTTTTCTATAGGCGACTCGCACGAAGTTAATTTAATTGTGGGCGAATGGACAACTCCAGAAATATGTGTTACGAAATTGCCACATTTCGAATTGTATGCAATGCAGTATTACGTAATTTCAGAAAAAAGTACACGTTTCAAAATATTTTACTCTTATCACTTCGTGACTTGTTCATGCAATGTTCGTGATTGATCTCTTTGGTGATTGGAATTTTTACTAACAATATCCACATTCTAAATTCTAATCACTTTTAGTCCCTAGGGATTAAAGAGCTATTTTAGTCTCTGTTTACGAAGAATACACTAGCTCTTTTTGAATAGATGTGATACAATTTTTTTTTTAATCTTAGTTATATTCGTGTTTTGATTTTGTCATTTTATTTTAAATTTTAATCCTTTTACTGCGTTATATTGTAGGAATTGTCTCCTCAAACCATTTATTTTAATACCCCACATAGTAATGATAGTACTATTTTTTGAAGACCTTACTAAGTTGTCTAAAATCCGCCATTTTGATTTTACAAAAACAAAACCTAGCCTATAACCTTCGCGCGACCCAAACGAGTCGATAGACATCTCATGTAATCCGGCCGTTAGGATGCTACGAGGGTATAACACTCACATTACACATACAAAGATACATAGTAAAAACATAACCCTGTCCTGTTACGTAGTCGGGTAAGTAGTAAGCACATAACTAGGTGTTCCCCGGTTATTTAACATTTTCTTAAACTATCATCATCTGCCTAGCCTTTTCCCAACTATGTTGAGGTCGGCTTCCAGTCTAACCGGATGCAGCTGAATACCAGTATTTTACATAGAGCGACTGCCTATCTGACCTCCACAATCCAGTTACTGTGTAATACGATACTTACCCCTTCTTTTTTGTGGATGGGTAATCTGACCCTTCCCGCTCTGGGTGGAGCGGAAGGGAGTGTCAGACTCTTACTGACTAAAACCCACCCGTGTTCCTTCCTTAGCCCTTTATGTTCCGGGCCAGTGCAGCGGTAACCCTTTCGGACAATCCCGCTAAATACGATACCCCTTGGTAAGATTTTTCTTAAACTACTAATTCGATAATCGAATTGGTTCTTATTACCTCGCAGTTGGTGCAAAAAGTAGAGTATTATCCTCGGGGATAAAGGTTTCTTTGTCTTGAGTGCGCTTGAATCCTTCACTGCTCTCAGGATTCCAGCCTTAACTCCTGAGTGAAGCGAGGGAGTTAACTCAGAGCTCCCTCGGTACGCTCGGGAGCCTACGCTTTGGAATGGGCAACTAGCTTCATCTTTCTGACTGACCGACCCCTTGACAATTCAAAAGTGCCTGTAATTGGTTTAATTGAAATAAATGCTTTGAGTTTGAGTTTGAGCCCTAGAGTCCTTCGTTGCGTTTAGGATTCAAAAAAGTGCCCGCGACATGAAGACACTGCTTTATCCCCTTAGTGAATAATCTACTATCATTATTCACTGAAATTGTAACACAGTTTCATATACTACAAAATATTAAAGAAAAAAATTACCAATTGGAATTGGATTGGTTAGTTTGGAATTTACTAACCAAGTTAATCCTTTAATGATTATATTATTTTATTATATCGAATTATTATGCTATTTATCAAAACTTTTTTATGTTATCATCTCTACTTCATCATCTGTCTAGCCTTTTCCCAACTATGTTGGGGTCGGCATCCAGTCTAACCGGATGCAGCTGAATACCAGTATTTTACATAGAGCGACTGCCTATCTGACCTCCACAACCCAATTACTGGGTAATACGATACCCCTAGATAAGACTGGTAGTCAGACCTTCGGGCTTCTGACTACCCGTAACGACTGTCAAAGATCTACGAATGACAGCCGGGACCAACGGCTTAGCGTGCTTTCCGAGACACGGAGGGGTCAGGGTATGTAAAGATGGTCACCCATCCACAGACGAACTGCGGCAAGCGTAGCTTAACCTGATCGATCGACCTGTGCGGCTGTTATTATTTAGCCACTGGCTCATCTCTACTTGATGGGTATTTTTAAGGATCACTTTTAAACCTCCACAATTCGTACCTACTTCCTCAATTTTTGTGGTCGAAACGTGTCAACCAAAACAATAACAAAGAAATCATCTTCTACAATTTATTTCCACGTCACATACGCCTCATATTACGTCACAGGCATCACAATAATCGTGAGGCGTCAATAATATTCAGATCACGCGCACCGCACGGGAATCGAACGGGCGACCCCGAGTTTATTTACCATTTCGGGTGCGGGGTTGTGATAGAAATCTAATTTATTATGTATTGTGCTCTTTGGTTATAGGCAGATTTATAGTAGGGGAAAAATAGGAACAATGGAACAATAATTCTTCTTCTGGTTTCATAAACTTCAAGAATTCGTAGGGAGAATGTCAAATTGTCAACTATGTACTTCGATTGGCCGAGGACCTAGACAAAGTGACTTATAAAGATGGCGGAAAAGTCAAATTGGATAGGATTGACATATGCTACCGAAAAGCATGTCAATCCTGTTAAAAGTTATTGTTGAAACACGAAACGCTTTAAAAGCAATTGCCACTTGGGCCATGAGGGCCAGGAAAATCGACCAGAAGATCGATCGGTGAACGGAATCCGGCTACCATCCACCACACTAGATCAACCTGAATGGAATCTGGATATGTAAAAGTCATCGTTCGACCGCAACGTAGTTCCACTTATTCCCTTTTTTAAAAATCCCATCCAATTTTATCATCATCATTTCAGCCGAAAGACGTCCACTGCTGGACATAGGCCTCCCCCAAGCACTTCCACTTCGACCGGTTCTGTGCTTCTCGCATCCAACGGGTTCTTGCGGCCTTCACAATGTCGTCGGTCCACCTTGTGGGAGGCCTTCCAACGCTACGTCTTCCGGTACGTGGTCGCCACTCCAGAACCTTTCGGCCCCATCGGCCAAAACGAAGATTGATGATGATTGATGATTTCTTTGGCAAAACGAAGGTCATGTCAAATGCCCATGTAACACCCACTCCCATAAAGATCGGAGACGCCACACTCGAAGTCGTGGACGAGTTCGATGTTTACCTCGGACAAACTGTCCAGTTAGGTAGGTCTAACTTCGAGAAAGAGGTCAATCGTCGAATCCGACTCGGCTGGGCAGCGTTCGGGAAGCTACGCAATATCTTCTCGTCCCACATACCGCAGTGTCTCAAGACGAAAGTCTTTGACCAGTGCGTGTTGCCAGTGATAACTTATGGCACTGAAACGTGGTCGCTCACAATGGGCCTTATAAGAAGGCTAAAAGTCACCCAAAGGGCAATGGAGAGGGCTATGCTTGGAGTTTCCCTGCGTGATCGAATCAGGAATGAGGAGATCCGCAGGAAAACCAAGGTAACCGACATAGCCCGAAGAATTGCTTTAGAAAAAAAAACTTAAGTGGCAGTGGGCAGGGCACATTGCTCGCAGAACAGATCCAATTTTATACTACTCTTAATATTTATGTAATTGGCTCTTAAAATAGGGACTCTTAGAGACTGCCAAACTTTTGCAGTTTTTAAAAGAAGAGTAAAAGAACACTATTTTTCCACTTTATCATAGTTGTGTATGTATTTATTATTTTGATTACGTTATATTTATTAACATTCTAGTGATATTTATTTTAGAAATATGTATGTTTGTTTATATGTTTTTAAGTATATTCTCATCATACTTGTTTAGTTACTAAGTGAATTGTTTTTAGATTTTATGTATTATTTTTTGTCTCCTTTACTCTTTCACACGCTGTCGACATCTCTTCTTATGAAATATATAAATAAATAGCATCACCTTTGTACCTATTTTTCGGTTCTGTTTTTTTCTTGTCTATTTATATATGTGTGTACATAAATGGTTAAATAAATAAATAAATACCTAATTTTCAGGCGTTCATGTCCATTTTTATCAAAACTCTGTGTAATGTCTATTTTGTTCACATTTGACTTCAATTTCATGCCTATCCACGAAGAACTTTCGCTACTCCCCACAGACCTCGTAAAAACTAAAAACGAATCAGACTAACTTCTTACAACTATACAGGGTGAGTTTTTGAGGGACCAAAAAAGAAAGAAAGTAATATTTTATAATTTGGGACATGTACAGGAAATACAAACAAAAAAGGAGCATTTAAAACTAACAAAATTACCTACATTAAAAACAAATACTGAAATTACGATAAAAATGCGCCTATATAAGATATGAGATTAATGTTTGACAGCAATTTTTAAACGTGAAGTTTACAAGGAATCCAATCAGGGACTGGAAAAAAAAATCCTGTTAGATACTTAGACAGATGAGGGTCAAACCGCGTAAAAGAATGTTATGTGGAAAATCCAAGGATACAACTATTTTATAAATTAATATACATAATCATCCTACCCACGCTGTCAGTGAACCGTAATCCCCTTGCGGGCCCAATGCGGGTTTGACGTACCGGTTTATTACGATCCTTCACCGTTTATAGTACAAAGCCCTACGAGCTTAGACCACTTTTCTCTACTTTTCATAGTTTCCATTTTCACCAAAGCTGTTTCTCCTCAAAACCTCACTCTGTATAGTGTATACGTAGGTATATGTACCTATATGTAGTACATTACACACGTCGAGTAGGTCGCATATAATTTCTCGAGGGAGATCCGTCCGTTGGCTTCACTGTATGGCACAGATTACCTGAAAACGGGTCAGTAGTACAATGCTGTCTTGTTCTACTTGATAAATATACATAGTTGCTAGGTAGACTGTGGCTGATTAATGTAATATATATAAAAGGGTTCCGTAACTGATTGGCTGGCAACGCGGTCTTAACAACTGAAGATGACAACAAGAAAGGTTTTCTTTTCGTTCCTTAGACTAGGACACACACGCACTACTTATTATAGGATTCTTAATCACTCATACTAGGTTAGAAATTTGAATACAAAATATTGAAGGCGTGGGTAGGTAGGTAACATAAATACTCAGCCTATAATGGTCCCACTATTGGGACACAAGCCACTTCTCTTTTTGAGAGGGAGTGGGCCGTAATCCACTACGCGGGCCCAATGCGGGTTGGTAGATGTCACATGTCTTCCATTTTTTGGTTCTATGACATATCGCTTTCCTCACGATGTTTTCCTTCACCGTTTTGAGAGTAGTGGTGATGAAATAAATTACACAAAGTAACTAGCCTGACTGGGTTCGAACCCACGACCCACAACAATGTTGTGGGTGAGTCAAGTCAGGAAAAAAAACAGGAAAAATGACTTTGTGAGTCAATTTAATAAACAATAATATTATAAAATTTTACTAAGTGTTATATTATCGCAGTGAAAGCAGGCTAAGGACACAGTATAAATATGATCTTTATACTGTGCTAAGGACCTCTTCTTCGTTATAAAAATTAAAACGGTAAACGATAACATTGTAAGGAAAATTGGACTTATCTCTTAATACCCTTATTACGCTGTGAGCTAGCATTGTTACCATAGATATAGATACACATAGATAACGCAAGAGCAACTACTTCGCGTGCCAAAAATCGCACCAGCTTACGATAAAAAATCATAAGCCGCCACTTTCGCGCTCAGTCTTGTGTAAGCGTGAGCGAGAGCGCGAGCTTGTGACGTCATAGTAGGTAGTCAAAAAATGGCACGCTTGGTTTTCATACAGTTCGTGATACTTGCGTTATCTAGATCTATCTATATCTGTGATTGTTACCAATCATTTCCCTTCCCTTAGTGAAAAAAGGCCCTCTATCCCTGCATTTTCCAATACGTATACGTATCCTACTAAAAAGTATCCAGAATGAAGTAGAAAACACAGCCAAGGACGCGGCAGTTCATTAACTCTGTATATATTCAGGAACACGGGCGCATCACCTAATCTTTATAATACCCAATTTGCGAAGAATTTAATACACTTTCAACATGAAATATTTTATACTGAACTGTTGTCAGGAGTGTTAAGAGAGGCGGATACAAAATAGGTAAGCTTCAAAATGGTTTCCATGGTTACCTAAATGTAGTAGGCATTGTGACCTACGCAGTCTGCCTCTTTACCACCACGCGGACGACCATCGGACGACTAATATTTTGTCACAGAATGAGGGTATCCTTGAGCTAATAGAAAAGACGAATCATCACAATATATTTTTATTATATACTAGCTGTGCCCGCGACTTCGTTCGCGTGGAAATCGGAAAACACTAATTTGTCTCTTTGCTAATTATTTTTCTCAATTAAAACTAGCCCCTAAGTTACTCCTTATAACATCAGCCTTCTGCCAGTGAGTCCCGTCAAAATCGGTGCAGCCGTTTCGGAGATTAGCCGGAACAAACAGACAGACCGACAAAAATGTTAAAAAACCTTTTTGTTATAAGTAGCGTATACTATCATAAGCATGTTGTAAAAAAACTGTTATTCTGATATTACAAACAGACACTTCAATTTTATTTATTTGTATAGAGGGCTCTAGCTACTCTAGCAGCTAGAGCTAGAGCTGTTACTGGGTTGTGGAGGTCAGCTAGGCAGTTGCTCCATGTAAATATTGGTATTCAGCTGCATCCGGTTAGACTGGAAGCCGACTTTTTTTTTTTCGGATGGGAAATCATCAAATGACCCCTCCCGCTCTGGGTGGAGCGGATCCGGTTAGACTGGAAGCCGACTTAGCCAACCCCAACACGGTTGGGAAATGGGTAGGTACATACTAGTTGGAATGACACTAAGTGTACCGTGGCTCTGGTTTTATTTTTCTAAATTACCTCTCTAGTTCTAATTTTCTTGATATCAAAGATTACGTTTGAACGACGCCGATGGATGGTATGTTTTCTTGTCTTTCCCCGTTTTCTTCAAAATAAATGTGTCAAGTTGCAATTTTCTTAAGAAAAACAGTTAAAAAGACGTTGAAAGGCAGCACTGACAATAGCTCATTAAGAGGGAAACGCTAAAATAGCCCCCGAAATTAAAATTTTCTTACCTTTTTTTGCAATTTGCTGGTCAGTACTATGTTGTACGTTGATTAAAATATTATGATTCTCGACCGTAACAAATATGTATTAACAGAATTATAATAATTAAAATCAGTAATACAACTTGTTAAGTTAGTATAATCCTAAAATGTCAAGATTTCATGAAATAGTCATTCAGTAGGATTACTTGGTCTTAGAGAGTTGTGTTGATGACTTTAATGATTATAATTCTGTAAATACCTAACTGTTACGGTCGCCAATCATATTTTAATCAACGTACAACTTAATACAAACACTCATACACTCCCCCACTTTCACAATTACTCACACATCCACTATTACTATACCTACCAGGTCACATTCACACGTATCACACCATACACAAACCACACCTTCACATTACTTACACATACACAAACACAACATACCTAGTACATCTACCATGACCAATTCGCTCTCACTCAAACACTTACAAATAGTTTTTATTAATTATTTTTACTTCTTTCTATACACATAAATAATAATTATATTATTATGTTAACCATGTTGCTGGTGAAAACAGTTTTATTATAACTTTTTGATCAACTATCATACCCTTACGGAATCACTGGTCCCCAAGTCACAGGCTATAAACCTAGTTTGGGTGCCAGGAGGTAATACCTAATGCACTTTATGTTGTCTCATATTACTATACTTGTAACATTGTAATCATTTTACTGGAAATAAACTATTATTATTATAATACTGACCGGCAAATTGCAAAAAACGTAAGTAAAAAGAAATGAATTTCGCGTCGTTCTATATTCAGAGGCACGGTCACATGATCGAATCTCAAAGTGTGCCGTAAGTCCCAATATCTTTACTTTAAAACCACACAAGCGGTTATATCGACTCGTTGCGCAAAACAACCAATTTTCAGTATTTGTAGGGTTTCTGTGAAGTTGTTTTAAATTGGGATATTCCTGTTTGAACATAGCCTAAGTCAAATGTTCCACGTGTCACAGCACAGGAACTGGTGGTTTTTGGTATACCTACTGATCAGTGCCCAAAGTCTGTATCGATGTTCTCGCAAGTTGTCGCAACCGCAAATGCTTCTGCTGCGCTTGAGGGTTCATTGTCAGGTCGGGCAAAGCAAAGTATATTTTCATCAGAAATTTCTCAGTAGCACCCTGGAGTTATGTAAAAATGTGGGTGTTTGAACTATTTAGGAGCTTCTCGTGATATTGTGCTCTAATCCAGTCTCTGATCGGTATATAAATGTATATTATCTCGCATGTTTACCTGAGAACATTACTTAAGTAATTAATGTGACGTTATCATAATGTAAGCCATTTGCTTCTTAATTACATTATACGCAATTAAGCCTCAAGATATATTATATAGAGATAGATTTGCACAGGTAGTAAGAGAAAAAATATATCTACACACGAAGGTCACGACAGCACAAAATGTTCGAATAACACGAAGGTTTTTTTCGGGTACTGATACAAAATTTATCAACTTTTTCAATCAGAAATGTGTGGAGGAGACCAAAATATTGAAGAAACTTTACATCGAGAAAATTAAATAAACAGATAATGGAATAAAAAAAATATCTATTGACAGATTTACTGTTTCACTTCTTTTTTATATGTTCCGAATTAATAAAGCCGAATTACTTGCTATCAAACTGGTAAAAAAAAAATTGTTTCAATAAAAGGTGATTATTTACTGAAAATAATGCTGCCTTTGTTCACTTCCTGTCAGACTTACTTACATAGCAATTAAAGATTTTTCTTGAATTGGTGTCTATAAAAAATGCATTCTAATAATTATTAATCGTCGTGCGTTGAGTAGGACCCAATAACCCTATTAATAATACATTAATGTACTATGTTTTAAACCAAATAATAGTACATTATGATACATGTGTGCTATATTGATTAATGCACACGCGTTTCATACGACGTTTTTCAACACACTTGCGAGGAAAAAAACAAACTTGTATTGTTAAATATTAACTTGTATGGAAAATGGCGCGCTGGTTTTGTTTTCCCGCGCGCCGTGCTAGCCAGCACTAGCGATGCGCGCGCAACATTGACTCATTTTAAATATATTAATCTATGGCACAAACAAAACCGCTAAACAGCCTATAGAAAAAATATAATAAACACAAACCTGAAAATTGCAAAAAACCTAAGAATTTCGCGGTCTACCACTGCGCATTCACCTTAAATTGTCTGTGGTCCCCTGCGAGTTCATTTTGCGACCAAGGACAATACAGACTATTTAAAAAAAAGATGAAATATAGCCCGCGGATTTTTTCTTTTGGCATGAAGTCTCTTTGGGCGCTTTCCGAATTAGCTATAATCGCTCACATCACAGCGCTCACATCATCTCCATGGACGTAATATTACGTCCATGCATCATCTCACATGCGTTCCGATTTAGATATTACTATTATGACTGCTGAGAGCTGGCAACAATTCGGAACACTCGTGAACGCGCTCACATGACAGTGCTTACACAATGTAAAAAAGATATTATTACAGTATTTCTTTGTATAAACACCACATTTCTTCTTCAGTTCTTCTTCTTTGGTTAGGTGGCGACTGTCAGCCAGAAGCACAATTTCAAAAATGCCACGTTAGTTTAATTTAAAGATGATGCACCTCAAAACAAAACACACACTGACACAACCTCATACACACACTGTCATTTTTGACAGCGCTCACGATGATATTATTCTAGGGCATGGTCGGCATTATCGCAAGATGGCGAATGGCATGACGTCATCTATGACGATTCACGGGACATCGTCATCGTTATCGCGCTCACGCTAATTCGGTTATTTCCCAATTCGGAACACATCGATTATTTCCCAATTCGGAACGCAGGGTTTGATGAGATTAAAAAAGCGCGCGTCTCCGACTAGTAAATAGTTATCTGTGGTATTACAGAACATGTGGATTAAAGTAAAGAAAAAGCACGCGTTCGTAATACACTCCATTACGGACCTAAAAGCGGTTCAATAAGAGCCACTTTACGAGCAAGTGTGTTGAAAAATATATTCTAACCATGTTTTTACGTAAAAAATATTTTATTCTTAATACTGCCTTAAGAGCGTTTACACCGAACGGCATTTCATACAAACTTTCAAGCCCTTGTTTTCCGAAATGAATGAACCGATTTTAATGAAACTTCATACGCATAAGCAGGATACAAAGGTCTAAAAAGTTAGTAGAGAACATTTTCGAAATGTCTTATTTAAAAAAAGATAACTGGAAATCTCTGTTTCTATGAAAAGTTAAAAATCGGTCTTATTTGGCTGTAACACTATTTTTCGAAAATGTTCTCTAACTTTTTAGACCTTTGTATCCTGCTTATGCGTATGAAGTTTCATTAAAATCGGTTCGTTCATTTCGGAAAACAAGGGCTTGAAAGTTTGTATAAAATGACGTTCGGCGTAAACGCTCTTAACTTAAAAGCTCAAAGATCATCAAAAGTCCTACTTAATTCAAGCTCATGGTGGCCCTAAATATCTCGAACGTGACTGCGGGACTCGATATTCAATTTCCTAGTTTGCGATACAACGATAGTATTTTTAAAGTGTTTGTGTTTCGGCGACGTGACGCCAACGTGACGGGCAGATGGCGTGTTTAACTTTAGTCTGTTTTGGGAAAAGTTATTTGATTTCTTTATCGGTTTTAATGGCGGATCTATTGTGATGGTAATAGATACTCGGTTCTTCGTGCCTCGTGTCAATACGAGCTAGTTTTTCACACGTGTTTCATTTCTGCCCGCTGTACTAATTCTTAGGGTGCGTCCACATCTGGCGAATGTGCAGCTCGCGAGCCGTTTGCCAGCTGGCCGCGAGCTGCGCACGTGCAGTCACAGCAATGGTTTGGTGCGCCTCTTTAGCGCAACTCATGCAAGGCTCGTATAAGGCGTGCGCGCGGCGCGCGATCTGCGCGCACTAA